>JASPKZ010000012.1:2942500-3276157 GCA_030220185.1 Diploptera punctata
ACTTACTGGCACTATCCAACCCGTAGGTTCATGGCCGCGAAGACACGAGCTTACCTGATACATCTCAATACTTGAACTAATAGTTCGAATCACTCCGTGTATAATTGCCATTGATCCCCATTCGTCCCACTGAGGGGACATGAGTGCTTCCCTAGTGGCAAGTTTCTTAACCAGACTAATTTAGTCACTCTTATTCCCTACAGATGTCAGTGAGATACTAATGTTTAATACATCGCTTCGAGGCGACATCTAATTGGAAACTAATGGACGAAGGTTAAATTTTACACACAGGCCTTTTTATTCATGTTTGCAGTTCTTTTACGAGCCTGAAAATATTTAGATTCGGTCCCACGGCTTAAAGTCCCTCCCGGAAGTCTTATCCCTTGGATTTTTCATCCTAAGATCCTTCGATCTTGGCCAGGTTTGAACCAGCGACCCTCGGGACTAGAAGCAAGGAACATAACCACTAGAACAAATCGCGGCCGACCAATAGTAGATAACTAATTTAAAATGTACCTAATGTGTGTGTGTATCCATCCATCCATAGGCAGGTCCTTCACTGCTTCATGCTATGCTTGCAGCTTTACTAGGGAATTGTAGGTGTGGTAGCTTCCCGTTGCTTTCCACGCCGGTGAAGGATGTTGATGATGATGCCCATATGATTTCGGGAACCGTTTGGGCCTTTAAGTTTTCCTGACATTTGTCTTACAGATGAGGAAAAACCCCGATGAAAACCTCACCAGAAAAACTGCCCCGACCGGGGATCGAACCCGGGCCCGCTGCGTGGCTTCATATAAGTTCATACCGACGACCCTAGAGTTGTTTTCCATGAAGTTAACTTTGCCTATAAATGCCTATTTGCCATTTTTCTCGAAATTAACTTAGTATTTCAATGAAATTAATTGAAATGGACAAAAACGTCATGAGACATACCATTGCACAGAAACCTTTAAGTGGCTGGTAATATTATTTTTGATGTTGGTAGCACTGAATTCAGTCTGTAGTCCTCGTTCACAGAGAGTTGCTTCAAAGACAAAGTGGTGCAACAAGTGTATGTGGCTTTTTTTTTAACCTTTACAACAATTGTTTTACGATGCCTAAAGAACGGACAATAGTAAACTGCAAGACAAACTGACCTGTTTCCTGAAAGAATTTGGTGCGAAAATATTCTCAAGTGACGGTTCAATATTGTTTTGCAAAGTTTGTACAATTTCAGCGATGAATTGCGCGATGAAGTGTCGTGTTTCGCAGCACGTACACACTGCAAAACATAAGTATGCTCTTTGTAAAAGGAAAAACTAGTTCCAATATCATCTCTGATATATCTTCGTATGCTATTGATAGCATATGTTTATTTATGTACGTAAGGCTTTAAAAATTTATGTTGTCCATTTTTGTAAGAGCCTATTTTGAATTTTTAGTGCCTTTATTCATGATTCTTAGTGCCTATATTAATTTTTATTATTGATTTCGTACATCTCAATGATGGATAAATCATATTTGAAGAGAAAAATTATACGCTCAGACCGGGACTTGAACCCGGGACCCTTGGTTCTCTAGACCAAGTGCTCTACCAACTGAGCTACCTGAGCAAGTACCGATCTAAACGCAAATCTTTCTCTATATACATTGTAATTCCCATCCACCAAATGCTGTGAAGCCATGCTTCTATCTTGCAAATGGCGGCTCCTTTATTAAGAAGACATATTTGGGAATTATACATTACAGCCAGTACGGCTTTTTCCAAGTTTTTATTATTGATTTCGTACATCTCAATGATGGATAAATCATATTTGAAGAGAAAAATTATACTTTTTAATTTTTCTCTTCAAATATGCCTATATTAATGATTTTTAGTGCCTTTTTTGCCTGCCTATTTTGAATTTTTTAAATGCCTAACATCCGGACTCTAGTAAGAATAAATGATAGGCCTACCTAGTTTCTTGATGAGGTTGACGAGCTCCTTGATAACCTTGGGGTCTTCCTCCGGTTCGTCTATTTCATCAGCATATTCTTCATCTTCGTACTCTTCATCCTCAGGTGGGGGCTCAGGTGTTGTAGTTGTAGTGGTGGTAGTTGTTGTAGTTGAAGGAATGTACTTGGTCGTGCTCTTAGCGGTTGAAGTAGCAGGTGTTGGTTTGGTTGTGGTGGTGGATCCGGCCGGTTTTTTCTTACACACAACATTCCTGGCATAATCACACGAGTCTGCACCCTTGTTGAAGAAAAGCCCTGCAAACAAATGTTAGCTTCATTGAAGTAAAGTAGCTATTGTGAAGATGCGTAGATTGGAATGTGTTGAAAATGGAAAACACAAGAACAGTCAAACACATTTTGGATGAGAAACCAGAAGGAAGGAGAAAGAGAGGAAGACCAAGATTACGATATATGGATAGTGTGGAGGAGGACTTGAGATTGATGTGAGTTAAGAGGTGGAAAAGTAGTCAATGGATAGAAAAGAATGGGCATTTGTGTTAAAGGAAGCCGAGGTCAAACTGAAAGGATTCTAGTGCTAAGAAAGAAGAAAGTAAAGTCACTAATTTCTTATGTTTTACCTGTTGGTAGGTGCCGTCGTCCTTAACTTTGTTAAAATATTGTACAGTGTGATTATAAAGTCTCAGTACATTTTTAAGAAATCGCTTACATATCGTATTTCTGTCACAGCCATTCGAAAGACACAAATTGTTGAAGGATTGTTGCTGCGCGTTTAAGAGGCCATCTAGGCCCAGCCGTCCACCCCTTGGGATACCTCGGTCGTCATGACCATACTCCCAAGTCCTAGTTCTAGTCCTCCCTATCCTATGTTCACGTCCACGTTCAAGTTCACGGTCCTTAAACCAACACCCCAGGGAGAGAGTGTTGGAGTTTGCAGTTCTGGGAATTGCTGAGCTACATAGTACATCAGGTCGCTCAATCCTGACGACCCCACAGTTGGTCCACGGGCTCCATGAGCCTAGCCGGGAGGACTGCTGTCGCAGATCCATCGACCATTCCCCTGTTCTGCCTCCAGGGACGTGTCCTGCAGCCGTTGTGAGACCGGCTAGGGCTACAAGCCCAACAGTGTGAGACTTTTAGTACATCCAGGTGCTCATCTCCTGGCGACCCCACAGTTTGTCGACGGGCCCGTAGGCCAAGCCAGGAACCAGTACAGTAGCTCCCCTCTGGACTGGTCCGAGCCGAGCCCTGGTGTGCCCCCAGGGACGCCTTCTGCAGCTGTTGTGGGCCAGCACGGAGCTCGCAAGCTCCAAGAGATGAGCAAATAGTACGACAAGGCGCTCAACTCTTGCCTACCCCACTAATGGTTCACGAGTCCCTTGGACTTGACCGGGAGGACTGTCTAGCAGATCCACCGATCTTTCCCCCAGTGCACCAGCTGGGGACGTGTTTGGTTGCTGAAGTGGGTCCAGCCTGAGCTATAGTACGTCAGGTCGCTCAACTCTTGCCTACCCCACTAATGGTTCACGAGTCCCTTGGACTTGACCGGGAGGACTGTCTAGCAGATCCACCGATCTTTCCCCCAGTGCACCAGCTGGGGACGTGTTTGGTTGCTGAAGTGGGTCCAGCCTGAGCATTAGTACGTCAGGTCGCTCAACTCCTGACGACCTCACAGATTGTCCTTGGGTCACTCGGTTCCAGAGTCGGCGCTAAATCCCACCAACAAAGACCGCGCTTTCTCCTTTCCCGAGCTTATTGACCTGGTGGTAATTCCCAGCATTACGCCCGGTATTGTCCCAACCAGCCCGTTCGCAAGACTAAGCCTAGTCGTGCCGCTGCTGTGAGTCAGCCCACTGAGCAATGTAGGCATCCAGGGAGCTCATCGCCCATGGTGCCCCCACAAAGGTACTCGGGATTAACCAAGAGAAGGGAGCTTCTGATCTCCACAATCTCCCACCGCCTCGCCACGACGGCCGCTGCTCCCGTTGTGGGCCGGGACATTTGAGCTTTAGTACAACAGGGCGCTCGTCTCCTGTTGACCCCACTTATGGTCCGCGAGTCCATCGGACTTGGAAGGGAGGACTGACTAGCAGATCCACCGACCTTTTCCCCACTACGCCACCGAGGGGACGCGATTTGCTGCTGAAGTGGGCGCAGCACGAGCTATGTAGTGCATCAGGTCGCTCGAGTCCTGACGACCTCACAAATGGCCCGCGGGTCCGGTCTGGACCTAGTCGGGAGGAGTGCAAGCAAACCACCGACCGTTCCCCTATCCGCCACCCGGGGACGCGCCCTGTTGCTGTTGTGAGCACAGCTGGGGCCCGATAAACGGACCCCCAGGGCGTTTAAGAGGCCAGTCGTACGAAGAAGTTAGAGACAGATTCCAAAGGAAACCCTCACGGGAGACGTGTATCTTGATATGTTGCAACTTTTCTTACAGCCACAGTTACAGCAAGATGGTATCATTGATACAGTGGTGTTGCAACAAGATGGAGCACCACCACACTTTGCTCTGGCTATACGCGGGTATCTCAATGACAGGTTTCCCAACAGGGCATCTCCTCGTATCTGGGCACCACGTTCGCCAGATATCGCACCCCTGGACTTTTTTCTTGGGGGTTCATCAAGCAACAGGTGTACAGAACCAAGTTTCCTAATCTGCAAGTGCTGAGAGAACTCATACGCCAAGCGAGTGAAATGATTGCTGAGGATATGCTGGTGCATGTTTTCCGGGCGACGCGACGGTGCGTCGTTGGGAAACATGTTTTGAGATTGATGGAGGTTATGTTGAACACTAACTTCATACTAGATGCTACCTTATAATTTTTGTTTTATTTGCGCTACGTTATCCACAAAATGTACTGGAACATTATAATCACACTGTATATAAAATTAACTGGTGCGTTTTCGGAAGTTATCTTCCATCTTCTGCAGGTTGATATGACTTTTTCAAGTTTCACAAACCAATCTAGTGGACTCACGCTGCAGACTTATAGCAATAATAAATTGAGGAGTTCACAGCAAAAGTGGACCAAATCCATATTTTCCTCTTTTGAGAAAAACGATAGAAATTGAAAGTAATACATTTAATTGCAGATGAAGAATTAAACATTATTTTTTAGTCAAAAAGAACAAATGCAGTACTTGGTTCACTATTGCTCTTAAAAAATTGATATTGTGTACGTAAATTCACATATAGGCTAACTAGCATTGTCAATTTTTGAACTTGCTTACCTGAAGGACATGTAAACTGATGGGCCACAATTCCTAAATTTGATGGTCCGCTATCCAGACACCAGAAGTACTTTTTGCAGTCTCGTGGATGCGGAAAAAATCCCTCATCTTTGCACATGAAATCTATTTGAACAAATAAAAGAAATATGTATGTATCCAACACATGAAATTTAGATATAACATACACTCATATACATATATATATATATATATATATTTGCCAAATCAGCTGCTAATTCAAATATGGATTACTTTTACTCCTGCTGCCCTCTATCATACATTAAAGAAGTATTAAAAAAATGATCTCTTACAAAATTGGAAGCTGAGTGGTTAAACAGATTAATGGTGCTTTGACAAGAACATTATTTTTCCCAACTGTTTTTGACCGAATAAAGTGCAAATACGTAGAACCAAATTTTGTATTAACACAAGTTCTGACTTGACACGGTAAATTTGTACATTGAATGCAGGCTTTCACGGCCGGTAATCACTCAACATTAAATTTGTACATTATTTGGCCGATTTAAAATAGGTACAGATACCTGTATTTGCAAAACCTGCAGCCAGACTCTCTCACATCTGTTGTTTGAATGTCCCGCATTTGATTCCAAAAGACATGAATTTATTTTAAAAAATAGGTTATTGCAGTAATAAATTTCAACTGCCTTTGTCAAATATTTTATGTAAGCAGTGTTGCTATACAAAGGTGTGTGACTTTATCCATCATATTTTTAAAAGACTTTGAGTTAGTTTTTTTCTTGGGTTTGTTAATTAATTAATTTATTTATTTGTTCATATTACGTTATTATGTAACACTAGAAATTAACCACACTCTAAATTACTGTAAATAATTAATTGTATTGTAACTAAAACCCTAACATACCGGATGGTGAAATAGGGTTCATATTATTGGAGATTCAATAATAATAATATATATATATATATATATATATATATATTTCGATGTAATTACATTTTTGACGTTTAGCAATGTAGGCCAAATATCACATGAATAAAAAATAAATGCGTGAGCCGGGATTTGAACCTAATGTATAGAGTTATATGTCTTGGGTTCAAATCCCGGCTCAGGCACTTATTTTTCATTTCATGTCATATATATATATATATATATATATATATATTTTATACAACTTTCCTCATTAGAGGACTGCCTGAAGGACAAAGTGATACAGACAATTAATTTTTGAATTTATGAAATACATTTTGTAAATACATTTAAAAAATTCAAATTGTAGGCCTAATTGAAGTATACGATACATACTACAAAGAAGAAATTTTGTAAAGACGGTTTCTTAAAATTGAAATTGATCCCCTAATGGCAGCGATGGCAATTTTAGAAAGATACACCCTGTCCAAATCTAAGGAATTGCAAAATTCGGCTAGGAATCCTGGTATAGTACATCTTGCCCCGATCATCAATCCTGTGACAGTTATACTATCTAGTTGGTATTTATCTTTGTAATAGTCAATTGTTGGCTCATATATGGCTTTGTTTCCACAGTCAACTTCCTCAGGTTGGCCACTATGAGTCTCAAAACGAATTGTGGGATCTAATATCATACCAATTTTAGAGGATGGTCTAAATGCAATAATACCTATTCGTCTGTTACTCCCATTAGTGGCCACACCATGAACTTCCTCATAAACTGTGTATCCAAAATCTCGCAAGGCTTCTGCCATCATATTTCGAATAGTGTGGTAAGGGTTGCCTTTGCTGAATTGGACACACACATGTATATAGAATGGATTATGAAAGGATAGTAAAATAAATGTACAAATATAAGTCTTTAACCCTTAAATTCGTAACGTATCCTTTTGGATACATCAGTGAGTTTAATTAATTTATTATTTTAAATAAATCAGAAGAAAACGAAAAATCAGAAGAAACCACTTAAATGTGTGTCCAATCATACAATATACATAATAATAACAGTTATACAAGATTACGTTTTCAGTGCGGTCCGCCACATTCAAATATCTAACTGAAGAAATTTGTCACTTTTCTAATAGAGTGTATGTGTACATATGATGAAAATAGGAAGTGCCTATTACATCTTAAATAGTCTCCAATTGGAGCAAAAAAGCTGTTCAATTTGGATCTAATTCATTAAATTCAAGCCACTCTATTAAGGTTTTTAGTGGTTTCCCTTGATGTTAAGGCAAATGCCGGAGTGGTCCCCTAGCATCCACTAGTAAAGTCATTAAAGCCCAATAAATCTTCAAAATTACAAAATTAGAACAGCTAAATCCGAAAAGAGCCGTTTCTGAATGGAATGCCGACTTGACTTCCCGCTCTTGCCCTTTTGAGGGTTGGCGGCATCTGTGGTTGTGGCGGTCTTCCTGTTGGCAGCTCAGTGAATGAACTAGAACATCAAAGTAAACTTTACCAACAGTCAGCGTCTGCAGGCTTGATAACGTCCGACCACTAGGCCTTTGCTACTAGACTACTACCAGATGTAGTCGGCAGATGGTATATCACCAAATACAACGACGAAATATTTAATTCACAAGGGCTAAAGAGGGTTGGAAATCCCTAGAGATAGCCGGAAGTTGTTGTTCACCATCGAACAATTCCCGTATAGTCGGCCGGGGACGCTTCCATAAAAATGGATGTTTCCCTGACGGACATAGAGGGAAAATGAATGTTTGAGAAGTGACACAATTTCCATTACATAGTGGTGGTGGTGGTTTTTGCCAATTTAAGGGTTAATCACTGAATATATTGGATGACGTAAAAACATTTGGAAATTGGTGTCTGGGAGACTTGTTTTGAACGATGATAACATTAGTTCCACGATGTGATGAAATCATACCAGTATCACACTATGTTTAGTAGCTTGATATCAGTGGGTGTAATGTTGGCCTAATTTCTATCAACTTCGCTAATTTCGCAAGAGTGAACTTTTATTAAAAAAAAAAAGACGAGAATTTGAAATGTTGAATAAGTAGAGAATAAATTTTTTAAACATGGCATTTTATTAATGTTATGCCAAAATAGTCCACCGCTGTGGTCTCGAGGTAGCGTGCTGCCTGGTCACGCAGCGGGCCCGGGTTCGATCCCCGCTCGGGGAAGTTTTTCTGGGTGAGGTTTTTATCGATGTTTTTCCCTCACCTGTAAGTCAAATGTCAGGAAAACCTTAAGGCCCAAAAGGTCCCCGAAAAAATATGGCCATCATCATCATCCTTATCATTATCATCATCATCCTTCACCGGTGTGGAAAGCAACGGGAAGCTACCACACCTACAATTTCCTAGTAAAGCTGCAAGTCTTCTTCTTCTTCTTCCTTCCAAGTATTAGGCCAAGGCCTGTTACGATCCTATAGAAAATTTTCCCTTCAGCGTTTCATAGGACGGCCCAGAGATCTTCGTCCTCTTGGTATATAATTATAACAGCTTTGGGGATCCGATTTGAACTCATCTTTTCTAGATGGTGTTTCCAATTTAGTTGGTACTGTTTAATACATTCCAAAATTGGCGTAGTCTTCAATTCTTTTAAGATATCCGTGTTCCTTTTCCGATCCCATCTGGTGTAACCCGCTGTTCTGCGCATGAATCTCATTTCACAAGTCGTTATTCTGCTTTCATGTTGTCTTTATAGTGTCCATGCTTCGCTACCATAGGTCACTAGCCAAAGTGTATAGCATGGAAATGCTATGATTGCAGTGAAGGACCTGCCTTCGGGCAGAATTACTATGGATGGATACCAAAATATTTTTAAATAATAATTGTTTAGTCCCATTTGATTCTATACATCATAGAATTAAAAAATTATTTACTTGGATGCTTTCTGGATAATGTTTAAGACGTGAAATGTTATATATATATATATATATATATATATATATATATATATATATAAATTCATTCTGCATGTGTTCGTACTCGCAAAACTCGAAACGTGGTGGGTCGATGGCCTTGAAATGTTGACACAATGTTGCATTCGAATACACGTGTGTTCAAGTTGAAACGACTTCAATTTCCAGGGCGCCCTGCCTTCGCTATGACCAACAATAAAGCGCAAGGGAAACCTTTGCAAGTGTGCGGTTCGAATTTAGAAAACGATTGCTTCTCTCTTGGGAAATTAAATGTCGCATGCTCCAGAGTCGGTAAACGTCTGATCTTACGTTTATGCAGAAAATGGTCAAACAAAACATGTAGTCAATCCAGTAGCTTTACGGATAAATATATTTATAGGCCTATATTTTTTATGTGACTGTTTAACTCATGTCGCAAATGCTAGTCAATGACCAATCACGTTTAAATGAATTCTGTTTTACACCAATGACAGTCGTGTTTCACCTCGCTCTTTATCGATTTCTCTTTATCAGCTCCTGCTTTTGTGATAAAGAAAGCTTCTCCTTTTTTAATATTCTGAACAGGTTAGACCATTATTTTTCTCCAACAAATACATTGAATATAGCAAATAATGAATAGATTCAGTGATTTTACTGAGTTGTTTATTCAAAATATAAATGATTAACCTATAATGTTCATTATAATAGTTTGATGTGTTTCATTATTTCTCCACTAGAGTGCATTCCTATAATATTGCGATCCTATTTGGCAATAAATAATATGATCGAGTTGCAGTGAATATACATAACCTCACATTTCTAATTTGTTTTTAAACATCGCCGTTTACATGAACTATATAAATATTTTAAAACACCGGTAACTATATTCAAATAATTATTTTTTAGTAAAGAATTTAATTTTATTCGTTAAATAGTCCTAACAAATGCCACTCTTGATTTCCAAATCCTCTATATAAATTCACTCCTCACTTCGTGAGTCATGAATTTATTGATAATTTGGAAATCACTCGTGGCATCACTTATGAAAAACATTATCTAATTTCTTCGTTTTATTTCAGACCACATATTCACAGCAATGAATTGAATGATGTGTTTTCTCGGTGATTCTATATTCGCTAGAATACTTTTATTTACTGGTCCTCCAGGTTGGCTGTTGGGCATGAGACTAATAATCTCATCTCGTAAAAAATACTATCTCAAGACCTGATAGTAAGCCTTCGAAGGACATTGATAAAAACAGAAGGATATGATGCTGTGGACGAGGTGCAAAGATTGTAGGAGTGGGGAACTGGAGAGGGAAGACACTGGGTAGGCAGATTTGGAGGGGCTTAATACAAGAGGCCAGGGCCTGACAACGTCCTGAAGCGACACACAAGAATATTTTTTTAAACCGCAGGTTGTCATTTCGACATTTCTAGTATTATCTCCTGGCATTGGCTTAATTGTAACCCAGTTCTGAAGTTAGGACGCTTAGAAGGCAGAGTTACGTTGCCCCGATGATATGATGGGTGATGATGATGATGATGACGATAGTGGTGCGCCAAGACTGTCCTTAATCCTAAACTTGACCTAAATTCCAGACCATGGGCAACCACAGTAATAATTCCCTTTAAGGAAAAATTCATATGGCTTGACCGGGAATCGAACCCGCGACCTGATGAACAGTAGTCAGAAACGCTGACCTCTAGCCTATAAGACTGGTCACACACAAAATATTTTTTTTCTTGCAAATTCCCAAGGTTGTCTTTCGATATTCCTTGTGTTCTCTCCTGGCATGGCGTACTTGCAACTCACTTCTGAGGTTGGGACGCCTGGAAGGCGGGGTTACGTTGCCCCGATGATATGATAGGTGATGATGATGATAGTGGTGCACCAGGAGAGCCCCTAATCCTAAGCTTAATCTAAGATAAATATAAATGATGACGATTGCAATGACTATATGATTATCGGGACCGTTTAGGCCTTAAAGTTTTCCTGACATTTGTGTTACAGATGAGGGGAAAAAAAAACGATAAAAACCCTACCCAGAAAAACTGTCCCGACCGGGGATCGAACCCGGGCCCGCTGCGTGACAAGGCAACACGCTACCTCGAGACCACAGCGGTGGCTTTAAGAAGGGTAATTTCGACTATTTAACTCATGCCCCAAATGGGAGTCAATGACCAATCACGTTTCAATGATTCCTGTTTTACAACCAATCAGAGTCGTGTTTCACCAAATATTTATCAGTGTTATAATTACCATATTAAAGAAAGCTCCTCCTTACAATATTGCGTTCCTTTGGCAATAAATAGTATGATCTGGTTGCAGTGATAAACAAATGAAGCAGTAGAAGCGTACCTATCGTTTCTCATTTGTTTTCAAACATCGCCGTTTACATTAAATATTTTAAAATAACTATAGTTAAATAATGATTTGTGAGTAAACAGCTTAATTTTATTCGTTAAATAGTCCTAACAAATGCCACTCTTGATTTCCAAATTCTCTAGATAAATTCACTCCTCACTTCGTGAGTCGTGAATTTATCGATAATTTGGAAATCACTCGTGGCATTACTTATGATAAATGCACTGATTGTGTAAAGTGGGTATAATTTACAATCGTGGAATGCTGTCAATATAAATATAATTGTGTATGCCAACCACAGGAGGAACGCCCCAATATTGAAGTCTTAAACTTAAAAAGGTAACCAAAATATAAACACTCATTCTGACCTTAGATTTGCCATAGGCAGGAGTTTGATTACATTTATTGTAGGAAATAGTAACTTAATACCTATATTAATTAAATAAAAATAAAACTTAGTTTTGATTTTCATATTTATTAAGATACAATTCAGTGACAGCTGTTTCGGTACACTGTACCTTCATCAGACATGTTAACAAATTATGAATTGTGTTATTATAGTACATATCAACTGATCTTAGCAACAATACAACAATAATTTATTTAAATTTTTTAATTTAACAAAGGCGATTCATTCAAATCAAGTTGAGAATATAACAGTTTATTATATGATCTCATGTGTTCGTTTACATGAGTAATGAGAGCATATAACAGAAATTTAGAATATTCAAAATATGCTAACCACCTATTCCAATTCAATCATTGTTTCGATCCAAATTTTGAAATTTTACATGTTTGTGATAAGGGTAAGAAGTTGGACCTTTCGGAGGCTGTAGAAATAAATAAGTTAAAAAGTAGTAATAAACTGTTATATTCTCAATTTGATTTGAATGAATCGCCTTTGTTAAATTAAAAAATTTAAATAAATTATTGTTGTACTGTTGCTTAGATCAGTTGATATGTACTATAATAACACAATTCATAATTTGTTAACATGTCTGAAGAAGGTGCAGTGTAGCGAAACAGCTGTCACTGAATTATATCTTAATAAATATGAAAATCAAATAAAACCAAGTTTTATTTTTATTTAATTAATGAATATGGATTTTCGTCAAGTAAACACCAACTCAATTGATTAAAACCTGTATGTTGATTGCAAGAAAAAAAACTTAAAAAAACATGTTAGCTGCAATGGAATTTACAAGAACTTTGGAAGTACGTGTTGTCTGCAATTGGAACAGGATTTAAGAAGTGAAAATTCATATAATTGTGTAGTGATGGTCATAGGAAACAGTAAGGAGTTCTTTTACATTTTTATGGCGGTTGTGTGACAACTTACCGCTGCCAGGATCGGGCGTAGTAGGCGGTTCGGGTGTAGTCTGTGGGTAATTGTATTTCGGTGTAGTTGTTGTGGTGGTCGTAGTGGTGCTACGAACAACTTTGTCATGAGGTCTCCTGTTGGACGGCCTTTTTTGTGTGGCCGCTGTCCTTGTGGTCCCTGACGTCCGCTTCCACTACCAGTACTAGTGCTGCCACCACCCGGCGGTCTCTTCGGACGACTCTTCGTACTGCCGCGAGATGGCGTGGCTGATACCACGTCATTAGAACTGCCAGAGCACAAAACATGATTCAACATTACTTTCATTTGTTCTTGTGCGTGTTTACGAAATTTTGTCATTTTTCGTACTGGGATTTATTTGGTTCATTTTTTAAATTGACAAAATTCATCACAATTTTAACATTAGGACCTATCTTATATCCTCCCATGCCTAACTAACTAACCTACTGGCACTATGGAAACTGTAGGTTCATGGCCGCGCGAAAATAAGCTCTCCATACATCCATATCCTAAGCTAATGTTTTCCAATCATTCCCTGTATAATCTACTTCTCTCAAATCTTGGATAATCTTATTCTCTCACCTCATTTTTGGTCTACCAACCGGGCGTTTTCCCTCTCGTTTTCCTACAAGAGACTTCCATGCACCTCTTTCATCCCCCATACGTGCTACATGTTCTGCCCTCGCAGGCTACGAGACTTAACTGTTCTGCTTCCTATATATATATATATATATATATATAAAATGTAGAACACTATTATGTAGTTTTCTCCATTCACATTACTATGGATGGATTATATATATATATATATATATATATATATATATATATATAACCAGAAAAAATGTAATACCAAGAACAAGTTACTTTTATGTGACAGGTTGGCTCCGTCTTACTGACAGACGTAAATTGCACTCTCTTTTCAGTTCTTTTCAAGATTCTGAATTCCTACACTCCTAGTTACCTGGCGTCCAGATTTGAGAAATTATCTTCTTACCACAATATTGACACAAGATAATCTGCTAACAATCCCTCTTCATAGCACTTCCTCTTATTCTACTTCCTTCACAGTAGCCTCTGCCCGCTCCTTGAATTTCCTTCCTCAAGATATCAAGGGTTGCCGCACACTTGGCACGTTTAAGTCACGCTTATACAGTTACCTGTTGTCTAATAATTAGTTTTTCTCTATATATTTAAATTTATACCATGTCATTAATATGTTTTCTCGTTTTTTTATATCTTTATAAATATTAGGCTATGCTTAATTCGTTAAATCTAGAGTAAATCAAAATACATTCATTATACATCATAATTATATTGTATATATAACATGTAGACCAAAGAGAGATGAACAGACAGGTGAATGGAGAAGACTTACATAGCAATGAACTACATGGTCTTTATAGGAAGCCAGATATAATAAGAACAGTTAAGTCTCGTAGACTACGATGGGCAGGACATGTGGCACGTATGGGGAATGGGAGACATGCATGGAAGCTTCTTGTAGGAAAGCCAGAGGGAAAACGCCCAGTTGGTAGACCAAGAATGAGGTAGGAGAATAACATTAACTATGATTTGAGGGAAATAGATTATACAGAGAATTATTGGAAAGCATTAGCTCAGGATAGGGATGTATGGAGAGCTTATGTCCGTGCGGCCATGAACCTACGGGTTCGATAGTGCCAGTGTGTGAGTATATAACATGTAGTCGTTTATGTTCATTGTAATTTAGATGTAAGACTATTTTTATAAAACCTGGTTGAATGGTAGTCAAGACCTTAAAGCCTTAACTCTGCCAGGAAAAATAAAGCTATTACTGCTACTATTATCTCTGTATGAATATATGTTAACAAATTCAGACCTAATGAAACATAGATGTCAGAGTATGTGGTGTCCAAACAGTTATATCAACTCCGCCGGGTACTGAACCCGGTCCGCTAGTCATTAACAAGGCATCCTACCACCTGATTCAGCACGTCAGGCATTTTGTAAAAATCGCATTACGGTTGATATTATTATCACTCGTTTGTCTTTAAAGGGGCACGTCGTAACGTTGTTGGTAAAGGCAACCGAAAGGACGAGGGTTCGAGTCCCGGTGATGTCAGGATTTTTAAACTAAGCCAAATCCACTGGCAGCACAATGATCCTGGGGCCTATTCAGCCTCCAATGTAAACGAGTACCAGACGCTTATTCGGGGGGTGAATACGGCTGTCACATAGGGCTGACAACCCGGCAGACTTCAAGTGCCTATTGTCTAGAAAAAGCCTTAATGTTATATTATCCCAAGAGTCTCCTTGGCCTGTAGTGGGATCACTTTACCTTTACCCATGTCTTAGAAAATAGGAAAAAAAAATGTGTTGCATTTAATAGGAAGTAGAATTAAAAAACTAATAGGCCTAAGATAATAATAAATGTCAACTTACGCAGATGCAGCCAGTAATGCTTCTTTTCCAGCCTCTATGAGCGGATAAGGACGTCCATGGCATTTACCCCTGAAATCGTCGTTGTCGATTGACCAGAACATAATCCCTCCAAGTCCGTTCTCACTGACGTATCGGGACTGTCAAGATAACAACAATGATATTAAAATGTCAGACCTTATTTTAATATACAATTTGATAGACAAGTTTACTTCCACACCTTCATTGGCTGACTTTTCGGACCCTAGGTTCCCTACCTCAAATTGTTCAGTGGAGCATCTCATATGTCCTGTTTGATTTTTGCACGTTCTTACAGAATCACCCTGTATTGTACATGTGTATATTAGTAATTATATACATATATATATTTTTGTCTAATGCCACCAGATTTTCTTTTATGACATTTCTGGCTTTCTCCCTTGGCATTGGCGGAATTGTAATCCATTTCTTAGGTTGGGGCACCTGAAAGGCGGAGTTACTTTACCCCGATGATATGATGGGTATATACCCCAGTAGTAAAATATTGAGGAATTCATTAATATTTTCAAATTGTACAAAAATATTTCCAAAGAAATGAAGTGGAAAAAAATGTATAATTTGTCTCTCGTCAGGGATTATTACTAAATAACTCATATTTTTAATATTGGTGCATAAAAAAGCAGTTTTACTGCTTATGCACACTAAATCACTTCCTTTTCTATGAATTATTTTTTTTAATAATTTTTAAAAACAGATGTTTTTCTTACCTTAAGTTTAATGATATCAATGTCGTCGTATCCGACCCATTGGTTTCCTTTATAAGCATAGGGTCCCATCGCAGCTGAATTCGGCTGCTCGACCTTCCAACCGTCATCTTTCAGGTTATCGCAGATCTGCAGATATTATAAAACTTACATTAATCAAAATCAGGTATTTAACAAAGATTGGCCAAACTTTACAACCTGTGACGTGACTTTTTTAATTCCTCCATAAACTCCTGTCAAATTTTGTTCTTAGGATTCCATTTTTCAAATTATTTCCCACCATTTACAATGATTTTTACATGTTTTCTAACGATTATTTGAAATTTTTATCGATATTGAACTTCATGAAGATGTGGCAGCCATATTAATTTTAACGAATATTCTGTGTTCCAGTGCAGCCAACATAGAGCCTGTACTAATTAACTTACGCTAAATGAAATCAGCGTGCATTCTTTCACAGGCTAGAGTATATACATTGCGCCAGGTTAGCTTTTAGGTTGGTCTTTCACATGTTAGAGTACTTAAATTGCGTTAGGTTAGCTTTTAGGTTGTTCTTACAGGTTAGAGTTTTTACATTGCGTTAGGTTAGCTTTTAGGTTGGTCTTTCACAGGTTAGAGTACTTAAATTGCGTTAGGTTAGCTTTTAGGTTGTTCTTACAGGTTAGAGTTTTTACATTGCGTTAGGTTAGCTTTTAGGTTGGTCTTTCACAGGTTAGAGTACTTAAATTGCGTTAGGTTAGTTTTAGGTTAGTTTTAGGTTAGTCTTTCACATGTTAGAGTATTTACATTGCGTTAGGTTAGCATTTAGGTTGGTTTTTCACAGGTTAGAGTACTTAAATTGTGTTAGGTTAGCTTTAAGATTGCTCTTTCACAGGTTAGAGTACTTAAATTGCGTTAGGTTAGCTTTTAGGTTGGTATTTCACAGGTTAGAGTATTTAATTGCATTAGGTTAGCTTTTAGGTTGGTCTTTCACAGGTTAGAGTACTTAAATTGTGTTAGGTTAGCTTTAAGATTGCTCTTTCACAGGTTAGAGTACTTAAATTGCGTTAGGTTAGCTTTTAGGTTGGTATTTCACAGGTTAGAGTATTTAATTGCATTAGGTTAGCTTTTAGGTTGGTCTTTCACAGGTTAGAGTACTTAAATTGTGTTAGGTTAGCTTTTAGATTGTTCTTTCACAGGTTAGAGTACTTAAATTGCGTTAGGTTAGCTTTTAGGTTGGTATTTCACAGGTTAGAGTACTTAAATTGTGTTAGGTTAGCTTTTAGGTTGGTATTTCACAGGTTAGAGTACTTAAATTGCGTTAGGTTAGCTTTTAGGTTGGTATTTCACAGGTTAGAGTACTTAAATTGTGTTAGGTTAGCTTTAAGATTGCTCTTTCACAGGTTAGAGTACTTAAATTGCGTTAGGTTAGCTTTTAGTTTGGTATTTCACAGGTTAGAGTATTTAATTGCATTAGGTTAGCTTTTAGGTTGGTCTTTCACAGGTTAGAGTATTTAATTGCATTAGGTTAGCTTTTAGGTTGGTATTTCACAGGTTAGAGTACTTAATTGTGTTAGGTTAGCTTTTAGATTGTTCTTTCACAGGTTAGAGTACTTAAATTGCGTTAGGTTAGCTTTTAGGTTGGTATTTCACAGGTTAGAGTACTTAAATTGTGTTAGGTTAGCTTTTAGGTTGGTATTTCACAGGTTAGAGTACTTAAATTGTGTTAGGTTAGCTTTTAGGTTGGTATTTCACAGGTTAGAGTACTTAAATTGCGTTAGGTTAGCTTTTAGGTTGGTATTTCACAGGTTAGAGTACTTAAATTGTGTTAGGTTAGCTTTTAGGTTGGTATTTCACAGGTTAGAGTACTTAAATTGTGTTAGGTTAGCTTTTAGGTTGGTATTTCACAGGTTAGAGTACTTAAATTGTGTTAGGTTAGCTTTTAGGTTGGTATTTCACAGGTTAGAGTACTTAAATTGTGTTAGGTTAGCTTTTAGGTTGGTATTTCACAGGTTAGAGTACTTAAATTGTGTTAGGTTAGCTTTTAGTTTGGTATTTCACAGATTAGAGTACTTAAATTGTGTTAGGTTAGCTTTTAGGTTGGTATTTCACAGGTTAGAGTACTTAAATTGCGTTAGGTTAGCTTTTAGGTTGGTATTTCACAGGTTAGAGTACTTAAATTGTGTTAGGTTAGCTTTAAGATTGCTCTTTCACAGGTTAGAGTACTTAAATTGCGTTAGGTTAGCTTTTAGGTTGGTATTTCACAGGTTAGAGTATTTAATTGCATTAGGTTAGCTTTTAGGTTGGTCTTTCACAGGTTAGAGTATTTAATTGCATTAGGTTAGCTTTTAGGTTGGTATTTCACAGGTTAGAGTACTTAAATTGTGTTAGGTTAGCTTTTAGATTGTTCTTTCACAGGTTAGAGTACTTAAATTGCGTTAGGTTAGCTTTTAGGTTGGTATTTCACAGGTTAGAGTACTTAAATTGTGTTAGGTTAGCTTTTAGGTTGGTATTTCACAGGTTAGAGTACTTAAATTGCGTTAGGTTAGCTTTTAGGTTGGTATTTCACAGGTTAGAGTACTTAAATTGTGTTAGGTTAGCTTTAAGATTGCTCTTTCACAGGTTAGAGTACTTAAATTGCGTTAGGTTAGCTTTTAGGTTGGTATTTCACAGGTTAGAGTATTTAATTGCATTAGGTTAGCTTTTAGGTTGGTCTTTCACAGGTTAGAGTATTTAATTGCATTAGGTTAGCTTTTAGGTTGGTCTTTCACAGGTTAGAGTATTTAATTGCATTAGGTTAGCTTTTAGGTTGGTCTTTCACAGGTTAGAGTACTTAAATTGTGTTAGGTTAGCTTTTAGATTGTTCTTTCACAGGTTAGAGTACTTAAATTGCGTTAGGTTAGCTTTTAGGTTGGTATTTCACAGGTTAGAGTACTTAAATTGTGTTAGGTTAGCTTTTAGATTGTTCTTTCACAGGTTAGAGTACTTAAATTGCGTTAGGTTAGCTTTTAGGTTGGTATTTCACAGGTTAGAGTACTTAAATTGCGTTATGTTAGCTTTTAGGTTGGTATTTCACAGGTTAGAGTACTTAAATTGTGTTAGGTTAGCTTTTAGATTGCTCTTTCACAGGTTAGAGTACTTAAATTGCGTTAGGTTAGCTTTTAGGTTGGTTTTTCACTGGTTAGAGTACTTAAATTGCGTTAGGTTAGCTTTTAGGTTGGTCTTTCACAGGTTAGAGTATTTAATTGCATTAGGTTAGCTTTTAGGTTGGTCTTTCACAGGTTAGAGTATTTAATTGCATTAGGTTAGCTTTTAGGTTGGTCTTTCACAGGTTAGAGTACTTAAATTGTGTTAGGTTAGCTTTTAGATTGTTCTTTCACAGGTTAGAGTACTTAAATTGCGTTAGGTTAGCTTTTAGGTTGGTCTTTCACAGGTTAGAGCACTTAAATTGTGTTAGGTTAGCTTTTAGGTTGGTCTTTCACAGGTTAGAGTACTTAAATTGTGTTAGGTTAGCTTTTAGATTGTTCTTTCACAGGTTAGAGTACTTAAATTGTGTTAGGTTAGCTTTTAGGTTGGTCTTTCACAGGTTAGAGCACTTAAATTGCGTTAGGTTAGCTTTTAGGTTGGTCTTTCACAGGTTAGAGTACTTAAATTGTGTTAGGTTAGCTTTTAGATTGTTCTTTCACAGGTTAGAGTACTTAAATTGCGTTAGGTTAGCTTTTAGGTTGGTCTTTCACAGGTTAGAGTACTTAAATTGTGTTAGGTTAGCTTTTAGGTTGGTCTTTCACAGGTTAGAGCACTTAAATTGCGTTAGGTTAGCTTTTAGGTTGGTCTTTCACAGGTTAGAGTACTTAAATTGTGTTAGGTTAGCTTTTAGATTGTTCTTTCACAGGTTAGAGTACTTAAATTGTGTTAGGTTAGCTTTTAGGTTGGTCTTTCACAGGTTAGAGTACTTAAATTGTGTTAGGTTAGCTTTTAGATTGTTCTTTCACAGGTTAGAGTACTTAAATTGTGTTAGGTTAGCTTTTAGTTTGGTCTTTCACAGGTTAGAGTACTTAAATTGCGTTAGGTTAGCTTTTAGGTTGGTCTTTCACAGGTTAGAGTACTTAAATTGTGTTAGGTTAGCTTTTCGATTGTTCTTTCACAGGTTAGAGTACTTAAATTGTGTTAGGTTAGCTTTTAGGTTGGTCTTTCACAGGTTAGAGTATTAATTGCATTAGGTTAGCTTTTAGGTTGGTATTTCGCAGGTTAGAATATTTAAATTGTCATTAGGTTAACTTTTAGATTGGTCTTTCATAGGTTAGTATATTAAAATGGCGTTAGATTAGCTTTTATGTTGGACTTTCACAGGTTGGAGTACGTAAATTGCGTTGGTTACTTTTAGATTGATATTTTACAGGTTAGAGTACTTAATTGCGTTAGGTTAGCTTTTAAGTTGGTCTTTCACAGGTCAGAGTACTTAAATTGCGTTAGGTTAGCTTTTAATTTGGTCTTTCACAGGTCAGAGTACTTAAATTGCGTTAGGTTAGCTTTTAATTTGGTCTTTCTCGTGTTAGAATACTTAAATTGCATTAGGTTAACTTTTAGATTGGTCTTTCACAGGTTAGAGTACTTAAATTGCGTTAGGTTAGCTTTTAGGTTGGTCTTTCACAGGTTAGAGTACTTAAATTGCGTTAGGTTAGCTTTTGATTGGTCTTTCACAGGTTAGAGTACTTAAATTGCGTTAGGTTAGCTTTTAGATTTGGTCTTTCACAGGTTAGAGTACTTAAATTGCGTTAGGTTAGCTTTTAGGTTGGTCTTTCACAGGTTAGAGTACTTAAATTGCGTTAGGTTAGCTTTTAGATTGGTCTTTCACAGGTTAGAGTACTTAAATTGCGTTAGGTTAGCTTTTAGGTTGGTCTTTCACAGGTTAGAGTACTTAAATTGCGTTAGGTTAGCTTTTAATTTGGTCATTTCACAGGTCAGAGTACTTAAATTGCGTTAGGTTAGCTTTTAATTTGGTCTTTCACGTGTTAGAGTACTTAAATTGCGTTAGGTTAGCTTTTAGGTTGGTTCTTTCACAGGTTAGAGTACCTAAATTGCGTTAGGTTAGCTTTTAGGTTGGTCTTTCACAGGTTAGAGTACTTAAATTGCGTTAGGTTAGCTTTTAGGTTGGTCTTTCACAGGTTAGAGTACTTAAATTGCGTTAGGTTAGCTTTTAGATTTGGTCTTTCACAGGTTAGAGTACTTAAATTGCGTTAGGTTAGCTTTTAATTTGGTCTTTCACAGGTTAGAGTACTTAAATTGCGTTAGGTTAGCTTTTATTTGGTCTTTCACAGGTTAGAGTACTTAAATTGCGTTAGGTTAGCTTTTTGATTGGTCTTTCACAGGTTAGAGTACTTAAATTGCGTTAGGTTAGCTTTTAGGTTGGTCTTTCACAGGTTAGAGTACTTAAATTGCGTTAGGTTAGCTCTTAGGTTGGTCTTTCAGAGGTTAGAATACTTAAATTGCGTTAGGTTAGCTTTTGATTAGGTCTTTCACACGTTAGAGTACTTAAATTGCGTTAGGTTAGCTTTTAATTAGGTCTTTCACAGGTCAGAGTACTTAAATTACGTTAGGTTAGCTTTTGATTAGGTCTTTCACAGGTTAGAGTAGTTAAATTGCGTTAGGTTAGCTTTTAGGTTGGTCTTTCACAGGTTAGAGTACCTAAATTGCGTTAGGTTAGCTCTTAGGTTGGTCATTCACAGGTTAGAATACTTAAATTGCGTTAGGTTAGCTTTTAGATTGGTCTTTCACAGGTTAGAGTACTTAAATTGCATTAGGTTAGCTTTTAATTTGGTCTTTCTCAGGTTAGAATACTTAAATTGCATTAGGTTAACTTTTAGATTGGTCTTTCACAGGTTAGAGTACTTAATTGCGTTAAGTTAGCTTTTAATTTGGTCTTTCACAGGTTAGAGTACCTAAATTGCGTTAGGTTAGCTTTTAGGTTCGTCTTTCACAGGTTAGAGTACTTAAATTGCGTTAGGTTAGCTTTTGATTAGGTCTTTCACAGGTTAGAGTAGCTAAATTGCGTTAGGTTAGCTTTTAGGTTGGTCTTTCTCGTGTTAGAATACTTAAATTGCATTAGGTTAACTTTTAGATTGGTCTTTCACAGGTTAGAGTACTTAATTATGTTAGGTTAGCTTTTAGATTGGTCTTTCACAGGTTAGAGTACCTAAATTGCGTTAGGTTAGCATCTAGGTTGGTCTTTCACAGGTTAGAGTACTTAAATTGCGTTAGGTTAGCTTTTGATTAGGTCTTTCACAGGTTAGAGTACTTAAATTGCGTTAGGTTAGCTTTTAGGTTGGTCTTTCACAGGTTAGAGTACTTAAATTGCGTTAGGTTAGCTTTTAATTTGGTCTTTCACAGGTCAGAGTACTTAAATTGCGTTAGGTTAGCTTTTAATTTGGTCTTTCTCGTGTTAGAATACTTAAATTGCATTGGGTTAACTTTTAGATTGGTCTTTCACAGGTTAGAGTACTTAATTGCGTTATGTTAGCTTTTAATTTGATCTTTCACAGGTTAGAGTACCTAAATGCGTTAGGTTAGCTTTTAGGTTGGTCTTTCACAGGTTAGAATACTTAAATTGCGTTAGGTTAGCTTTTGATTAGGTCTTTCACAGGTCAGAGTACTTAAATTGCGTTAGGTTAGTTTTTAGATTGGTCTTTCACAGGTTAGAGTACTTAAATTGCGTTAGGTTAGCTTTTGATTAGGTCTTTCACAGGTTAGAGTACTTAAATTGCGTTAGGTTAGCTTTTAGGTTGGTCTTTCACAGGTTAGAGTACTTAAATTGCGTTAGGTTAGCTTTTGATTAGGTCTTTCACATGTTAGAGTACTTAAATTGCGTTAGGTTAGCTTTTAGGTTGGTCTTTCACAGGTTAGAGTACTTAAATTGCGTTAGGTTAGCTTTTAGGTTGGTATTTCACAGGTTAGAGTACTTAAATTGCGTTAGGTTAGCTTTTAGATTGTTCTTTCACAGGTTAGAGTACTTAAATTGCGTTAGGTTAGCTTTTAGGTTGGTCTTTCACAGGTTAGAGCACTTAAATTGCGTTAGGTTAGCTTTTAGGTTGGTCTTTCACAGGTTAGAGTACTTAAATTGCGTTAGGTTAGCTTTTAGGTTGGTCTTTCACAGGTTAGAGTACTTAAATTGCGTTAGGTTAGCTTTTAGGTTGGTCTTTCACAGGTTAGAGTACTTAAATTGCGTTAGGTTAGCTTTTAGGTTGGTCTTTCACAGGTTAGAGCACTTAAATTGCGTTAGGTTAGCTTTTAGGTTGGTCTTTCACAGGTTAGAGTACTTAAATTGCGTTAGGTTAGCTTTTAGGTTGGTCTTTCACAGGTTAGAGTACTTAAATTGCGTTAGGTTAGCTTTTAGGTTCGTTGGCAAAGCAAGTTCAAATATCGTGTATATGTTGGCTGCATCCCGTGATTCTATAGTGTAAACGCTTCGCGCATGCGCATGTTGTATGACTGGAACTTAGACAAATTTTTCGCGTCACATGTTGTAAAGTATTTCCCAAAGATTTTGTTAAACCATACTTTTATTGTCGGCCTCGATGATCTTGTGGCTATGTTTCTTGTCTGTAGTCCCGAGAGTCGCAGGTTCAAGCTCGACTTGAGTCAATGGAATTTAATAATAGATAAATTCATCAGACAAGTCCTCCAAGAGGAACTTTAAGCCGTGCATCCCGAGTCTGAAGATTTGCAGGATCGCAAAGGAATCGCAAGCCTGAATAAAAATACATCTGTGCAAAATTTAACCGTATTTATTCCATCCAAGTTGTACCTTAGTTGCCTACAAGATGTTTCATTGAGGAGATGTCCTAAACACATGCTACTCGTTGAATTCTATAGGTAAATAATCGTTGCTAAATTACTTGGTTACGAAGGAACGTCCGTGTCCCCACGCAGGAATATACTCGTAATATACACCCACGGCCTTGGTACATCACAACGTTCCTCTGACAGAAATTTCAGGATAGGTTTCGTCATGCAATGGTTGACAGTTCCCTTGTAAACATTAGCATCTTATTACAGGAGATCGAACAAATCAAGTCGTATAAACCTTGCAGTTACTGATGACAATGATACCAACTTTGAATTTAATTACGATTATCATCGTCTTCAAGGATCAGACCTGTTAGTCTCTTCCGACTTAACACTTCTAGAATGCATTGTAAAACAACGTTGAAGTTATGTAATATAAAATGTTAAAATATTGAAATAAGTTTATCAGTACCAAATAGAATGCAGAAGATGAAACATTATTTCGAAAGGCCTTCATAGTTTCAACCTTTTTTGACGAAGTTTCTTAAACAGAAGTTTAATTTAGTTGATGACGACTGCTGTATCAGGTGCTTATTTTAATATTTGTCCACCGCTGTGGTCTCGAGGTAGCGTGCTGCCTTGCCACGCAGCGGGCCCGACTTCGATTCCCGGTCGGGACAGGCTCCTGGGTGAGGTTTTTTTTCGGGATTTTTCCTCACCTGTAAGACAAATGTCAGGAAGCTTAGGGCCTAACGGTCTCCGAAAATCATCCGGCCATCATCATTGTCCTTTCTTTATCATCATCATCATCATTTATCATCCTTCACCGGCGTGGAAAGCAACGGGAAGCTACCACACCTACAATTCCCTAGTAAAGCTGCAAAGCATAGCATGAAAATGCTGTGATTGCAGTGAAAGACCTGTCCTCGGGCAGAATTATTATGGATGGATGGATTTTGATATTTTAACATTAAAATTGTTCACGCAATCATTTTTAAAGGTCGATCTATATTTCTTGTCTCTCTCGGATCGTAATATAAAACAGTATTTGCATTCTTGGTGTTTGGCATTCGTAGCACATGATCTCTTCGATTTATTCTATATTTTTTATTAATTAATTGTGATTGGTTCTATGTTCAATTCATTTCTGATGTCAGTACTTATTTGGTGACTTTTAATAGCCTTGTTTGGAACAAAGGCTAAAATCTTTTAAATTTAGTATATTATAGAATCAAACCTGTGACACACATGTTTTTATTCCGATTATTCACGTTAACATAGGCTACATTTTTAATATATATATATATATTGTTCTGCCCAAGAGGAGGTCTTTCACTGCAAACTCAGCATTTACTTGATGCCATATTTTCAGTTTTACTAGGGATATATAGGTCTGATAGCTTCCCGTTTCTTTCCACTCCCCAATCTCTCTTTTGCATTCTTAAAATCTTAAATAATTAAGAAGGTCCCGGGGGACCTTTCTTGGACGTGAGGAGAGTAAATTTGGCTAACTTAGACCCTCCGGACGTCACCGAAATTCACCATACAGGTTAAATATTAGTTCCATCAGAGTTTTTGACCAAATCAGAGATCCGAAAATCCCAGTTAGACTCTGTCCCCCGTATTTTTAATAAGGCATGATATTGTTTGACGCATTGAAAACACAAAAATAAACCTAGAATAGTTGATATATTTGTACTACCTCGTAATATGCAAGATATCCCTTCTCCCTTGTTGCATCTCCTTGTTCACCAGGGCCGTCAGCCGGTGAACCAATCTCAGTGGCGAGAGGGTTGAAGAGCGTGTAGGATCTGCCATATGTGGGGATTCCCAGCACTAGCTTATTTCTATCAGCTCCCAGCTTCAAGTAATGGCTAATTGTATAGTCCTGGGAAACACACACAAGTGTTAGAAGTAAACTGGATTGAACAGAAAATGAAGTTGAGCAAGAATATTAGCTTCTTTATACAGTATGTCTCAAAATTGAATTTTTATCATATGTGTAACAGTAATTTTTAGATTTTAGATTATTTCCAAATCATCGATCAATTCACAAGTCACGAATTTATCTAGACGATTTGGAAATCAAGAGTGGCATTTGTTTGGACTATTTAACGAATAAAACAAGCTTTTTACTCAAAAGTCATTATTTAAACATAGCACATTCTGCAAAAAGGAACCAACCCTCAAATTTGAAAGATATCAGTTACGTTATATCGTGGCGCAAGCGGTTAGATGCTCGCCTGTCACCGCTGGGGTCCCAATATCGAGTCTCGGTCACTCCATGTGGGCTTCGTGGTGGACGAAACGGAACTTGGGCAGGTTTGCTCCCGTTTTTCCCATACTCCTGGCGCGACAGGCCTACAAGGCCCTTAGCCTACCAGCCGGCTGCTGGCCTCACATCCACATGTGTCAATCACAGAGGTAGATGATAATCAGCCAGTGTAGGGGTGACATGTGGTCAGCATGTCGAGTCCCCCAGCCGTTATAGCTGGTTTCCTCAACCTGGAGCCGCTACTTATTGTAGCTACCCAAATGCATCACGATGCTGGGTGGGCACCGATCCCATACTGGCCGAAATACCATGAGAAAATTTCTTCCCCCATGGAGACTCGAACCAGCGCAAGTCCCGTAGCTCTGCGCCAAGGCTTGCTGCCTTAACCACTCGGATACGGCGCGGGACCGTTTTTCCCATGCCTTAATTTAATTCCACTATTTCTCCATACTCATCTCATCCATTACACTTCATGTCGTTCATCTGCGCCTGTGATGGTGCGTCAGGCGTGGTCGGTCGGCACCCTTGTCATTCATAGACCTCTATATAAGGGGCTCATCTCATTTCCCGACCCGACCCTGAGTTGGACACGAGTTGAGGGTATTTATAATATTTATTATTATTATTATTATTATTATTGCTCAAGTATGTCCTGCAAAAGAGATGAAACCTACCACCCACATTATTTTGACATCTATGGAACAAGTAAGAAAACAACTGACAGAATATGCCACATTTCTTTTTCTCTGCAGACAAAACTAAGCATAAAAATGTGTAAAAATCTCAGAATTAAAAAAAATGTTTGAGTTACCATTTTCTCATAAAATATAATCTCTTTGAAGTAATAAGTAAATGTTTATTTTTATGTGTGATTTTTTATTGACATTTAATTTTAATTCCATTTGTATTCCCTCAGGGGTCCCCATCTAGCGGATATGTGGATGGCGACCACAAGGTGCCCAAGCTGAGCAAAACATTGCTTCCACTTACTTGTGTTTTGCTTCTTACTTTTATCTTTAACCGATCTGGTATTTCTTCCTTTCTTCCATGTCCTTTATACTAAACTCTTATAACTTTACTATCTAACCTCTCTTGGTTAACTCTTGTTTTTTCAACCCCGACGCTATTAGGGCATCCGAGGGCTAGAGAGTCCTTCCTTTCTTCCATTTCTTCTTTCCTTTATTTTCTTTTCTTCTCCAGAAAAGCCTGACCAGAGGTTTTAAGATGGCAGCCCCATCACTGGTCTTGCCTTCCTTTGGTCAGCAACCAATCGAAGGGACTATTATTATGTTTTCAAGTCTTATACGAGAATTTCCCATCCTATGAAACACTGGAGGGAAAATTTTCTATAGGATCGTAACAGGCCTTGGCCTAATACTTGGAAGGAAGAAGAAGCATTTGTATCATTCAGTTATCTTTTCACTTGGTTCCTTTGGCCTCCACTGAGAAGAGCCACTCTCGCACTTAATTGTGTTTGCAACCCTTATTATTAAGAGATCTATAGCTTGGCAACGAACAAAATGCAGTGCTAATACACTCTTTCTTTATTTGATTGTACATCTCTCACTACCCATAAGTGATCCCCTCTCACCCTCTGGCGTTACCATCCAAACAAACGAAGATCATGCAATTTAACGTCTCCAATCTGCAAGAGGGAGATTACGTCATAGAATTCTAACGCATGCGCAATAACGACTGCATTTTGTTCCTTGCCAAGCCACAGTATTCAGGTATCTGTACAGTGGAGATAAACAAATTCAACAATTACTTTTTTTAAGGAATTAACACTACCGGTATGTGATATTAAGCCTGCATTCCACAACTATGAGGTATTATTATTCTTTTAAGTATAATTTTATTACCTCACCTTATAATCTTCTTCTTACATGAAATGACAATGGTCGTGAAAATAGTGATGATGGAACCGAAGGAGGTTTTAAGGTGAGGTAATAAAATTATACTTAAATAAATGCACAGAAAGATAGAATACAGACGGCGGAGATGAGGTTCCTCAGACAAGTTAAAGGATGTACAAAACTTGATAGAACTAGAAATCAAGATATAAGAGAAGAATTAAAAGTGCAGCCTTTATTGGATAAAGTCGCGAATTATAGACAAAAGTGGATTGATGATAAGTAATGCCACGAGTGATTTCCAAATTATCGATAAATTCACGACTCACGAAGTGAGGAGTGAATTTATCTAGAGAATTTGGAAATCAGTAGTGACATTTGTTAGGACTATTTAACGAATAAAATTAAGCTGTTTACTCACAAATCATTATTTAAATATAGTTATTTTAAAATATTTATATATTTAATGTAAACGACGATGTTTAAAAACAAATGAGAAACGAATGGTACGCTTCATTTGCTTCTTTTCTTCATCACTGCAACCAGATCATATTATTTATTGCCAAGGAACGCAATATTGTAAGAATGCACTCTAGTGGAGAAAAAATGAAACACATCAAACTGTATATTAATTCATTTCTGATGTCGTATGATGTAAATATGACAATTACACTTTTCTGGATTATTACCTGGGAAAAAATACATTTAAGAAAGTGCAAACAGTGGTTTCTTTTTTGGTGGTATAATCAATTGTTACAAATGTTTTTATATTAACTCCCGCATGCGCTATGTGTTGACATCTATGCACTATATATACAATCTGGTAGCCGTATTTCTTAGTGAGTCAGGCACTGCAAAATAATGCTATGACATATTCAGAATGTTAAAAAGGAGGTGCTTTCTTTATTATGATAAACTTTAGTTGGTAAATTCTAGGCGAAACACCTCTGTGATTTGTTGTAAATAAAAAATCATTGAAACGTGATTGGTCATTGACTCCGATTTGGGGCATGAGTTAAATAGTCACGTTAATGGAATGAGTAAGGAGAGATATCCACTGCTAGCAAGAAATTGTCAAGTAAGAGGAAGACGTGATATCGGACGACCTAGAAAACGTTAAGCTGATGCATTATGAAGTCGGAATGGGAACTTACCTAAGCCTTGGAGTGATGACGATGATAAATGCAACAATTATGTTTAACTTTTTAACAATAAAGAACTTTTAACAATAAAGAACAACTGAAAACAAACTTTTAGTTAGATTTTCTATTGTTGCATTTGTTTATCTACACTCTACAGACATCCTGAATAGGATGTAGAAATGATCTTGTTCCCGCCTAGTATTGAGGAAAAAGCACCAATTTGCTCGGGGTATATGATAAATTTAATATTGCCTCCCTTCGTAGCGACACACTATAGTAAAAAAAACTAACTTATAAGATTGAATAAGAACTTATTATTGTTACAGATGGATGAAGCAGCTTCACTTACGATGCTGAGCTGTGAATCGAAGTTATACTCGGAGTCTTCTTCCAGTGGATACAGAGGTGAGTGGTGATTAACAGCTGGTTCAAACGCAGAATGATAATCGTAACTCAGTATGTTCATAAAATCCAAGTATCTGCCACACAAATTCACAAGTTCATCATAAGTAATGCCACGAGTGATTTCCAAATTATCGATAAATTCACGACTCACGAAGTGAGGAGTGAATTTATCTAGAGAATTTGTAAATCAAGAGTAACATTTGTTAGGACTATTTAACGAATAAAATTAAGTTGTTTACTCACAAATCATTATTTAAATACAGTTGTTTAAAAATATTTATATATTTAATGTAAACGACGATGTTTGAAAACAAATGAGAAACGATTGGTACGCTTCATTTGCTTCTTTTGTTCGTCACTGCAACCAGATCATATTATTTATTGCCAAGGAACGCAATATTGTAAGAATGCACTCTAGTGGAGAAAAAAATGAAACACATCAAACTGTATATTAATTCATTTCTGATGTCCTATGATGTAATTATGACAATTATATTTTTCTTGGAAAGTGCAAACAGTGTTTTTTTGGTGGTATAATCAATTGCTACAAATGTTTTTATATTAACTCCCGCATGCGGTATGTTTTGACATTCATGCACTATATATACAATCTGGTAGCCGTATTTCTTAGTCAGTCACTGCAAAATAATGCTATGACCTATTCAGAATGTTAAGAAGGAGGTGCTTTCTTTATTATAATAAACTTTAGTTGGTAAATTCTAGGCGAAACACGACTGTGATTGGTTGTAAATAAACAATCATTGTAACGTGATTGGTCATTGATTCCCATTTGGGGCATGAGTTAAAGAGTCGAAGTAATCTCACTATAGGTTTTAATTTATGTAAAGAAAATGAAGACTGGAGTGGGATTTAATAGATTATTTCACGATTAAATGAAGACAATTAAAAGATACAAACTACGGGAAACCAATAAAACATTCATTTTAGTAGCAAATACTAAACTGGTACCGCGTTTCTTAAATTGTGGAAAGCAAAGGGAAGCTATAGTCGGCTCAGTCATTTAGTTTACAGACGCGTTGTTTTGTGGTTAGGTATGTCCATTTTGCATGCATAAGTATTTAGCGTATCAAGCGGCGTTGTCACGTTTTATTCACCGGAATAAATGTTTACCAACTAAAGATTCTGCAAAAGACAAAAGTTGCAGCGTTGTTAAGATAATATATCCACGTGGAGTTGACATGGAAACATAATTTAAAAATGCGAAGACATTATTGGCAGAGAATTGTTTTAAGTTTTTGGTGATTGGAGCGGCGTTTTAGAAGCCTTCATCAACTCCCCGTGTGTTTTTTAAACCAGAGAGAAACAGTTACTTTTGATGCCTCTTGTAAATTAAATGACTGAACGCCTATAATTCCCTAGTAAAGCTACAAAGCATAGAATGAAAATGCTACGATTGCAGTGAAAGACCTGCCTCTGGGCAGAACACTATTGATAGTTTTTGATAAAATTAATTAGATTTAGGACGTTTTAGCTTGTTCCTAGATCTCAAAATGTGGTTCTTCATTTGCAAATTCAAGTTAATACATATTTTGTTGTTATTTTTTTTATTTGGATGTCAGTAAATTGTTTGTTGAATCCTACATTTTGAAACACCTTGTAAATATATAAAGGTTCTTTGATGTTGTTTATTACTCTGCGACGGATTGCAATACAAACTCGAGAGTTAGTGACACGCTATCTTGGATAATAGGATTGTGCGACAGAGATGTTTCCTACCTGTTCAGTTTAGGAATATCGTATCCTTTGTCGATGTATTCGATACCTGCAGGCACCGCCATTGTGAGCAGGAGGCGCGGCCTGCCTGTTTTCTCCGATTCTCTGTTGAACTCTCCTCGTAGTTCCTGTACATAAAACAACATATTAGATATATTTCTAATACATCTCGATAGCGAAAAAAAACTAAGTATTTTATTTTTTTTACACATACCCTCTTCATGTATTTGTATAATGTTAAATCAATTCTAAGTACAATTTGGTGTACATAGGTCCACGGCAACCCGTGCTGACTTGCTTCCAAACATGTCAATACTTGCTAACTAAGACGAAGAAATCTGAACATTTTTATTGTAAAATAGTAGGCCTAAATAGCTACAAGTTTTGGACATATTGATGTTTTATTTACTGTATAAACTTTCAGTTCTACGGAGGGTTGTTCCGATCTCTGCTAACGATTTGCCAAGTAGATTGTGAGGTTGGAGTGTGAGTCATCAGGGCAGGAGCGTGCGAGGTGATTAAACCAGTCAGTGTGCTGCTTCTGTTACACTCGCACGTGTGTTGATCTCATAATGCCTAATCAGATAGACCCGTTTTGGGAAGGGTACATAACTGCCCTTTCCGACGCTAATTATAGTTATTCCGCGATTATTGAGGCTTGCAAAAACGTAATTTTATGGTGTCAAAGTGTGGAAGTAGCTCAGTGCTTAATAAAAAGGGAAAGGGTCGCTTGGGATTAATTCCAAAAGGAAAAAAAAAACGGGCAAATCCACGACCTGCTACTACCCGCACCCCAGATGTAATCAGAAAGGTCAAGGTCCTTATCTCTGGTGGTAACCCTGCCACACAAAGGGTGATTGCGTACAGATTGGGAATATTCCTTAAAACTGTAAACACCATAACAAACAAAGATTTAAACATGGAGAAGCGCCACAAAAGCAGGGTTAATAAATTCTTGCCACGTCACATTGCCGAATGCCGCACCAACAGCAGGAGGAAACTATGAAAAGCACCTGGCAGGAGAAAAATGAAAATTTTTGGTCACACTTGATGAAGCATATGTTTATCTAGGAGACTGCAACAAACCCCGGGCAATTTACTATAGAGAAAGGGGTGAAAAAAAAATTCAAAAGTGGTATGCCGAATGCAGAGAAAGTTTCTCCAAGGGATTTATGGTCATCGCGGGATATTGCTACAATGAAAAACTGACCATTCGTAGAGTAGCTAAAAAGGCCAAAATCAACTCCCAGTACTACCAGGAAGAAGTTCTCACCCCAATTTACCCGACTGAAATCCCAGCTCTCTATAGTACAGACAAAAACCAAGTCTGGGTGCACCAAGACAAGGCCTCCAGTCACACTTCGGGTTCAACCTTGGCGTTCCTGGAGAAATGGAGCAGGAAACTGGAATACATGCTATTCCATTCAGCAACATCCCAGTGAAGTCTCCTGATGCATCACCGATGGACTTTGTGTCTTTGGACTCTTCAAAAGGGCACTGGGAAACAGGCGTCCTCGAACAATAGACGGTCTCTGGAAAGCATATAAAGAGGAGTGGGAACTTCTAGACATGGCTGTGCTGCGTAAGAGTCTTCTGCAGCGGAAACTCCGATGCCGAACCATAGCTCGGGTGAAGAGCCATCAATTAGAGCATGCTCGATGGTGGAGACACGGCTTTTCTTAAGGTTAAACTGTTATCATTTGTTATCAGAGATCAGAAACGACCCTCCATAGAATCCTTCTATAGTCTACTAACCCGGTGAAAATTTTAATATCTTATGGTTGGCATTAAGTCGGCACGGATTGTCATGATCCAATCGCAGTAATATCTTATGGTTGGCATTAAGTCGGCACGGATTGTCATGATCCAATCGCAGTAATATCTTATGGTTGGCATTAAGTCGGCACGGATTGTCATGATCCAATCGCAGTAATATCTTATGGTTGGCATTAAGTCGGCACGGATTGTCATGATCCAATCGCAGTAATATCTTATGGTTGGCATTAAGTCGGCACGGATTGTCATGATCCAATCGCAGTAATATTTATTTGAGTTATTAAGGTCAAACAGAAATAAAAATAGAGGGTATGCGTATTTCATTTTGCGAAAAAAAATTATTTTCTGTCTTGGGACATCCTAACGCTACTCTGTTGAGTAACACTAACACATTGGGACTGGAAGTAAACACCAATAAAACTAAATATATGTTCACACATAGCAATACATTACACAATGGAAATGGACAGCTAATAACAAATGAGGGAAATTTTGAAGAGATGCTGAAGTCAAATAGATAGGAACATAAACAGGAATGAGATGCACTAGGAAATTAAACATAGGCTCAATTCTGGAAATGCGTGCTGTTGTACATTACAGAGACTGTTGTCGTTCCAACTCTAAAAAAGGTTTAAAACAGAAAACATTAATATGGAAAGAAGAAGGCAGAAAGAAGCGCAGGAATGAGAAGAAGAAGAGGAAGGAGCAAGGAAGAAGAAGAAGAAGGAGAAGGAGAAGAAGAAGAAGAAGAAGAAGAAGAAGGAGAAGGAGAGAAGAAGAAAAGAGAAGGAGAAGAAGAAGAAGAAGCGAGAAGGGGAAGAAGAAGAAGAAGGAGAAGGAGAAGAACGAAGAAGAAGGAGAAGGAGAAGAAGAGAAGAAGGAGAAGAAGAAGAAGGAGAAGGGAGGAGGAGAAGGAAGAAAACAGGAGAAGGGAGAAGAAGGAAGAAGAAGGAGAAGGAGAAGAAGAAGAAGAAGGGAGAAGGAGAAGAAGAAGAAAACGGAGAAGGAAGAAGAAGAAGAGAAGAGGAGAAGGAGAAGGAAGAAGAAGAAGGAGAAGGGGAAGAAGAAGAAGGAGAAGGAGAAGAGAAGGAGGAGAAGGAGAAGAAGAAAAAGAGGAGAAGGAGAAGAAGAAGAGGAAGGAGAAGGAGAAGAAGAAGAAGGAAGGAGAAGGAGAAGAAGGAAGAGAAGGAGAAGAAGAAGAAGAAGAGACGAGTACAGAAGAAAAAGGACGAAGGAGAAGGAAGGAAGAAGAAGAGGAAGGAGAAGAAGAAGAAGGGAGAAGGAGAAGAAGAAGAAGGGAGAGGAGGAAGAAGAAGAAGGAGAAGGAGAAGAAGAAGAAGAAGGAGAAGGAGGAAGAAGAGAAGAAGAAGGAGAAGGAGAAAGAAGACGTAGAATGAGAAGGAGAGAGAAGACGAGAAGGAGAAGAAGAAGAAGTAAGGAAGAAGGAGAAGAAGCAGAAGAAGGAGGAGAAGGAGAAGGAGAAGAAGAAGGAGCAGTAGAAGTGCTAGAAAGACAGAATGTAAGAGGGCAGAAGTAGAAGATGAAGTAGAAGGAGCAGCCGAAGAAGAGAGAGAGAAGGAGAAGAAGACGTAGTGAGATGTAGAGAATAATGTAATGATAATTATAATTATAAGAATAAGAAGTGAGCAGGAGGCATAAGCATATAATGTGAAGGATAAGAAGGCAGAAGGAGGAGAGGATAAGAAGAAAAATGAGAATTAATAATAAGAATAATCCTTATCATATCAGTCAGTCGTCATAATGATCATGATAATAATAGAAGAATATCTTATAATTCAGCATCCTTATCATGATACTCAACATCATGATCATTATCATAATAATCCTTCATCACTATCATTATTCATACATCAGCCTTATCATTATCATTCATGTCATCCTTATCATTATCATCATCATCCTTATCATTATCATCATCATCCTTATCATTATCATCATCATCATCATCCTTATCATTATCATCATCATCATCCTTATCATTATCATCATCATCATCCTTATCATTATCATCATCATCCTTATCATTATCATCATCATCATCCTTATCATTATCATCATCATCCTTATCATTATCATCATCATCTTTATCATTATCATCATCATCATCCTTCACCGGTGTGGAAAGCAACGGGAAGCTACCACATCTATAATTCCCTAGTAAAGCTGCAAGCATAGCATGAAAATGCTATGATTGCAGTGAAGGACCTGCCTTCGGGCAGAATTACTATGGATGGATTATCCCAGTTATATTAGGCCTATATCCATGCGGAATATGAACTAAGGGAGGAGAAAAGATTACGAGTATTTGAGAATGAAGTTCTGAGGAAAATGTTTGGACCGAAGTGAATGGAGAAGACTACATAGCAATCATTATAGGAAACGAAATGTGATCTATCTATTAACTTCTTACATATAGTTGTTTATAGAAATATCGGAACTTGGAAAATCATACGAATTTATAACGTAAAATGTAAATAGAAATAACCAGTATAGGCTACCGATAAAACAAGGGCCAGGATTTGAAATCGATTATTACGTTTTCCAAAAAAAATCATTATATAATAATTATTTTTAATCGAGAAATTTAAAAATCATCCTTGAATTATTCATAACTAACTAACTCACTGGCACTATCGAACCCGTAGGTTCATGGCCGCGCGGACACAAGCTCTCCATACATCCCTACCCTGAGCTAATGTTTTGCAATCATTTCCTGTATAGGCCTAATCTACTTCCCTCAAATCATAGCTAATGTTATTATCCCACCTCATTCTTGGTCTACCAACTGGGCGTTTTCCCTCTGGCTTTCCTACAAGAATCTTCCATGCTCCTCTTTCATTCCCCATTCGTACCACATGCCCTGTCCATCGCAGTCTAAGAGACTTAACTGTTCTTATTATATCTGGCTTCCCATAAAGTCCATGTAGTTCACTGTTATGTAGTTTTCTCCATTCACATGTCTGTTCATCTCTCTTTGGTCCAAAAATTTTCCTTAGAAATTTATTCTCAAATACTCGTAATTTCCTTTCCTCCCTTGAACTAAGAGTCCATGTTTCGCTTCCATATAATTTGAACATAGGCTCAATTCTGGAAATGCGTGCTATTATGCATTACAGAGACTCTTCACTTCCCAACTCCTTTCAAAAAACGTTAAACTGAAAATATAAAAAACTATTATTCTATCAGTTATATTATATGGGTGCGAAACATGGACTCTTACTTTAAGGGAGGAAAGGAGATTACAAGTATTTGAGAATAAAGTTCTTCGAAATTTTTTGAACAAAACAATTGAACAGACAGGTGAATGGAGAAGAATACATAACAGTGAATGATATGGTCTTTATAGGAAGCCAGATATAAGAAGAAGAGTTAAGTCTCGTAAACTGCGATGGGCAGGACATATGGCACGTATGGGGAATGAAAGACGTTCATGGAAGCTTCTTGTAGGAAAACCAGAGGGAAAACGCCCAGTTGGTAGACCAAGAATGGGATGGGAGAATAACATTAACTATGATTTGAGGGAAGTAGATTTTACAGGGAATGATTGGAATATATTAGCTCACGATAGGGATGTATGGAGAGCTTATGTTCGCGCGGCCATGAACTTACGGGTTCGATAGTGCCAGTGAGTTAATTGGTTCGAATAAAAATAATGACAACCCTCTGTGCGATACTTTTTTTTAATTAAAAATTATAATTAAATCTTCATCGAAAAATTTTCATTCAAAAATAAAAATTAGACAATAAAAATACGTTTTTGTCATGTTTACGTAAATGGGCATTCTGGAATGTTAATAAGCATTAAGTTAATACTGTTATACCTCTCTCTTACTGTCTCTAACAATGAATACGCCAGCTAAGTAAGCAAACAACCTACGGTATGCTTTTTTTTATTCTGAGCGGAGCGAACAAACCCCCAAAATGTAAACAATTGAGCAACAGTTCATTCCTGATTGTCAGTGAGTGCACATCATTTGTGATCTACAAGTTGAAGATAATAAAAAGGGAAATACGTAAAAACTTGTTCATCCGTGAAGCCGTCCATATAAATTTTGAAGGCAACAAAAAATGTAAGTCCAACAATTGTAAAAAAAAATCGGCTCAACTGCACTTCTACTAGCGCTTGATTTTTCAGTTATATTGTTGTAAACAATAGCTCTTCTTCTGTATTTAGTAACATTATTTAATATTTTAAACTTTTTCGAACAATTTTTAAAACATTATTAGACAATTTTGAAGTATTTATTTAAATACGCAAATCACAATATTATAACAATGTTAGACAATATTGTGATCCTAACTGCTATTTTCTCCACAGAGTATATTACTTAGTCTATGATTTTTCTATCGCTGGTTGGATCAGTGTTAGGGAGTGATAAGTAAGTGTACACCCATTTTTAATAAACGTTTGGTAATTTAATAATATTAATATATTTTTAACATAGATTTGGGGATTTATTGCAAATATTTGTCATTCAAATTTGATAGCAACGGATAGTAATCGAGGATGATAATCGATATGTGGTTCTATTGTGGGTTATCGCTGGCTCTATAAACTCTGGTGCATGCGCACTGTTGTTCTATAGGACTTTGAAAATATTTCACGATAGTTTAAGTGCACTTTTTCCAAAATTTTGAAGGGATTTAATTTTTATTTATTTTTAATTATCGATTTTAAACTCAGGATAAAAGTATAACTAAGCCACTGGCACTATCGAATCCGTAGGTTCATGGCCGCGCGGACTTAAGCTCTCCATACATCCCTATCCTGATCTGTTTTCCAATCAATCACTTTCTAATCTACTTCTCTCAATTCAGGGCTAAAATTATTCTCCCATATCATTCTTGGCCTGCCTACTGGGCGTTTTCCCCTCTGGTTTACCAACAAGGCGCATCCATTCACTTCTTTTATTTTCCACTCGTGCCACATGCCCTGCCTATCGAAGTCTATGAGACTTAGGTGTCCTTATTATATCTGGTTTCCTATAAAGATCAAGTAGCTCACTGTTATACAGTGTTCTCCATTCGCTTGTCTGTTCGACATTATTTGGTCCAAAAACGTCTCTAAGAACTTTATTTTCAGTTACTCGTAATATTTACCCTTCCTTAAAGTGAGACTCCATGTTTCGCATCCATATGTTATAACATAACTGGAGAATAACAGCTTATTAAATTTGGACGGCGTTATACATCAACCGGCTATGCGCCATTATGTACACGTTTAAAGTTTAAGTCAATCTTCACTATTTATTGTAGCGCCAAACTAACAATACTGGATATTGCAAGTTGTTTTATTATTTGACAGTTATGCATCAACAGTCTAAGTGAGGGAACATTTGGCGCATAGCTGCATGATGCAAAATTTCGATTACCATTTATGAAGATCTGGTTTCATAGCCGTTTAATACAAAATATAGAATCTCTGATAGGACTGATGGCGTTTACATTTTTATTCAATAATAAGGTTATATTTAAAGATATGACGCTAACATTTTGCATACACGTACTTCATGAGCCAGTACAATAGATTGCATCAACATCTCATTTTTTAAATGGCGCTTAGCCGATTCATGCATAACGTCGTCCAATTGATATTTGTATAAATTCTGTAATTTGAAAATGTGTACATTTCCATACATTCATATTCAATTATGACTTCAGGATGAATATTTTTCTAATATATTTTAAAATAATTTAAGTAGACAAAAATAGACATACAATAAAATTACACAAGATGGACACACCTGTACAAAGAGAGCGTAGTTCTCCCTGTCCCAGGACTTGCCGCCGTCCCTGAAGGCCGGATACTCCCAATCGAGGTCAAGTCCGTCAAAATGGTTCTGTCGCAGAAACTTGATGACATTGCGCACCATCTCCGTTCTCCTTTCTTCGTCTGCGACAAGCGGCGAGAACCTGGTGGAACCTTCATTCCATCCTCCAATCGCCAGCATCGTCTTGAGGTTCTTATTGTACGTTTTTAAACCAGTGAACTTCGCGTATCCACCTGCAAACATTGTATTTATAATAATTAACCCATTAGCTTGCATTACAAGTACTGTAGAGCCTAGAACCTTGCAATTACGTGAAATTTAAAAATGTAATGTGAATTGGTCTTCAGCGGTGTTTAATTATTTCAGAAAATAAGTTTTATGCATAGTCCAAGGTCCGGCTGCACGATTACAGTGTTCGTTGAGTGTATGAACAAAATATATTTTTTTCATAAAATTGTGAATGACTTAATGCATTTTTGCCGAGTTGCCTACACCGTAGCGTAATGGTTAAGGCACTGCGCTACTAGCCGTAAGGTCGAGGGTTCATGTCCCGGTGGAGTCAGGATTTTTAAACTGACCCAAACCTTCTGGCGGCACCATGGTCCTGGGGTCGACTCAGCCTCTAACTGAAATGAGTACCAGGCGCTTGTTCTGGGGTAAAGAGGGCCGTCGCGCAGGGCTGACAACCCGCCTGACATCAAGTGCCGATTGTCCAGAAAAAGTGGGAGCTTTAACCTCCTACTAACCCAAGGGCCTCCTGAGGTCTGTAATGGGAGCACTTTACTTTTATATTATACTATACATTATATTATAATGATATTGTGAAAAGAAAAAAAATGTGTGAGCCAGGAATCGAACCGTGGACCTCTAGTTCTCCAGACTAGTGTGCAGCCCACTACACCATTCCACACCTGGCACAAACACTATATAACAATTCTTTCCACACATACAAATCTATAATTCTCGTTTGGTCCGCTGTCAGGTAGGTGACACTGCCATCGGCAACGGCCGGCTTCGTTTAGAAGTATCTATATTTGAGAATTTTACACCACCACTTTTATAAGCAGTAAACGATGTTATTTAACATTTTCCAATACTGTTATTTTAACACAGTTCCAACAATGGATCATATTATAATATTATGAAAAGAAAAATTATATAATCAATTGAGTTGGTATTTACTTGATGAAAATCCATATTTATTAATTAAATAAGAATAAAACGTTGTTTTATTTGATTTTCATATTTATTATATAATTCAGTGACAGCTGTTTCGGTACACTGTACCTTCTTCAGACATGTTAACAAATTATGAATTGTGTTCCAACTGATCTAAGCAACAATACAACAATATTTATTTAAATTTTTAAATTTAACAAAGGGGATTCATTGAAGAGTAGTAACAGGCTGTTAAATTCTCAACTTGATTTGAATGAATCCCCTTTGTTAAATTAAAAAATTTAATTAAATATTGTTGTATTGTTGCTTAGATCAGTTGGAACACAATTCATAATTTGTTAACATGTCTGAAGAAGGTACAGTGTACCGAAACAGCTGTCACTGAATTATATAATAAATATGAAAATCAAATAAAACTACGTTTTATTTTTATTTAATTAAGAAAAATTATAGATTTGTATGTATGAAAAAAAAATTGTTAGTGTTTGTGCCAGGTGTGGAATGGTGTAGTGGGCTGCACACTAGTCTGGAGAACTAGAGGTCCACGGTTCGATTCCTGGTTCACACATTAATTTTTCTTTTAACAATATCATTATAATATGATCCATTATTGGAACTGTGTTAAAATAACAGTATTGGAAAATGTTAAATAACATACATTGTAAAACAGAAATATTATCTTATGGTTATGAATGTGTGTTATGAATTACATAAATCTATAAGTGTCTTAGCATAAAACTACACATTGTTATGAATGTGTGTTATGAATTACATAAATCTATAAGTGTCTTAGCATAAAACTACACATTGTTATGAATGTGTGTTATGAATTACATAAATCTATAAGTGTCTTAGCATAAAACTACACATTGTTATGAATGTGTGTTATGAATTACATAAATCTATAAGTGTCTTAGCATAAAACTACACATGGTTATGAATGTGTGTTATGAATTACATAAATCTATAAGTGTCTTAGCATAAAACTACACATTGTTATGAATGTGTGTTATGAATTACATAAATCTATAAGTGTCTTAGCATAAAACTACACATTGTTATGAATGTGTGTTATGAATTACATAAATCTATAAGTGTCTTAGCATAAAACTACACATTGTTATGAATGTGTGTTATGAATTACATAAATCTATAAGTGTCTTAGCATAAAACTACACATTGTTATGAATGTTGTGTTATGAATTACATAAATCTATAAGTGTCTTAGCATAAAACTACACATTGTTATGAATGTGTGTTATGATTACATAAATCTATAAGTGTCTTAGCATAAAACTACACATTGTTATGAATGTGTGTTATGAATTACATAAATCTATAAGTGTCTTAGCATAAAACTACACATTGTTATGAATGTGTGTTATGAATTACATAAATCTATAAGTGTCTTAGCATAAAAACTACACATTGTTATGAATGTGTGTTATGAATTACATAAATCTATAAGTGTCTTAGCATAAAACTACACATTGTTATGAATGTGTGTTATGAATTACATAAATCTATAAGTGTCTTAGCATAAAACTACACATTGTTATGAATGTGTGTTATGAATTACATAAATCTATAAGTGTCTTAGCATAAAACTACACATTGTTATGAATGTGTGTTATGAATTACATAAATCTATAAGTGTCTTAGCATAAAACTACACATTGTTATGAATGTGTGTTATGAATTACATAAATCTATAAGTGTCTTAGCATAAACTACACATTGTTATGAATGTGTGTTATGAATTACATAAATCTATAAGTGTCTTAGCATAAAACTACACATTGTTATGAATGTGTGTTATGAATTACTAAAATCTATAAGTGTCTTAGCATAAAACTACACATTGTTATGAATGTGTGTTATGAATTTCATAAATCTATAAGTGTCTTAGCATAAAACTACACATTGTTATGAATGTGTGTTATGAATTACATAAATCTATAAGTGTCTTAGCATAAAACTACACATTGTTATGAATGTGTGTTATGAATTTCATAAATCTATAAGTGTCTTAGCATAAAACTACACATTGTTATGAATGTGTGTTATGAATTACATAAATCTATAAGTGTCTTAGCATAAAACTACACATTGTTATGAATGTGTGTTATGAATTACATAAATCTATAAGTGTCTTAGCATAAAACTACACATTGTTATGAATGTGTGTTATGAATTACATAAATCTATAAGTGTCTTAGCATAAAACTACACATTGTTATGAATGTGTGTTATGAATTTCATAAAATGTTTATAATTTTGGTTCTTAAAAATCACAGATTGAGGCAGAAGCCTCATCATTTAAAAGTAAGTTTACAGAATCGTTGTCTTTCGAATATAGGACAATCAAGTAAACATGTTTTACAGAGTGTATTGATTCTTGACATTTATAATTATGATCACTGTCAATAAATTTGTGTATCTGTTGGTAATTGATGAGTATATAAGAGGATTAATAATTTAATGACAATAAGTAGTTGTCAATTAAATAAAAATAAAACTTAGTTTTATTTGATTTTTAATCATATAACAAAGGTATTTACTATTACAAAAGGTTTAAGGCAAGGTTCCAGTTTATCTCCAACTCTATTTAAAATTTATCTCGAAAGAGTACTAAGAGACTGGAGGAAAAAATGTCAAAAAATGGACATACCTATCCAAAATACACATGTATATTCACTAAATTTTGCAGATGACCAGGTGTTAATAGCGCAGGACCACGATGACATAGAATATATGGCTAAAAAACTAAAAGAAGAATATGAAAAATGGGGACTTTATATAAACATTGAGAAAACTAAATATCTGTGTATAGGAGAAGAAATGGAAAATATAAATTTCAACAATGGAGAAGAACTAAAACCTAGTATTGAATGCACTTATTTAAGAACAAAATTAGACCATTCAGGCGATAACACAGTGGAAATTAAAAATAGAACCGCACAAACAAAACAAACAATAAATGCTTTAAACTCTGTTTGGTGGAGCAAAAATGTTACAAAAAATAGAAAATTACAAATATATCAGACCATAATTCAGAGCATTTTAACGGTACTGAAGTCTGGCAAATTCCTACCTGGGAAATGAAAAGAATTTTAAGTACAGAAATGGATGTTTTAAGAAGATCAGCTAGAAAATCTAGAATGGATAGAATACGAAATAAAGAAATAAGGGAAATTATGGGTGTACAAGAGGAGCCGGACATCATAGACATCATAGAAAAGAAAAGATTGCAGTGGTATGGCCATGTCAAACGAATGCCAGAGCAAAGATTGCCAAAAATCGTTATGGAATGGATCCCAATAGAAAGGAGGAAGAAAGGAAAACCGAAGAAAACTTGGATAGAAGGGGTACAAGCAGCTATGAATATCAGAGGAATGGAGGAAGATCAATGGATGGATAGAGAGGAATGGCGTTTGGTTTCCGGAAGACAGCGGCAGCTGCCATGATACCGGATCATGATGATGATGATGATATTTATTAAGATATAATTCAGTGACAGTGCCACTGTATATTCTTCAGACATGTTAACAAATTATGAATTGTGTTATTTTAGTACATAACTGATCTAAGCAACAATACAACAATAATTTATTTAATAACCAATTGAGTTGGTGTTTACTTGATGAAAATCCATATTTATTTATTTTTTTTAATTTAACAAAGGCGATTCATTCAAATCAAGTTGAGAATTTAACAGTTTATTACTACTTTTCAATTTATTTATTTCTACAGCCTCCAAAAGGTCCAACTTCTTACCCTTATCACAAACATGTAAAATTTAAAATTTGGATCGAAATATTGATTAAATTGGAATAGGTGGTTAGCATATTTTGAATAATTTGTTAACATGTCTGAAGAAGGTACAGTGTATCGAAACAGCTGTCACTGAATTATATAATAAATATGAAAATCAAATAAAACAACTTTTATTTTTATTTAATTAATAAATATGGATTTTAATCAAGTAAACGCCAACTCAATTGATTATATTTTGAGTATTTAAATTTCTGTTATATGCTCTCATTTGTTGCTTTATCCGAGAGATAAAAGGTCTACCAGTTTGTCCTATATAGACATTGTCACATGTGCCACACTTCAATTTATATACACTTGATAATTTTTCTTTTTTTATTTTGCTTTGAGAGTGCAGCAGAATTCACCTTGTTCGATGTCTTGATACTTGTCGTAAGGTCGAAGGCTGTTCTCTCTCGTGAGGCCTCCAAAAGCGTAGATAAGATGTGTGCATAGGTAGGGATTAATGTTCTGTGGCGAGAATTTGGCTGTCCCCGGCCGATACACGGACCAGTTGGTGTAGTAACACACCACACGCTTGCCGGGGTCTGACCCGCTCTCCCTTCGCGTTATGTTATCTGCAAAACAAAACACATGATACGCATTAGCAGCAGTGAGTGAAATATTACTGACTTTTCGAAGGGGGGAGGGAAGCATTACTTTACATTGATAGTGCATACGAACCTATTAGACCGAAATGGATTTTCCTATTCCATGATAATATAAAAATATACGAATAATTAATTTTAAGTGGCATTATCAAACCCATAGGTTCATGGTCGCACTGCACTTACATTAGCTATCCTGAGCTAATGTTTTCCAATCATCCCCTGTATGTTCTACTTGCCTCAAATCATAGTTAATGTTATTCTCCCACCTCATTCCTCACGTATCTACTTGTTGCTTTCCCTCTAGTTTTCCTACAAGGAGCTTATAAATTCCCTCTTTCATTCGCGATTCGTGCCACATGTCCTGCCCATCACAGTCAACGAGACTTAACTATTCCTATTATATCTGGTTTCCCATAAAGTAGCTCACTGTTATACAGGGCAAGTCAAAATGTTGTGCAGGTTTTCAGAAATTTATTATGTGAAATGTAATGAACATATAATATTGTGAGACATATTGTATGAAAGGTAAACTCTCAAAGTTTTTTTTTAAATATTCACAGATGTTCTATGTGAGCGCCTTTTGTTACACGACAGATGTCAAGCCGATATTCAATCTCCTGCCAAACTTTCTGTAGCAGTCCGCGGTCGATATCAGCAATGGCTGCTGTGATGCGGGCACGCAGTTCATGCAGTGTTGTTGGAAGTGGTGGTACGTAAACATGATCCTTTACAAGACCCCACATGAAGAAATCACACGGGGTTAGATCTGGTGAACAAGGTGGCCAATGAATGAGTTGTTGATCACCCTGAGATGCACGGCCTATCCAGCGTTGTGGTAAAGCCGTATTCAAATGGTCTCGAACACTGCCATGGTAATGTGGAGGGGCACCATCCAACTGCAGAATGAAATCTGGACTATCCGCTTCAAGCTGCGGAAGGAGCCATTGTTGTAGCATATCAAGGAAAACATGTCCGTTCACAGTACGTTCATGAAAGAAAAAGGGCCCATAAACCTTTGCATGGGAAATGGCACAAAAGACATTCACTTTCGGAGAATCGCGTTGATGTTCCAGAGTTGCATGGGGGTTACCAGTTCCCCAAATCCTTACATTGTGTCTATTCACTTTTCCTGAAAGGTGGAAAGTCGCTTCATCACTGTAAACTACCCTCTCATGGAACTCATTCTCTTCCATTAATGCGAGAAAATCAACACAGAAGGACGCTCGCAAAGCATAATCGGCGGGTTTTAAGGCTTGAACCAGTTGCAAGTGGTAGGGTTTCATCTGTAAACGTTTCCGGAGAATCCGCCATACAGTTTTTTGTGGTAGTTGAAGTTCTGTCGCTCCCCGGTAGGTGGATTTCTGTGGACTCCGCACGAAGCATGTGCGAACGCGTTCGACTGTCTCTTCACTCGTCGACGGACGGCCAGTCGATTTTCGTTTACAGATACAGCCTGAATCCCTAAATTGTGTGTACCACTTACGAATGGATCTACAATCCGGCGGGTCTTTATCGTATCTGGTACGGAAATGTCGTTGAACACTAGTCACAGAGTTGTTTACATGGTAATCAAGCACACAGAAAGACTTCTGATCCCCAGTCAACGCCATTTTCCTTTACTGCTCTGCTGTTGACATCTTGCGGGTGAACGCGGAACTTTAGAAGTGGACAACTAAACTTTGAGAGTTTACCTTTCATACAATATGTCTCACGATATTATATGTTCATTACATTTCACATAATAAATTTCTGAAAACCTGCACAACATTTTGACTTGCCCTGTATTGTCTTCTCCATTCGCTTGTCTGTTCATTTCTGTTTGGTCCAAAAATTTTCCTAAGAACATTATTCTCAAATATTCGTAAATGTTGTCTCCTCCCTTAAACTAAGAGTCCGTGTTTCGCATCCATATAATATAACTGGTAGAATAAAAATTCTATATACAGGTTGAAGCACAAGTCATTCAACTAAAAATGCAAATATATAATTTTTGTAGCTTACAAAATCTATACAAAAAAAAACAACTCAAATTGTTCCCTAGTTAGCAAACTACCTCAAGCAGTAGTGTTTGAGATTATCTTCTGAAGGTCTCGTATTCAAACCCCAGTTTCAACCGATCTGATTTTTTCCTTGCAACCATGTGCAGTGGTTAACTGACTTATGCTACATCCTGTATTTTCAGTTTAATGATAATTAACTTACTCACTGGCACTATCGAACCCGTAGGTTCATGGCCGCGCGGACATAAGTTCTCCATACATACCTATCCTGATCTAATGTTTTCCAATCATTCGCTGTATAATCTACTTCCTTCAAATCATAGTTAATGTTATTCTCCCACCTCATTCTTGGTCTACCAACTGGGCGTTTTCCATCTGGTTTTCCTACAAGATGGTTCCATGCACGTCTTTCATTCCCCATTCGTGCCACATGTCCTGTCCATCGCAGTCTACGAGACTTAACTGTTCTTATTATATCTGGCTTCCTATAAAGACCATGTAATTCACTCTTAAGCAGTCTTCTCCATTCACCTGTTTGTTCATCTCTCTTTGGTCCAAAAATTTTCCTGAGAACTTTATTCTCAAATACTCGTAATCTCTTTTCCTCCCTTAAAGTAAGAGTCTATGTTTCGCACCCATATAATATAACTGGTAGAATAATAGTTTTATATATTTTCAGTTTAACGTTTTTTGAAAGGAGTTGGGACATCAAGAGTCTCTGCAATGCATAATAGCACGCATTTCCAGAATTGAGCCTATGTTTAATTTCTTTGTGCATCTCATTCCTGTTTGTGATTATTGTTCCTAGGTATTTGAAATAATTATTGTCTACATTATTTAAAATAATTTAAGATCCTAGGAATGAAGATAGATATTAAATAACAAGATAGTAAATTAAAATTGTACTGCGCGCTAGCGTTGTTCTCCCAGTACTGCACGGTCTGCGCGCTAGCGTTGTTCTCCCAGTACTGCACGGTCTGCACGCTAGCGTTGTTCTCCCAGTACTGCACGGTCTGCACGCTAGCGTTGTTCTCCCAGTACTGCACGGTCTGCGCGCGCTAGCGTTGTTCTCCCAGTACTGCACGGTCTGCGCGCTAGCGTTGTTCTCCCAGTACTGCACGGTCTGCACGCTAGCGTTGTTCTCCCAGTACTGCACGGTCTGCACGCTAGCGTTGTTCTCCCAGTACTGCACGGTCTGCACGCTAGCGTTGTTCTCCCAGTACTGCACGGTCTGCGCGCTAGCGTTGTTCTCCCAGTACTGCACGGTCTGCACGCTAGCGTTGTTCTCCCAGTACTGCACGGTCTGCACGCTAGCGTTGTTCTCCCAGTACTGCACGGTCTGCGCGCTAGCGTTGTTCTCCCAGTACTGCACGGTCTGCACGCTAGCGTTGTTCTCCCAGTACTGCACGGTCTGCACGCTAGCGTTGTTCTCCCAGTACTGCACGGTCTGCACGCTAGCGTTGTTCTCCCAGTACTGCACGGTCTGCGCGCTAGCGTTGTTCTCCCAGTACTGCACGTCTGCGCGCTAGCGTTGTTCTCCCAGTACTGCACGGTCTGCACGCTAGCGTTGTTCTCCCAGTACTGCACGGTCTGCACGCTAGCGTTGTTCTCCCAGTACTGCACGGTCTGCACGCTAGCGTTGTTCTCCCAGTACTGCACGGTCTGCACGCTAGCGTTGTTCTCCCAGTACTGCACGGTCTGCACGCTAGCGTTGTTCTCCCAGTACTGCACGGTCTGCACGCTAGCGTTGTTCTCCCAGTATGCACGGTCTGCGCGCTAGCGTTGTTCTCCCAGTACTGCACGGTCTGCACGCTAGCGTTGTTTCTCCCAGTACTGCACGGTCTGCGCGCTAGCGTTGTTCTCCCAGTACTGCACGGTCTGCACGCTAGCGTTTGTTCTCCCAGTACTGCACGGTCTGCGCGCTAGCGTTGTTCTCCCAGTACTGCACGGTCTGCACGCTAGCGTTGTTCTCCCAGTACTGCACGGTCTGCACGCTAGCGTTGTTCTCCCAGTACTGCACGGTCTGCACGCTAGCGTTGTTCTCCCAGTACTGCACGGTCTGCGCGCTAGCGTTGTTCTCCCAGTACTGCACGGTCTGCACGCTAGCGTTGTTCTCCCAGTACTGCACGGTCTGCGCGCTAGCGTTGTTCTCCCAGTACTGCACGGTCTGCACGCTAGCGTTGTTCTCCCAGTACTGCACGGTCTGCACGCTAGCGTTGTTCTCCCAGTACTGCACGGTCTGCACGCTAGCGTTGTTCTCCCAGTACTGCACGGTCTGCACGCTAGCGTTGTTCTCCCAGTACTGCACGGTCTGCACGCTAGCGTTGTTCTCCCAGTACTGCACGGTCTGCGCGCTAGCGTTGTTCTCCAGTACTGCACGGTCTGCCGCTAGCGTTGTTCTCCCAGTACTGCACGGTCTGCACGCTAGCGTTGTTCTCCCAGTACTGCACGGTCTGCACGCTAGCGTTGTTCTCCCAGTACTGCACGGTCTGCACGCTAGCGTTGTTCTCCCAGTACTGCACGGTCTGCACGCTAGCGTTGTTCTCCCAGTACTGCACGGTCTGCGCGCTAGCGTTGTTCTCCCAGTACTGCACGGTCTGCGCGCTAGCGTTGTTCTCCCAGTACTGCACGGTCTGCGCGCTAGCGTTGTTCTCCCAGTACTGCACGGTCTGCGCGCTAGCGTTGTTCTCCCAGTACTGCACGGTCTGCGCGCTAGCGTTGTTCTCCCAGTACTGCACGGTCTGCGCGCTAGCGTTGTTCTCCCAGTACTGCACGGTCGCGCGCTAGCGTTGTTCTCCCAGTACTGCACGGTCTGCGACGCTAGCGTTGTTCTCCCAGTACTGCACGGTCTGCACGCTAGCGTTGTTCTCCCAGTACTGCACGGTTCTGCGCGCTAGCGTTGTTCTCCCAGTACTGCACGGTCTGCACGCTAGCGTTGTTCTCCCAGTACTGCACGGTCTGCGCGCTAGCCGTGTTCTCCCAGTACTGCACGGTCTGCGCGCTAGCGTTGTTCTCCCAGTACTGCACGGTCTGCGCGCTAGCGTTGTTCTCCCAGTACTGCACGGTCTGCGCGCTAGCGTTGTTCCCAGTACTGCACGGTCTGCGCGCTAGCGTTGTTCTCCCAGTACTGCACGGTCTGCGCGCTAGCGTTGTTCTCCCAGTACTGCACGGTCGCGCGCTAGCGTTGTTCTCCCAGTACTGCACGGTCTGCGCGCTAGCGTTGTTCTCCCAGTACTGCACGGTCTGCGCGCTAGCGTTGTTCTCCCAGTACTGCACGGTCTGCGCGCTAGCGTTGTTCTCCCAGTACTGCACGGTCTGCGCGCTAGCGTTGTTCTCCCAGTACTGCACGGTCTGCACGCTAGCGTTGTTCTCCCAGTACTGCACGGTCTGCGCGCTAGCGTTGTTCTCCCAGTATTCATTGTCCTTCCGCTTTTTTCAGTATAACGATGTAATTTAATTTTGCGCAGGCAATGTTCTGGAAACTTTCTACTTTCGAGGAGATTGAAGTCGACACAATAAAGTAATGAATGAAACTTAAAATGATACATCCTGTACCGCGAGGCCAGCGAACTCTTTCATTGTAAAAATGTAAGTTTCACTATCTTTTCCATGACCTTCCGTGGCAAGAGAGTGTAAAGTTAATTTAATTAACTGAAATTACTAATTAAGGTCATTTAAAAGTCATTTCCTACTTAAATTCATTAATATTTTATGTGTCCTCCGTGTTATAGTCCGTTCAGACGTAAAAACTTCCTAAATCTCGATTTTGATCTGGAAGTGTGACCTTTCCTATCGAGTAACACTAAGAAATTAGGGCTGGAAGTAAACATCAATAAAACTAAATATATGCTCATACTTAGAAATACATTATGTAGTGCAAATGGACAGCTAATGACAAATGAGCTAAATTTTGAGGAAGTGGCTGAATTCAAATACATAGGAACAATAATTACAAATAGGAATGAGATGCACAAGGAAATTAAACATAGGCTCAATTCTGGAAATGCGTGCTATTATGCATTGCAGAGACTCTTGTCGCCCAACTTCTCTCAAATTATATGGATGTGAAACATGGACACTTACTTTAAGTGGGGAGAAAATATTAAGAGTATTTGGGAATAAAGTTCTTAAGAAAAAATGTTGGACTAAAGAGAGATGAACAGACACGTGAATGGAGAGAACTACATAACAGCGAGATACATTATTTTTATGGGAAATCAGATAGAGTTACTTGTCGTAGACTGCGATAGGTGGGCATGTGGCACGATTAGGGAATGAAAGAGGGATCATCGTCATCATCATAGTAAATTCACGAATTTAGGTCATTTGTTGACCTGTTTCGGCCTCAAGAGAAACACCATCCAGAAGTCTTTTGAGTGGACGTCCTGGTCTTCTTCTTCCTGCAGGTTGATATCTTAACATTAGTTTGGGTATTCTGTGATCTTCCATTCGATGAACGTGTTGCATCCATCTTGACTTATAATCAGCAATTTTGTTTTCTAAAGATTCCATGTGTAATTCTTCTAAGATGTCTTCATTTTTTTTGTGATCTAGTAGTGTGTATCCTGCAGTCCTCCGAAGACATAGAGAAACTTCGAATAGAGGGGAAACTGAGTACAGTGACATCTAAAAAATTTCGGTCGTTTACGATGAACTACAATGAGCAAACTACAATGGTAGCGCTGTTTCGTAGTAACAGAATATGTAACTAAATAAAACAAATGCAAGGCACACGGCGTCGTTCACGGCCACAGAGTTTCTCTATGGTTCACGGCGTGTTTAACGGTGTTCACTCGGGATTATGGGAAGTTAGCCATTTTGTAAATTTTAATTTTTAACTGCTATCCTTTCGTTCTATGTAGACGGTACTGTAAATTATCGAAAGTTAAAATCATTACTTAGATTTTATTTTACTCTAATTTGTAAGTAAATTCAAGCTTGTTTACATTTTTAATGTGAATCTGTTTTCAAAGATAAACCTACTAGAAGTGATAAAATTCTAAGATTTGTTAGGTTAGGAAGAGTGATGTTAGTGTACAGCCATTTCTAATAAACATTTTATAAATGTGACTTTATAATGGACAGATGTACGACATGGCTAAGGTTATTTAATAAATATTGTATAAAATATGTATGTGAGAATAAGGGGGTAGGTCAATTGTACATATTTATTAAAAGAGCTCATAATGCACGTTTTAAAATTTTAATAAACGAAAATAAATTAACATGTTTTATTTCATGTTTTATTTATTTCCATTCTTCCTTTCTGTTAAAATTAAAGAAAATCTGTAGTTCTGAGAGACTGGGTATACATAATCCCACAATTTAAGATTAATTAATACGTTATTTATTCCTATAAAAGTTAAATTCCATAATTATTCACCAGATGGCGTTATATAATTATAATTCATAATTTTACCACCAGGCGGTGCTGAATTTCATATTAGTACCAAAAAAAGAACCGAAAAAATTTAGGTGTCGTTAGTTGTATTACACTAGCGCCGCCTGTGGCATGTACGCGCAACTCGTCCACTTTCTTCTCTGGTACTCTGTGCTCCGAAGATATCTCATTTCAGCAGATCTAAGTCTCTGTATATCCTTCTGTTTCAACGTCTATACTTCGCTACCACACAAAAGAGTTGGAAGAGCCAGTGTTTTATACACTTTTAGTCCATAATGTTTTTGGACTAACTGTGGCTTGAAGATAGAATTTATTAACCCTAAAATTCTCATCCTCACCTTCTAGTGATACAACCCGTTTTCACAAACGAGGCTCTGAGGACCTAGTCACGGCGGTATAACCGTTCCATCGGGTACTGAGTAAATGCGGTATCCTAATGTCTGTCCAGAGACTAAAAGGTAGCAGCCCTACCACTGGACTACTTAGCGTCGGGCCAGTAACCTGTCCTAAGGAACTTCAAAACTACTTTCAAGTCTCAACACGAAAAAATCCAGAAGGAATTGAAAGAGCGATATGGAAACTTATTGCAGGAAAATCAAGTGGAAAACGCCCAATTGGCAGACCAAGAATTAGGTGGCAGAATAACGCTATGGCTACTTAAATATGTTCAATAAATAATAAGATAAATAAAAAAAACTTAAACCCCATAACGAGTAATAAATAATTTAAAGATAAAGGCAAAACACTCTTTAATGCTAAGTACATTAATTTATCATAACTCTACAGAGGTAAAGTCCGATAGCCCAGAAATGATCAAAAGGAAAGTATTTAGATTTTTAGATTTATTTATTTAGTTTGGTGGAGTTAAGGCAATGTGGCCTTCTCTTCCACTCACCAGGGCAAACATATATTACATCAGAATATAACAATCTCAATTAAGTCTAATATTAAATACTAAATAAAAATTTGATCAAAAAGATAATATCTATTATATTACGATCTATAATGCAACCAGTTAATGTTACTTAAAATTAAGACTAAAACTAATAATAAAATGTATACAAGCAAAACATATTAAATTGTCCCTGTCTAATGTTTATAAAAAAACAAAGAAAAATAATGAGATATAGAAAACTAATTTTACGTTTGTACAATATTTAAAACAAAACAAAAGATAATATTTGTTAATCTTAATATTATTTTCATAGACTATTTAACTCATGCCCCAAATGGGAGTCAATGACCAATCACGTTTCAATGATTTCTGTTTTACAAGCAATCAGAGTCGTGTTTCACGAAATATTTATCAGTGTTATATTTACCATATTAAAGAAAGCTCCTCCTTTTTAATATTCTGAACAGGTCTGACCATTATTTTGCAGTGACTGAGCCTATGAGAAATACGGCTACCAGATTGTATATATAGTGCATAGATGTCAACACATAGCGCTTGCAGGAGTTAATATAAAAACATTTGTAGCAATTGATTATACCACCAAAAAAATAAACCACTGTTTCCACTTTCTTAAATGAATTTTTTCCCAGGTAATAATGCAGAAAAATATAATTGTCATATTTACATCATTCGACATCAGAAATGAATTAATATACAGTTTGATGTTTCATTTTTTTCTCCACTAGAGAGCATTCTTACAATATTGCGTTCCTTTGGCAATAAATAGTATGATGTGGTTGCAGTGATAAACAAAAGAAGCAGATGAAGCGTACCTATCGTTTCTCATTTGTTTTCAAACATCGCCGTTTACATTAAATATATAAATATTTTAAAATAACCACAGTTAAATAATGCTTTGTGAGTAAATAGCTTAATTTTATTCGTTAAATAGTCCTAACAAATGCCACTCTTGATTTCCAAATTCTCTAGATAAATTGGAAATCACTCGTCGCGTTACTTATGATAATTAAATGTATTAATTGTTAAAAGAATACTATCAGTGAGGTGTATTATTTGTTATTAAATAATTCTTTAATTTAATCAATCCCCAAAAGAATAACTAAATCAAATTAATAAATATATCCCTGCTGACCATGATTTGAAGGAAGAAGCAATATTAATTTTGTAACGATTTCTATTTTGAAGAAATTTAGTGTATTTTGGCGTATTGTTAACTGATTATTCACTTTCTAGAGCCTATTTCATAAAACTACTACTTTTAGTAGCGACTGATTAGCAGTGTAAAATTTACTAGTTAGCAGTCTGGTAAGTCTTGTTAGATAACCTTAAACCTACTCTACTTGTCGTTCATCAAATTCATAATTTCTTCTGTCAACATCTTCTTAGGTCTCCCTCTTTTCTTCCAAATTGGAACCCATTCCAAACTCCTAATAGGCAATCTATCTTCATTTATCCTCTTTGTATGTCCAAACCATTTCAATTATTTCCCAGACATTACATAATTGTTCAGTTAAAGTTATTTTTTTCTCGGGTAATACTGTTTCTTATCTTGTCTATTTTAAAGCATTATGCAGATCTACTGAAAATATACAGTATATAAAACTATTATTCTACCAGTTATATTATATGGGTGCGAAACATGACTCTTGCTTTAAGGGAGGAAAGGAGATTACGAGTATTTGAGAATAAAGTTCTTAGGAACATTTTTGGACCAAAGAGAGATGAACAGACAGGTGAATGGAGAAGACTACATAACAATGAACTACATGATCTTTATAGGAAGCCAGATATAATAAGAACAGTTAAGTCTCATAGACTGCGATGGGCAGGACATGTTGCCCGTATGGGGAATGAAAGACGTGCATGGAAACTTCTTGTAGGAAAGCCAGTAGGAAAACGCCCTGTTGGTAGACCAAGAATGAGGTGGGAGAACAACATTAACTATGATTTGAGGGAAGTAGATTATACAGGGAAAGCATTGGCTCAGGATAGGGATGTGTGGAGAGCTTATGTCCGCGCGGCCATGAACCTCCGGGTTCGATAGTGCCAGTGAGTAAGTAAGTATGCAGATCTACTTAAAACATCCATTTCTGTTGACAAAGTTATATAAAAAAAAGTCAAAATTATTAAAAGAAAGCTATAAAGAAGAAAACTTCTGAAGGAAAATTTTAGAAAATTATTTTCAAGATACATTTTTGTAGTATTGCCTTGAAGTTGTATACTCTCTGTTAACTAATTTTACCAGTATCTCATCAATTATACTGCTTATGTGGTCTCGAGGTAGCGTGCTACCTCGTCACGCAGCGGGCCCGTGTTCGATCCCCGGTCGGGGCAGTTTTTCTGGGTGAGGTTTTTATCGGGGTTTTCGTCACCTGTAAGACAAATGTCAGGAAAACTTTAAGGCCCAAACGGTCCCCGAAATCATATGGCCATCGTCATCATCATTATAATCCATGTCATTGTTATCATTTTCCTTCACCGGTGTAGAAAGCAACAGGAAGCTACCACACCTACACAATTCCCTAGTAAAGCTGCAAAGTATAGCATGAAAATGGTATGATTGCAGTGAAAGACCTGCCCTCGGGCAGAATTACTATGGATGGAATATGAGTGTAAATGTTATCTGAAACAGCATGTAGTTACACTGCTAAACAATACTCCTAATTGTGAGTTCTACACTGCTAACTATTATTTTACACTGTTTTTTTTTCTAAACATTTCAAGTTTTAGCAGAAATAATTATCAATCTGCACCATTTATAAATAGACTGATAGTTTTGTGAAACACTGACGTACCGAACTATCAAATTTGGTGATGGAATTAGAGCAGTACATAGAAGTGGAATTAACTCGTGATTGCGGTTTGGTGCGTTACGTCAGAATTATGACTGATGGCAGTCATGTCGACCCTGAAGACATCCCGTGAAGAGAAAGTGTAGGCCAGCCGGAACACCTTCCTGACCTTGACATCCGGGGCTTATCTCTCAACCACAACCGTTTTGTATTGTAGATACATCCATTTACTCTCCAATATTCGGAATTTGTCCCATTTTCGCTCTTATGTGCTACTGTAGAGAATGTCTAGTTTAGGGTGCTAGGGTCCCTGCCACCCGATGGTTACGAGCGCAAACATGTATTTTTTTTTAATTATATAAAACTTTCCTCATTAGAGGATTGCCTCAAGGACAAAGTGATGCAGACAGTTAATTTTCTAAATAGATTAAATACATTTTGTAAATAAATTTAGAAAAATTATATTTGCTGTTCATTGATTTTGAAAAGGCCTTTGACAGAGTAAATAGATCTATACTATGGGAAATAATGAAGGAACGAGGATATCCACACCATCTAATAAGGCTTATATGAAACTAAAGTAGTGATAAAAACTGATGGAAAAAGGTCAGAAAATTTTTAATAAATTAAGGAGTTAGACAAGGGTGTAGTCTATCGCCCACTCTTTTTAATATATATATATATATATATATATATATATCGACGACATTATGAAACAATGGAAAATTATAATGGACAAAGGCCTTAGATTGAACAATAACTCAAGTATTAATAACTTACTTTTCGCCGATGATTTAGTCTTACTACACTATGATGAAGATCTGTTACAATTGGCTGCTTACAAACTAAATGCAATATGTAGCGATTATAATTTTAAAATTTCAATAAGTAAAACAAAAGTAATGGTATTTTGTGGAAGAAATACACTATGTGCAAAAATAGTAATTAGAGACGAAATTATTGGACAAGTATCCCACTTTAAATATTTAAATATTTAGGATGTGACATCAGCTATGGGTATGATAAAGATATTGAACACAAAACATATCCGTTTCAAGCTATTTGTGGTGCAATAAATAGAACATTGAATGATAAAACCCATAAACAAACAAAATTAAAATTTTATAAAACAATGGCTATCCCTGTCCTTTTGTATGGGAGTGAATCTTGGATTACCACTACCAAACAAGAAAGTAAAATCCAAGCAGCCGAGATGAAATTTTTAAGAAGAGTAAAAGGCTGCACTAGAATGGACCAGATAAGAAGCGAGGATATCCGTGAAGAACTGCAGATCTACTCCATAAAAGAAAATATATTTTAACAACAAGATACAGAGGAAAGAACATGTAGAAAGAATGGAAGAAAGTAGATTACCAAATAAAATCTTCGATTATTTTCCAAGAGGAAGAAGAGATGTCGGACGTCCTCGGAAGAGATGGTCTCAGATCTATTAGTGAAGACGGAACAGGCAACTCTTGCCTAAACCAGGAACTGAAGAAGAAGAAGAGGAGGAGGAAGAAGAAGAAGATTTTTAAAAATTCAACCTGTAGGAATGATTGAAGTATACATACTATAAAGTAGTAATTTTGTCAAGATGGTTTCTTAAAATTGAAATTGATCCTCTAATTGCAGCGATGGCAATTTTAGAAAGATACACCCTGTCCAAATCTAAGGAATTCCAAAATTTGGCTAAAAATCTTGGTATAGTAAGTACCTCTTACCCCGATCATCAATCCTGTGACAATTATACTATCTAATTAGTATTTATCTTTGTAATAGTCAATTGTTGGCTCATGTATGGCTTTCTTTTCAGAGTCAACTTCCTCAGGTTGGGCACTATGAGCCTCAAAACGAATTGTGGGATCTAATATCATACCAATTTTAGAAGATGGTCTAAATGCAATAATGCAATAATATCTACTGTTACAATGCTCAATAAAATGTTCAGAATTGTTATTCCTGTGTTTGTCCAAGTCTGGATTCAGGTTTAAGGACTCTCCTGGCGCTACATTATCATATATCAATCATCGCCCATCATATCATCGGGATAACATAACTCCACCTTTCAGGCTCCCCAACTTAAGAAGTGGGTTACAATGCCACAACACCAGGGGAGATCACCAGAACTGTCAAAAAGACAACCTGTAGGTACTGATAAAAAAACTAAGTGTAGAAAATTATTCAATACTTATCCCGAAAACAGATCTAATCCACAAATTACAAATTGTTGGGAAAACGAACAAACAAAACGCATAATGTTCATTTTGAGGCTATTATCATAAGTAATGCCACGAGTGATTTCCAATTTATCTGGAGAATTTGGAAATCAAGAGTGGCATTTGTTAGGACTATTTAACGAATAAAATTAAGCTGTTTACTCACAAATCATTGTTTAACTATAGTTATTTTAAAATATTTATATATTTAATGTAAACGGCGATGTTTGAAAACAAATCAGAAATATGAGGTTATGTTCATTCACTGCTGCTTGATCATATTATTTATTGCCAAATAAGATCGCAATATTGTAAGAGTGCACCCAAGTGGAGAAATAATGAAACTCATCAAACTGTATATCATAATCAACATTACGGGTTATTCATTATTTTTAGTAAACAACTCAGTAAAATCAAGGAATCTTTTCATTATTTGCTATATTCAATGTATTTGTCGGAGAAAAATAATGCTTTGACCTATTCAGAACATTAAAAAGGAGGAGCTTTCTTTATCACAAAAGCAGGAGCTGATAAAGAGAAATCGATAAAGAGCGAGGAACACGACTGTCATTGGTTGTAAAACAACATTCATTGAAATGTGATTGGTCATTGACTAGCATTTGTGGCATGAGTTAAATAGTCTTTATTATATTATATCATATAAATTTTAATCTGTCATCCTATTGGAAACATATACAGCCAATTTGAATGCAAAATAACTTGCCACTGTCTGAATATTAACAATTTAATGCAGAATTGAGAGAAAAACCACTATCTTTATAAAGTGGAAAAATGATCTAACACATATTTAAGTAAAAATGATACAACAACAAATCGAAAATACATATTAAACACTGATTCAGTTAGAAAAATTTCGAACTGAATCGGAGTTCAGTATGTATTTTCCTTTTAGTGCTGTTTCGTTACATTCTTTGTGTCTTTCTTATTTTTCACTCAATTTCTCTAAGATTCTGATAGAATTCACGGATCTGTGCTGAATGAATTTACACATGTGCAACAATTGTTTTTCTATACTGCTACTCATGACTTGACTAACTACTTCCACCATTTTGTTACATATACATCACTATTCACTTGAAAGCCAACTTTTAAAAATAAATAAAACTGGATAGTTTTACATCCACCGTGCCGTGATATTCCCCGGATAGATCACTAATCCACTGAAAACTTAATTTTCGAATTTTTATTGGTTAGATCTCTTTTCGGAGCAACTATTCAATTGTAATATAATAGAAAATTAGTAATACACGTAAAATCAGCTACATATAAACGCCCATAAAACTTACTCTGGCCAGCAGGTCCGGGCGTCTAGATACTCAGTGTGAGTGTCTCTCTTTGTGTTCAGTTTTTGATCCCTTAGTTGCATACATAAACGGTATGATTAGATTGTACAATGCTAGCCAACAGTGCATTTCTACTACAGGATACGAATTTTGAAAGACATAGCAATTAATTGGTTTGTGTTTTCTCTTATCCGTTGTCAGTGTGGCAATGCTCTGATAGTACAGGGGAACCTCGAGGCCTGGACTAATGACTTTAAATGTGAGATGTTTGTTTAGGTATTGGTATTTTCGATGGGTTTGTGGTACTTCTCATTCATAAACACTTTGAAGTGGTCACGAAGTGTCCCATCATCCAGTCTTTGTATTCCTCTGCATTCGTGCTCTTGGTGCGACAGTTACTGTGACAAAAATACATGACTCATGCAACTGAGTAATGAATCATAGAACAATACCGAACATAAAAACTCCTGGCATTGATAATATTAATAATGAACTAATAAAATATGGTTCTTTTCAACTAAAACAACGTATCTTAGATTTATTGAATATATGCTGGAAGACTGGTCATATCCCAGAAGAATGGAAGACGGCCAAAGTATATCCTATTTATAAAAAAGGATATCGTCATGATTGTGAAAATTACAGAGGCATAAATATATTGGGTACCTGTTATAAAATGTATGCAACTATATTGAAAAATCGTTTAAATGTAATTATGGAAAATATTATTCTAGAAGCCCAGAATGGATTCAGGAAAAGCAGATCCTGTTCAGATTGCATTTTCACTATCAATCAAATAATTGAGAAACATAGAGAATATAATCTACCAACTTTTATGACACTTTTTATATGATGATATGCTTCAATCGGCCAAGCGCCATTTAAAAATACAGATTTTAATGTCATATGTTGCACTGCCTCATGAAGTAACTGAACACACACTTTTATCGCCAAATCTTTAAATATAGCATCATTATTAAATAAAAATGTAAACGCCATCAGTCCTATCAGAGGTTCTATATTTTGCAACAAACGGCTAGCAAACTAGATCTTCATAAATGCTAATTTAAATTTTGCATCTTGCAGCTAAGCGCCAGATTATTGATGCATAACTGTCAAATAAGGAAAATAACTTTCTTCTTCTTCTTCTTCTACACGGTTTAGGCTTATTTACTAGCCTGTTCCGGCTCCAAATTGCTGCTCTTTCCATCTTTTCCTTGGTCTTCCCAAACTTCTTCTTCCTCGTGGTGAATAGTTGTATACTGCTTTTGGTATTCTATTTTCCCTGTGGATTATCACTTTGTCGTGGTAGGGAGGCTTATACCAATGACCCAGACGATCATAACCGAAAGCCTTGGCTTGCGGTTAGATAAGAGGAGAGGGAACTAAGAATAATCCGCAACGGGAGCAACGACCACACTGGAAGCTGCAAACACGGAAGACCACAACATCGGAACGGCGAAAATGGCGGAAGTGGCAACCCAATCTCTGGGGATGAAATAAGAGACCCAGCTCGGAGAAACAAGAGTGAAGTCCTCAACGGCAGAAGGCGGAAGAGGCAACCCTCCTTGTGGGGATAAAACACAAGGAAGCAAGTCCAAAGGCTTTAAGGAGGCAGCCCCTCCAAAGGACGATATTGGCGTACTCAGGGGACACTTCAAAATACTTACAAGCTCCAAAGTGACAGCCGGACTGTCCAACCGATGACGACAAACGCAAAGCATGAGGAAAATAACTTGCAATAGCCAATGAAGATTGGCTTAAACTTTAAACGCATTTTTCTCTAATCTTAAAGACGCATAGCCGGTTGATGCATAACGCCGTTTATTTTGTTCATTTTGCGCTGTTCTTTATTATCAGGTACTGGTATTTTAAAGAAGACACCACACAGCAAGTACTTCCAGACCGATATGAAGTTATATTTACTTCCGGATGTTTCTCTTGATGTGTAATGAAGCTTGAACCATCAGGTGGGAACATTACGTATGTGATCACGTGTTTACGTAATAATGTTACATATCACGCCGCTAGCCACGTGGTGAAACCGGTCTCTCATTCCAGTTCTAATATCTTCAAAAACTTTGTGATTAGAATACCGGTATTTTGCAAATAAATTTTCACTACTTTTTACTAATTATCCCTTCTCCTGAAACATATTCTTCTCTGTGTATCGTCTGCCTTCTCCACAACTCGAAACTAAAAACAACTTGCAAATAATCATTATTTTATTTTAAAAAAACACAGGCATTCCAGTACCTGCAGACATAAGCTTTCCATAATTAGCTAATGTTTTCAAATCATCCCCTGTATAATCTACTTCCCTCAAATCGTGGTTAATGTTATTCTCCCACCTCATTCTTAGTCTATAAACTGGACGTTTTCCTTCTGGTTTTCCTACAACAAATTTAACGCCGCTCTTTATTTCCCCATTCGTGCCACATGTCCTGCCCATCACAGTCTACGAGGTTTTAAATAAACATTATGTAGCTAACTGTTCTGTAGTCTTCTCCGGTGACATTACTGCCGAAAGGGTTACCCTTGTCAGACAGGTCGAAGGTGGATAAGCCAGACGAAAAAAGTAGCTTGGTCAAAATAGTCATGGTCTTGCACCGTGAAAATACAACCGTCAAGAAACGCGGACATGGTTCCACTGGGACAAAATCAGGTGCACATGCCTTATATAAATATTTATTATTCAACTTTACAGTATGTTTAGGGCATATTTTCACATTAATGATTTTGATAATATATATATGGGGGCAGAGGCTAATTGGTATTTCCGAATCTTTGATCTGGTAAAAAACCCTGATGGAACTGATATTTAACCTCTGGGGTGAATTTCGATGAAGTCCGGAGGGTCTAACTTAACCAAATCCATTCTCCTCACCTCCAAGTTGGGGCCCCTCGGGACCTTCTTAAGACCTTTTAAGATTTTAAGATGCAAAAGAGAGAGCGGGGTGTGGAAAGAAACGGGAAGCTGTCACACCTATATATCCCTAGTAAAGCTGCAAACATGGCATCATGAGACTTTCCACGTAGTTATGGAAAGAGTGGAGAATGCTGAGTTTGCAGTGAAAGACCTGCTCTTGAGCAGAACACTATAAATGAATGAATGAATATATATATATATATATATATATATATAAATCAATGTATGAATGTCTGTCTGTCTGTTTGTTTGTTTGTTTGTTTGTCCTTTATGCTCTGTCATACCGTTCATCCGTTTGCGTTGGGGTTTTTTGAAGAGTGTTCAGGAGTTTCCAGGGGAGGTTTTTGGCTATAAGAGAGTTTCAGTACTCAAACCCTTCACCCTTAAAAATCCCTAGTGAAAAACGTGAAAAAGTCGCTTTTTGGACGCTTAAATGGTTTGCTTGCTTACTCACTGGCACTATCGAACCCGTAGGTTCATGGCCGCGCGGACATAAGCCCTCCATACATCCCTATCCTGAGATGCTTTCCAATCATTCCCTGTATAATCTACTTTCCTCAAATCATAGTTAATGTTATTCTCCCACCTCATTCTTGGTCTACCAACTGGGCGTTTTCCCTCTGGCTTTCCTACAAGAAGCGCTTAAATGGTTTACGCTGCCTAAATTATAACAAATGTATTAAATTAATGTACACTGGTGTGAATATCACAGAAAACTGTACAAAAAGTCCCATACAGCATATGTTTTTCTTTTACGGATAACTCACAATAACCATTTGTGTCCGTCATTGATGTCAAGAAGATCGGGATAAGTAGATTCCCGGGCAAACGCAGGCAGCGCAAGGTGGATATTCTTTTATGGATAACTCACAATAACGAATTTTGTCTTTCAGCTCATTTATGCCAAGAAGATGGGGATAAATAGATTCCCGGGCAACCCGGGTATTGAAAATGGGGGGTAACAACAAATAATTACTATATAAATTTATAATGATTTGTTTCTTTTATTTATTCACTTAAATATAAAAAAATATTGATTTTAATTTATTTGTGAGTAGCAGCGCACGCCGGTCATTAGCTAGTTTATAGGTAAAGTGCATTTATGGTGTAGTTAAAAAAAATGGTTTGGTTCGCACGTGGGAAGTGAGACATGGTTACACATGGAGGGCTGAAAGTCATGGCCACCTGTGTTTTGTAAGGTGTGCGATTGTCTCTGACCAACAGCGTAAACATGTGTTTTACGAAATGTTTACTGGAACGAGGCTCCGCGAGAATAAATCGGAAACATTTTCTTTCTTAAAAACGTTAAGAGAACTCGATTGCATAATAATGAGATTAAGTACAGCATAAAAAGAGAAAAGAATTTCAAAATGTTTCGTAACCTGACATCTTGTATCTTGCAATGTACCGTTTAATTGGGTTAGTGTTCCATTGAAGGTTTTTTTTTATCTATTTATTTCAACATAGGCCCATTTTATCCGCTGATATGAAATGGAGATGTTGAGAGCAATAGCAGGATACCAAAGGACCGATAAAAAAAAGAAGATATAAGAACAGAACTTGATATATTTAATATCTGTGAAAGAATAAAATTTTATCAAAATGCTTATCTTCAGCACGTATTACGAATGAATGAACAGCGCATACCAAGAAGAATGTATAATTATAAACCAAAAGGGAGAAGAATGTTGGGAAGACCATTGAATAGATGGAAGGACCTATAATGAGATCGGAACACGCCATTGGGCTTAATCCTTGTTGTTGTTGATGATGAGGATGATACGCCCATTATCCGCTTCTTTTTCAGGAGTGCCGGTGTCGATAACGTCTGACGCACCATCACGGGGGCAGATGAACGAAATGGATGAGTATGGAGAAATTGTGACAGGGGAAAACGGTAGAAAACCCCGAGAAAGACCTGCCCAAGCTCCGTTTCGTCCTCCACGAAACCCACATGCATTGACCGAGACTCGATCTCGGAACCCAGCCTCTAACCGCTTGCGCCATGGAGCCGCCCCTGTTGATAAGAATATTGAAGATACTTTACAAAATGTGACGCGAAAAAATGTTTCTAAGTTCCAACCATATACCTTACGCATGCGTCAACAGACGCGAAGCGGTTTACACTATGGAATCACGGAACGCAGCCAACATATACACGATATTTAACGAACCTAAAAGCTAACCTAACGCAATTTAAGCACTCTAACCTGTGAAAGAATGTAACGCCCAAAAATAAATAAATAGTAAGTTCTGAAATTCTGAAGTATAAGTATACAGTTAATTAGTGCATACTCTACTTTCGCTGCACAGGTTCTCGTCTTTGTTGGCTGTTAAAATCAATATGGCTCCCACGTCTTCATGCTACGTATGGAGTTCAATATCGTAGAAAAATATATTGAAATAATCGTTAGAAAAAATGTAAAAATCATTGTAAATGGTGGGAAATAATTTGAAAAATGAAACCCTAAGAATAACATTTGACAGGGGTTTATGAAGGAATTAAAAAAGTAGCGTCACAGGTTGTAAACTTTAGCTATACATTGGATTTTATTGAAAAAGTAGCGTCACAGGTTGTAAAGTTTAGCTATATATTGGATTTTATTGAAAAAGTAGCGTCACAGGTTGTAAAGTTTAGCTACATATTGGATTTTATTGAAAAAGTAGCGTCACAGGTTGTAAAGTTTAGCTATATATTGGATTTTATTGAAAAAGTAGCGTCACAGGTTGTAAAGTTTAGCTATATATTGGATTTTATTGAAAAAGTAGCGTCACAGGTTGTAAAGTTTAGCTATATATTGAATTTTATTGAACATATATATGTAACATGTATACAACATCGGGAAAAAAAGCGTTACTGCTATAAACTAAACATATTTTCATTAAAATGCTTCTTGTTATAGAGGCCGTAAGAAGGCAGTACGGCCGGTCCCCGCTGCTTCGTATGATTTGGGTATTGTATATAAGGAGGATGGGCAGGACATGTTGCGGGTATGGGGAATGAAAGACGTGCATGGAAACTTCTTGTAGGAAAGCCAGAAGGAAAACGCCCAGTTGGTAGACCAAAAATGAGGTGGGAGAACAACATTAACTATGATTTGAGGGAAGTAGATTATACAGGGAATGATTGGAAAGCATTAGCTCAGGATAGGGATGTATGGAGAGCTTATGTCCGTGCGGCCATGAACCTACGGGTTCGATAGTGCCAGTGAGTAAGTAAGTATATAAGGAGGATAGATTAATATTTGCACTGGGATGCCTGGATAAGGTGGTCGGTAACAAACTAACATATAGAGTTAGAGGTCCCGGGTTCGAATCCCAGTTCAGGCATTGATTTTTCTTTTCATGACATATCTATATCTTAATATATAAAAATTGCGTGTCACGTTGTTTGTCCGCGATGGAATCCTAAACTACTGAACCGATTTTAATAAAATTTTGCACACTGTGTGCAGTTTGATCCAACTTGAGACTTAGGGTAGTTTATAACTACATTTATAGTCGCATTATTTTTATTGCAAATTATTTATTAGTTAACAAAGAGTTCCATACGATTAACAGATGGCGGTGCAAGGTAATTGGTTTATTAATTGACAAAGAGAGATCCAGATGTCTGTGCTTTTGTTGCAACCGCGAATTTCAATTGAATTACAAATATTGATTATTTCATAATTTAAGTGTATTCAGTGTTTATTTTATTTTCAATATTATTAATTTCGTGTGTAAGTATTAGTTTTAAGTAATATGGCTGAAAGACAGCAACTTAATTTAATTTTTTAACGTATGCTTTAGCCACAGCAACGCGTGGCCGGGACTTCTAGTATATATATATATATATATATATATATATATATATATATATATATAATTCTTCTGTGCGTCTCTTTGTCACCGAACTCTTAATAAACGACTGAACCGATTTTGATGAAATTGTTGTGTGTGTTTGAGTGGTTTAGATTCCCAGTTGGACCCTCTAAAACCATTAGGTGTAGGAGTTCACCTGAAGTGAAAATTTAAAATCCGCCTAGAGGTCACATTTTTCGATGCTTCACAACGAGACTCAGTATATTGTATTAAAATAAACCGACGTAGGTATTATCCAAAAATAAGCGAAATCCAACAATTATAAGTGGAGGCTTACCTGAAATCCGAAATAAAAGAATGACTAGGAACCGCCATGTTTAGTTCGTCTCAGCGTATACCGTAAAATTTAATTAACCTTTAATATATTATTTATTTAGACGTAGCAACGCACACCGAGTATTAGCTAGTACATATATATATATATATATATATATATATATACGTATGTTATAATTAAATGTTTAACATTGAGCAATGCGAGCATATATATATATATATATATATATATATATATATATATATATGTTATATTGCAGATTTTCGCGGATATAAGTATGAATAAGAAAGTTTTCTTGGGTTTTCCGCGTCTTGGATTGAAGTTCGGCCCCTGGCCACTGACTCCGACGTTTCGGCATGATCCCACATGCCATTATCAAGGAATGATAAGTTATCTTTCCTTGATACTTATCATTCCTTGATAATGGCATGTGGGATCATGCCGAAACGTCGGAGTCAGTGGCCAGGGGCCGAACTTCAATCCAAGACGCGGAAAACCCAAGAAAACTTTCTTATTCATATATATATATATATATATATATATATATATATATATATATATATACTAGATGGCCCGGCGAACTTCGTATCGCCTTTAACTATTTTTACGTTAATTTTTCCGTATGGTTTTGTTGATTGAGATGAATTTATGTTGTTTGCATTCTCAGTATCATCCATAAGTGTATCATAAGGATTATATACATTTATTGATGGAATATTTTGAGGAGGCTTGCTGATTTCATTATACTTTCGTTTTTTCTACGAACTTGTTGGCAGTTTGGATTCTCATCATCATCAAGAAGTCTCTGTATAGTAATATCATCTTGTGATATATTATAGGCATCTTGTTTTTCATTTAATTGAGACATGGAGATTGTTTCTGTAATATTAGGCATATTATAACTAACAGACTTACTTACTGTTCTGTTATTCCGTTCCTTAAGACATTCATATGTTTTAAATTGACATTCTTCTTAAATGTAAGATTTATGTCACATAGGCCTATACCAATTTGCGTAAATTCACTTCATACGATCGTATGTTATCATTCATGGTCTCTAGAACTGATTCGCCATATTGTTCAATGTCCCTTCTCGGTCCAGTTAAATTTAAATTAAGTACCTGTCTTTCAGCCATATTACTTAAAACTAATACTTCACACGAAATTAATATCATTATCAATATATTGAAAATAAAATAAAGACAAACACACATAAATTATGAAATCAATATTTATAATTCAAATTAAATTCGCAGTTGCAACAAAAAGCACAGCCACCTGGATCTCTCTTTGTTAAATAATAAACCAATTACCTTACACCGTCATCTGTTAGAATCGTATGGAACTCACAGATAATTATAACTCTTTGTTAAATAATAAACAAATAATTTGCAATAAAAAATAATGCGACTATAAATTAGTTATAAACAACCGTGGGTCTCAAGTTGGATCAACAGCAAGCAGTGTGCAAAATTTTATTAAAATCGGTTCAGTAGTTTAGGATTCCATCGCGGACAAACAACGTGACACGTAATTTTTATATATTAAGATAACAATGGATATTGGTAGAGTATATCTGAACCAGGTGGTGCCACTTTAAGGCCCGGTGCCGTGTGCCACGTAAAATTACGTATAATGTGAGATGTTAAACGAAGAAGAAGTAATAAATAAATGTATATTTTTATGTGATTTTTTTTGGCATTTAACTTTAATTATATTTTTTTCAGTCATTTTGTGGCTTGGTTCCTTTTCACTACTAATAAAATTCATTGTTAAAACCGTTGAGGTGGAGAGTCATAAAATAAAATAAGTTAAAATATACCTTCTTAGGTAAGATCCGTCGTCCTCAACTTATAAAATATGTATTCTTTATGCCTGTAGGCCTTTCAGAACATTCGTTCCATCTTCAGCAGGTCCTTTTTCGCTACAATATCTAGCATGTGATGGTTGATGCTGCTGGTCCTAATGTGGTGTTGTCGTGACCAGCAGCACCTACCATCATACTAGATATTGTAGCGAAGAAGGCCCTGCTGAAGATGGAACGGATGTTCTGAAAGGCCTACAGGCATAAATAATACATATTTTATAACTTGAGGACGACGGATATTACCTAAGAAGGCATATTTTAACTTATTTTATAACTTAATTAATAAATATGGATTTTCATCAAGTAAACACCAACTCAATTGATTATTTTATTTTGGTTCCTTTTGCAGAATGCGATGCAGTTGTAATTCCAGTTTGAATATTTCCAAACTCATTCTGTAGATTGTTTACAATCTCTTTAGCAACTGCTCTGCCTTTTTATAATTTTCCCATTTTTATTCATTTCTAGTTTAGAAATATGCCTCATAGGCATTCTATAACTATATTAGCGTCCTAAAATCCATTCTATAACTATATTAGCGTCCTAAAATCCATTCTATAACTATATTAGCGTCCTAAAATCCATTCTATAACTATATTAGCGTCCTAAAATCCATTCTATAACTATATTAGCGTCCTAAAATCCATTCTATAACTATATTAGCGTCCTAAAATCCATTCTATAACTATATTAGCGTCCTAAAATCCATTCTATAACTATATTAGCGTCCTAAAATCCATTCTATAACTATATTAGCGTCCTAAAATCCATTCTATAACTATATTAGCGTCCTAAAATCCATTCTATAACTATATTAGCGTCCTAAAATCCATTCTATAACTATATTAGCGTCCTAAAATCCATTCTATAACTATATTAGCGTCCTAAAATCCATTCTATAACTATATTAGCGTCCTAAAATCCATTCTATAACTATATTAGCGTCCTAAAATCCATTCTATAACTATATTAGCGTCCTAAAATCCATTCTATAACTATATTAGCGTCCTAAAATCCATTCTATAACTATATTAGCGTCCTAAAATCCATTCTATAACTATATTAGCGTCCTAAAATCCATTCTATAACTATATTAGCGTCCTAAAATCCATTCTATAACTATATTAGCGTCCTAAAATCCATAGAGCCATATCGTGGTCCATTGCACAAAAAAGAGTATTGCCTATTACGTTTTTTTTTAATATCACTTAACTGCAGGGTTTTATGGGAAAATGAGTTGTTTGAAGTGTGATTACATTTTACTGGAGAGGAAGTCTTCCACTTCACTGTTGAACGTATCGCTGATTGAAATGCTATTGTTTGTCGTTGCTCCAGTTTCCATGGCAACTCTTTTCAACGGAACAATAGTCATTTGATAAATTGTTCTAAGTAGTCGTGCTTTGTTCTGGGTTCGGAAAAAGAAAGTGAAACTCACCACGTAATGTTTTATTTCCTGTTTCAAGTGAGTGAGACAAGTTCATCACATCTAATACGTCATAGTAATTTTAACTAATAACACGTTTTTCGGCTATATAGTATATATATATATATATATATATATATATATATATATATATATGTGCCAATTTTCAAAGTCCTTTTTCTTAGCTTTAATCGTCCTAGACTGTTTTTCCGAGGCATGTTGTTTGGTTTTTTTAGCATTTTTTTTTTCTTTTTATGATGAACGAGGAGCTGGCCCGATGCATCAACCCCCAACCTGGGGGACGGGTAATTTTTGTTCAAGGTTTTCTTCCTCTAGCCTTTGATAGTCCAGTATCTAACTGCAAGGCAGCAGCGCTAGTTTTGGTCCGCCCTGGGTATTTTATTTCCCCAGTACCCGCCATATCTGGTGAGCATTCCCCTATCCGCCACCTAGGGAGGCGTCCGATGGGAGACTACACACACACACACACACATATATATATATATATATATATATATATATAATGTTTGCGCTAGCAGCCTGAGTGGAGTCATGGTTAGCTCACTAACGTGTAAAGTTTAGAGATCCCGGGTTCAAATCCCGGTTCAAACGTTTATTGTCTTTATATGCCATATATTATATATTGGTTGGCCAATAATTAGGTGATAGAATAACATTAACCATGATTTAAGCGGTATATAATATCCAAGCGATAATTGGAAGGCCTTTACTCGGAATAGGGATGTATGGAGAGCTTATGTCCCCTTGGTCATGAACTTACGAATTTTATTGTCTCACTGAGTTAGTAAAAATAATGTAAAATAAACGGCAGTGTATAAAAGAGCAAAAAATGAAACTTGCCGTAATGTTTGGTACATTATTTCTTGAATATAATGTATTTACACTTACGTCTTCACAGACGGGCACCAATAAAAGTAGTAGCTATATTACGATGCGAGGTTGGGAAGTGGTTTTTATAGAATCGAGGAAAAATGTTTAAAAACCGAGCGATAGCTCGGTTTTTAATGTCCGAGATTCTGTAAAACACATCACAAACGTGCGTTGTACAGTATGTTTTGCGTGATGGTGTTTTTTAAATAATAAATAATAGTAAAATAATAACATCTTTGTTGGAAATATTTGCGTTCATTATAAACAACTGACTAACGTTAACAGTGTGGCCAATGTTTATTAGTTGAAACAACAGGAGGCCTTGAGAACAATTATTGATAACATGGCCGCAAGTACGTATTTATTGTTTCAAATAAAGTTCAGTTCATTTAAAATGCAGTGATTTGTTTCGTATAATGTATATTAACACTACCTTTTGCATATTTTCTGTATGTACATTGTACGTAGTATACAGAGGGCAGTGGATTTAGTTCCCGCACGTGGATGTAAATGTAATATTTACAGTATGGTTATTTAGGTTGGCAACCCCGAAGTGTAGGAAGTTGAACTTTCAATAATGGTCGCCATTGCTGGTAAGTAGGACAAAACGCACTATCGCGCAAAAATGTATTTTGTTATAAACCCGAGTTATAGCCTACTGATAAATTTCCAGATATCGAAATGTTTTGGAATGCGAACTGTTACGTAATAAATGGGTCAGCATTGACCATTGTTTTAAGATTAAACACACGTACAGTAGATTTTGGATAAACACGATCAGCATCCCATATTGCAGGAATGTTGTTTATGAACGTACTTTGTATAGATTTAAGCAACTCCTTATACGTGTTCGACATAAAGACGCGAAGAATTGAAATATCTTCGCATTCATCACAGTCATATAAACACAATATTTCCCTTAATTTAAAACAAATAATAATTTTAAAAAAACTAAAACAACACGCTTTATTAGAAAACCGAACTAAAAAATGAAAAATAATTTTAATTTCCAACATGCTTGAGATAAAATTAAAGTGGTCAACAAAAAAAAGAATCTCCAACACATATAGAATAAAACTAGAGTTATCAACAAAAAGAAAAAAAAATACCATCAAAAGCGTGGGGTGCTCTATATCAATTAACATATTTGATAATAAACAGATATTAGTAAAAGTAAAGTCTCTAAGAAGAAAATGTAAAAATCATAAAAAGCAACCCACGTTTTTGATGGTAAAATTATTTTCATTTTGTTGATAACCCTAATTTTATTCTATATGTGTTGGAGATGATTTTTTTGTTGACCACTTTAATTTTATCCCAAGCGTGTTGGAAATTAAAATTACTTTTAATTTTTTAGTTCGGTTTTCTAATAAAGCGTGTTGTTTTAGTTTTTTAAAACTATCATTTATTTTTTAAATTTTAGCTTTAGTATTTTACACAATAAGATAAAAATGTAAATATCTTTAAATTCGATATTATTGTAGTATGAGCTAAAAGTAATACTCTTCTAAAAAAAATCCTCCCAGCTGGATTTGAACCAGCAACCTATGGTTTACTAAAATTATATACTATTAGAGTTCACCGCTCTACCAACTGAGCTCTTACAACGATTGACTAAAAAGTCGACAAGTCCGCAACCTATTATACCAGTTTTAATTTTTTTTTTATTTTCTGATGATTCTGGCCAGGATTTTAGAAACAAAATGTGAAATTATTGTATTGTCACGGATCCTGTACAAGTATACAAAGTTTCAAGTCGATCCAATGTTTCTAAGTAGGTGAAAATCGTGTTCAAAGATTGCCAGGAGAGAACACCAGGAATGTCGAAAGACAACCTGGGGCATTTGCAAGAAAAACATATTTTCAGTTTAACTTTTTTGAGACAAGTTGGGACAACAAGTGTCCCTATAATGTATAATAGCACGCATTTCCAGAATTGAGCCTATGTTTAATTTCTTTGTGCATCTCATTCCTATTTGTGATTACACTGGTCGACAAGGTTATCTTAACAAGAAATCTGATTAGTGAATCTAGTGCATTTTTTCATACTCAATTCAGATATGTAGTCAGAATTTTTCCATCAAGCACAGTTTTTTTGTGATAGCTACTTTTTTTAATTGATTTTAGCATTCTCTTTGACCTGTCATAATAGGAACCTTTACCTTATATGTAGCGATTTTATTGAAGCTGTATTTAAGGGCTGTCTCTGATGAGCACGGTGAGCGTTTTCATCAGCAAATTTCCACAATGGAAAAGAGGTACCAAGGCAAGTGGAGTTCTAATATGCTGGCTGACTACTGTTGGGCCAAGAAGAGAGATGTTCCAGATGCAAAATATGCCCGAGAATCACTATATACCAGTTTCTAGGTAAGTCAGAATGAGTTAGAGTTACATGGATTTCATTAAAAATTATAAAAGAAATATAAATCAATATCACAGAAAACTCTTGCCTGATAGGGAAAAACTGAAATGATATTTAAATTCAGGATGAAAAATACTTCTATAATCTTCTTGTGAAAGAAAAAAAAAAAAGAAAAAGTTCATTTTTGCCGACCAGTGTTATTGTTCCTAGGCATTTTAATTCATAGCGGTTCTTTCAAAATTACCCTCATTTGTCATTAAATGTCTATCTTAATATATAAACATTTCGTGTCACGTTGTTTGTCCGCGATGGAATCCTAAACTACTGAACCGATTTTAATAAAATTTTGCACACTGTGTGCTGTTTGGTCCAACTTGAGACCTACGGTTGTTCATAACTAAATTTATAGTCGCATTATTTTTTATTGCAAATTATTTGTTTATTATTTAACAAAGAGTTATAATTATCTGTAATTTCCATACGATTCTAACAGATGGCGGTGTAAGGTAATTGGTTTATTATTTAAACAGGTGGCTGTGCTTTTTGTTGCAACCGCGAATTTCAATTGAATTGCAAATATTGATTACTTCATAATTTAAGTGTGTTCAGTGTTTATTTTATTTTCAATATATTTATAATAATATTAATTTCGTGTGTAAGTATTAGTTTTAAGTAATGTGGCTAAAAGACAGCAACTTAATTTAAATTTAACTGGACCGAGAAGGCACATTGAACAATATGGCGAATCAGTTCTAGAGACCATGAATGATAAGATATCAAGTGAATTTCCGCATACTGGTATAGGCCTATGTGACATAAATCTTACATTTAAGAAGGATGTAAATTTAAAAACATATGAAGGTCCTAAGGAACGGAATAACAGAACTGTAAGTAAGTCTGTTAGTTATAATAATATGCCTAATATTACAGAAACAATCTCCATGTCTCAATTAAATGAAAAACAAGATGCCTATAATATATCACAAGATGATATTACTATACAGAGACTTCTTGATGATGATGAGAATCCAAACTGCCAACAAGTTGGTAGGAAAAAAAAACGAAAGTATAATGAAATCAGGAAGCCTCCTCAAAATATTCCATCAATAAATGTATATAATCCTTATGATACACTTATGGATGATACTGAGAATGCAGAGAACATAAATTCATCTCAATCAACAAAACCATAGGGAAAAAAATAACGTAAAAATATTTAAAGGCGATACGAAGTTCGCCGGGTCATCTAGTTTTTATTATATAATGTATTCCTATGTGTGAACATGTATTTAATTTTATTCACGTTTACTTAAGTGAGAAATAATATGAAATGAAATTACTTGAGAGTAGTTATCACACGGTACAGTGTGCTCAAGATGTAATTAAGCACGACAGCGGCTCCATCTGATGTGAAACAAGTTAACAAAAATGATGTGAAGCGATGCACTCTGTCACCGGAAACTTATTCAAAACATAAGCTGTCACGTGAAGTGTTGCTTAACACGTGACACGCGGAATAACTTCCGGGTGCTGCGACATGTTTATTATGCATCATTACGTCATAAAAATCCATTAATTCGACATGAGCAAATTTTCACATTATACTGGATTTTCCTCAACCAATCTGTCTATATTTTTTATAAAATATCTGTATCCCAGGTTCCCGGCTCTATATGATCGTGAACAATCTAACATTTTTCCTTAATAAAAATATGTTCAAATTCCTTTACCTATACTATACTGTTTATTAGTTAATTAATTAATATATTTATTTATTTATCCCCCCTCAGGGGTCCTCATCTAGGGGATATGTGGATGGCGACCACAAGGTGCCCAAGCCGAGCAAAACATTTCTTCCACTTACTTGTGTTTTGCACTCTTTTAACTTTACTATCTAACCTCTCTTGGTTAACTCTTGTTTTTTCGACCCCGACGCTATTAGGGCATCCGAGGGCTAGGGAGTCTTTCCTTTCTTCCATTTCTTCTTTCCTTTATTTTCTTTTCTTCTCCAGAAAAGCCTGACCAGAGGCTATAAGATGGCAGGCCCATCACTGGTCTTGCCTTCCTTTGGCCAGCAACCAATCGAAGGGACTATTATTATGCTTTCAAGTTTTATACGAGAATTTTCCGGAAGAAGCTATAGGATCGTAACAGGCCTTGGCCTAATACTTGGAAGGAAGAAGAAGAAGATTTATTTATCCTATTGGAGTTAAAGCCATGTGGACTTCTCTTCCACTCAGCAGGACATGCGCTGTTTAACCCTTAAGTTTGCCTTTGAACGTTAAAAAAGTCCTGAAATTTCCCTACTGTATGTATTAATATATTTATTTTATTAAAATATATTTCTCAACAAGAGATATATTAATTTGGAATAAGAATATCAGAAAATACAAAATTAAACACCCTATTGTTTACATATGACCAAATAATTGCAAATTCAGAAGATAATATGCAGAAAGGTCTGTATGAACTTAACAAAATTAAAGAAGAATATGGATTGAAGATATCTACAGATGAAACGAAAATTATAGCATTTCAAGGTGTAGATCCAGTCGGAAGTAAGATTGTACTTGACAATACAATTTTGGAGCAAGTGAATAATTGTACATATCTAAGATGAAGAAGAAAAGGATGTAAATGCTAAAATGTAAATTTTTTAAAGAATTTTAGGGTTAATAAATTTTATCTTCAAGCCACAGTTAGTCCAAAAGCATTCAAGACTTAAAAGTGTATAAAACACTGGCTCTTCCAACTCTTTTGTATGGTAGCGAAGTATGGACGTTGAAACAGAAGGATATACAGAGACTTAGATCTGCTGAAATGAGATACCTTCAGAGGACTGCAGGATACACACTACTAGATCACAAAAAAAAAATGAAGACATCTGAGAAGAATTACACATGGAACCTTTAGAAAACAAAATTTCTGATTATAAGTCAAGATGGATGTAACATGTTCATCGAATGGAAGATCACAGGAAACCCAAACAAATGTTAAGATATCAACCTGCAGGCAGGACGTCTACTCAAAAGACTTTTGGATGGTGTTTCTCTTGAGGCCGAAACAGGTCAACAAATGGCCTAAATTCGTGGATGTACTATGTTTCTCTATAGCTTAATGAGTCCACCGCTGCGCTGTGGTCTCGAAGTTGCGGGCCCGGGTTCGATTGCCGATCGCGACAGGTTCCTGGGTGATATTTTTTCTGGGGATTTCCTCGCCTATATGGCAAATGTCAGGAAGCTTAGGGTCCAACGAAAATCATCCGGCCATCATCATCCTTTATCATTATCACCCTTTATCATTATCATCCTTCACGGTGTGGAAAGCAACGGGAAGCTACCACATTTATAACTGCAAACCGTAGCACCGAACATCATATGGTCATCGCAACCATCATCATTCATATTCATCTTATATTAGGGACTCTCCTGGCGCACCACTATCATCATCATCATCCATCATATCATCGGGGCAACGTAATCCCGCCTTCCATGCTCCCCAACCTCGTAAGTTGGTTATATGCCAGGAGAGAACACCAGAAATGTCCAAAAAAGGACAACCTGGGGCATAAAAAATTCAGTAATTATCTTAATTTCTAGTACATTTATATCACAGATATTCTAGTTCTAGGTGCATAAAGTAACTATATGTAAATTCTGTGCAGTTTTGAAGTCCCAGCTTTTTTTAATGTCATTCTTTCTGGAAGTTGTTATCACCCCATCACCCCAGTTGATTATCATAAGTAATGCCCACGAGTGATTTCCAAATTATCGATAAATTCACGACTCACGAAGTGAGGAGTGAATTTATCTAGAGAATTTGGAAATCAAGAGTGGCATTTGTTAGGACTATTTAACGAATAAAATTAAGCTGTTTACTGACAAATCATTATTTAACTATAGTTATTTTAAAATATTTATATATTTAATGTAAACGGCGATGTTTGAAAACAAATGAGAAACGATAGGTATGCTTCTACTGCTTCTTTTGTTTATCACTTGCAACCAGATCATACTATTTATTGCTAAAGGAACGCAATATTGTAAGGAGGAACTTTCTTTAATATGGTAATTATAACACTGATAAATATTTCGTGAAACACGACTCTGATTGGTTGTAAAACAGAAATTATTGAAATGTGATTGGTCATTGACTCCCATTTGGGGCATGAGTTAAATAGTCATTCTAACCCCACCCTACTGAAGGGTTAAAAAACGGCTACTCTATGACACTGTACCACTGGTGAATATTTAATCGGAGAACGAGTCCATCTACGTTAGTGGGTAAGTTAGTGTGAGAAAATGGGCAAGTTACGGTTTGATGTGCAAGAGAGTGCTAGTTTGGGCAAAGTAGGGTGAATTAATACACCAGATTAGTTTAGCGTTCACTTATTTGTTAGCAGATTTTGTGATAAGTTGGTTGCACTGTCTGAGCAATTATTATTTTTTTAAAATTTCTATACATATTTTTAACATTTACACATCTTTCTGTGCCTATAGTTTTATTTTCCCCTCCAGTCCTCTTGTTCTCATTCCAGTTCTTATTTATTCCATTCAAGAGTTTCGATGTCTTCCTTTCCTTCTTCTTCCAGGTCCCTGCAATGTATAATAGCATGCATTTCCAGAATTAAGCCTATGTTTAATTTCTTTTTGCACCTGAATTCCTGTTTAAAATTATTCTTTTTAGGCATTTGAATTCATAAGTGTTCTTTCAAAATGTTTTTTTCTGGATAAACTTTTTTTTTGCATTCGTCGTACGTGCCCATACCAACTTAATTGCTTATAAGCAACGACTAATGCATATTTTATAGTGTGAATATGTTGATTTTAGGTTGGATGTTTCTGGATGAAAAATACTTCTAAAATCTCATACTTTTATTCTTGTGAAAGAAGAAAAGTTCATTTTTGTCGACCAGTGTTATCATTTTCTTTAAGCAATCCTCGTACTTCCTTGTATTCCATAAAGTGAGTAATAAATGTGCCGTTCTGCCACTACATCAAGAGCCATGCTTAACATCGGTTCTCCATTAACAGAACTTATAGAAAATCTTTATTAACGCCTCTGGGCCTCCGTAAATCATTCCCCAACCACGTCCTTTATGGCTTGTCGAACTCATTATCACTAAGTAAATATATATCTTGAATCAGTAAACTATAATATAGCAGAGCCCTCTCGCGACTAAAATGTTCACTAACCCCCTTTCCCCAAATAGCCTACTTATTTTGTTCATTTATTTAGCCGTGTAGTTAAGGCCATGTGGTCTTCTCTTCCACTCACCAGGACAAACATATGTTACATCAGAATATAACAATTAACTCTTAATACTAACTGAAGATTTGATCAATAAGATAATATCTATAAGATTAAGATAGACTATTTAACTTATGCCCCAAATGGGAGTCAATGACCAATCACGTTTCAATGATTTCTGTTTTACAAACAAACAGAAATATTTATCAATGTTATAATTACCATATTAAAGAAGGCTCCTCCTTTTTAATATTCTGAACAGGTCTGACCATTATTTTGCAGTGACTGAGCCTGCGAGAAATACGGCTACCAGATTGTATATATAGTGCATAGATGTCAACACATGCCGCATGCGGGAGTTAATATAAAAACATTTGAAGCAATTGATTATACCACCAAAAAAAAGAAACCACTGTTTGCACTTTCTTATATGTATTTTTTTTCCCAGGTAACAAACCAGAAAAGTATAATTGTCATATTTACATCATACGACATCAGAAATGAATTAATATACAGTTTGATGTGTTTCATTTTTTTTCTCCACTAGAGAGCATTCTTACAATATTGCGTTCCGTTGGCAATAAATAGTATGATCTGGTTGCAGTGATAAACAAAAGAAGCAGATGAAGCGTACCTATCGTTTCTCATTTGTTTTCAAACATCGCCGTTTACATTAAATATATAAATATTTAAAAATAACTATAGATAATAATGATTTGTGAGTAAACAGCTTAATTTTATTCGTTAAATAGTCCTAACAAATGCCACTCTTGATTTCCAAATTCTCTAGACAAATTCACTCCTCACTACTTCGTGAGTCGTGAATTTATCGATAATTTGGAAATCACTCGTGGCATTACTTATGATAAACAGGGAGTGCGCTTTCACTAGGATCTAAAAGTAATGGAGGAAAGGTATCAGGGTAGATGGGACCGTCACATGATGGCAGATTACTGCCGGTCTTTAAAAAGAGATTGTCCCCTAAAAAATTATAGAAGAAAATCTTATAAAAGGCGTTTCATTGAAGTATAACATGGGTTTTCGATATTTTTCTTTCTATTTACGATCGTGCATACTATTTAAAAAAAAAATTAACATTATACATATAGGCCTAAGTATAATATATTTTTCATATTTTCTGATTTTTGTAGTGTATAATGAAAATAAAAATAAAAAAAGAGCAAATCTTCCAAAATCATTGATACCTTCGTAAATTGTGAGCATAAATATATCCGAAATTGATCTTATATCAAGGACAACAAAACTATTGTTAACCAGTGTAAATAATTGTTTAGTATGTACTATTATTATATATTTTTTGTATTTAAATGTAACATGTGTTTGTCCTGGCGAGTGGAAGAGAAGGTCACATGGCCTTAACTCCACCAGGCTAAATAAATATAAATAATTAGTATTTCAGATCAAGGTGCAATTTACATTTAAGTGATGATGGATTAGAATACAATTTTAATTAAATGGATTATTAAGTTAAATTTTAATTCGATGTTATAACACGTCCATTGTCTCACGTCTCAAGGAGGGTTTTGTATCTTCTCTAAGATATAGATCTCTAATAACTTTCCACAACATGGGTGCGCCACAAACCCACATTCTTGATATCGTATCTTCGCTGTGTCTTACGTAACATCAGCTTTCTTTCCACTCCTTGTGTCGGGAATGTCGCGAACCAGAATCAAGTGTGTTGTGTAATTGAATTATTTATTTTTTCTTCTGACTTAAATAATATTAAATAGTAATATTTATATACAAAGAGATTAAACATAGGCTCTATTCTGGAAATGCGTGCTATTATGCATTGCAGAGACTTTTGATGTCCCAACTCCTTTAAAAAAACGTTAAGCTGAAAATATATAAAACTATTATTCTACCAGTTATATTATATGGGTGCGAAACATGGACTCTTACTTTAAGGGAGGAAAGGAGATTACGAGTATTTGAGAATAAAGTTCTTAGGAAAATTTTTGGACCAAAGAGAGATGAACAGACAGGTGAATGGAGAAGGCTACTAAACAATGAACTACATGGTCTTTATAGGAAGCCAGATATAATAAGAACAGTTAAGTCTCGTAGACTGCGATGGGCAGGACATGTTGCGCGTATGGGGAATGAAAGACGTGCATGGAAACTTCTTGTAGGAAAGCCAGAAGGAAAACGCCCAGTTGGTAGACCAAGAATGAGGTGGGAGAACAACATTAACTATGATTTGAGGGAAGTAGATTATACAGGGAATGATTGGAAAGCATTATCTCAGGATAGGGATGTATGGAGAGCTTATGTCCGCGCGGCCATGAACCTACGGGTTTGATAGTGCCAGTGAGTAAGTAAGTAAGTATGTATTACATATTGCTAACTAACTAACTCACTAGCACTATCGAACTCGTAATTTCATGACCGAGCGGACATAAGCTCTCCATACATTCCTATTCTGATTTCATGTTTTCCAATCATTCCCTGTATAATCTACTTCCTCAAATCATGGTTAATGTTATTTTCCCACTTCATTCTTGGCAAACCTACTGGGCGCTTATCTCTGACTTTCGGACAGGGAGTTTCCATGCTCTTTCATTCCCCATTCGTGCCAAAAGTTCTGCCCTTCGCAATCAACGAGACTTAACTGTTCTGATTATATCTCTAGTTTTCCGTAAAGATAATGTATCCCACTGTTATGTAGTTTTTGTCCATTCGCCCGCCTGTTCAACTCCATTTAATACAAAAATGTCCTAAGAACTTTATTCTCAAACTTGTAATCTTTCACCTCCCTTAAAGCAAGAGACCATGTTTCACGTCCATATAATATAACTGACAGAATAACAGTTTTATGTATTTTTCAGTTTAATGTTTTTTTAGAGAAGTTGGGGCGAGGAGAGTGCCTATAATGCATGATAGTATGCATTTCCAGAATTGGCCATGCATATATACGATCTTGTGTACCTAATTCATATTTGTAATTATTGTTTCTAGATAATAAATTCAGCCACTTCTTCAAAATTTCCCTGATTTGTCATTAACTGTCAATTTCCATTACATAATATATTATATATGTAATGTTATTGAGTTTTACTTATTTTTTTTTTCTTATTTTTCTTCTTCCTTTGGCTCTACGGTGTTCTAAGAGACTTGGCCTCCTTCATAACATCTGCCCATTCTTCTGTATTCCCTAGCTTTCTGTTTCCATCTTTTAACCTTCATTTGTTTTAAGTCTTCCTTAACCTTATCCAACCATCCTAGTTTGTGTCTTCCAACTTGTCGTCTTCCTTCTGGTTTCCCTTCTAAAAGTCTTCTTGAACCATCCGTAATACATGTCCTACCCACTGAAGTCCTTTCTTCCAATATCTCGTAGCAGATATAAATCGCTATATAATTCTTTGAATTCCTGGTTCGTTCTTATTCTCCATATGTCTTGTTCCTGTACTGCTCCATATATTTTGCTTTAATTTTTTTTTCTTTCCCATGCATTTAATATGAACTTCTCTTTTTTCTGATAATCTCAATGTTTTGCTTCCAAACATAACTATTGGTTTCAGTACTTGATTTCCTTCCAGTCCCAATTTCTTGGCGTTACTCAATACAGTGTGTGTTTATGTCCTCAGTATCTACTTCATATTGCACGTAATAATATTATAAAACTCTTGTGTATTGTGTCAGCTGTCAACAACATATCAGAAATGGGTTTTGAAAATCAACAAAAACAAAACAGGGTAATTAACAATTATATATGATGAATTATATATTGATGGGGTAAAGATAAAGAAGACCGATAGATTATGTTATTTAGGATCAATTATAGAGAAAGATGGAACATCAAATAAAGAAATAGCAAAAAAGGATCAGTAATGGAAGAAAAACCATAGGAATCTTAAACTCTATACTATGGAGTAAAAACATCATTAACAGAACAAAACAACTAATTTATAGAATAGTAAAAGTAAAGTGATCCCACAACAGACCCGGAGGCCCTTGGGGTAGTAGGAGGTTAAGGCTCCCACTTTTTTCTAGACAATCGGCACTTTATGTCAGCCGGGTTGTCAGCCCTGCGTGACGGCCGCCTTTACCCCCAGAACAAGCGTCTGGTACTCATTTCCGTTAGAGGCTGAGTCGACCCCAGGGCCATAGTGCCGCCAGAGGGTTTGGATCAGTTTAAAAATCCTGACCCCAACGGGACTTGAACCCTCGACCCTCCGGCTTGTAGCTCAGTGCCTTAACCACTACGCTACGGCGTGCCCCTTATAGAACAGAATAGATTTATTTAGCCTGGTGGAAGTCCATACTAGAAAGTATAATGGTATATGGATCGGAAGTTTGGACAATGACACAACAACATGTCAACAGAATAACTGCAGTTCAAATGGATTTTTGGAGAAAGAGCTGCCAGAAGGACAGAAAATCTCGACTGGAAAGAATATTAAGAATTAGAATACAGAAATTAGAAAATGGATGAATGCAGAAAGCAATAGAATGGATGAGATTGAACACAGAAGGCTAAAATGGTAAGAAGAATGCCGGAATTAAGACTACCAAAGGCTGTCTAATGCATTGAAATGTGAAAGAATCGCAACAGAAAAGGAAGACCAAGAACAACCTGGAAGAACAAAATTCAGATTCCAATGAGGGAATTTGGTTGTAACAGATGAAGACACAGAGGACAGAGAACGATGGAGAACTTTAAATTGAGGGACATTTGTGAAGTTTGTTTGGTTGCAAACTGATGGTCTGTTAAGTACGTAGTCATTTATATTTATTTTATTTTTAATTGATGTAGAATTACTAAGATTGGTTGGAGGGAAAACCCCCAACCCCCCAAATGAGAGGAAGGAAAAATTCTCGAAATGAATTAATTAAATTTATTGTGACGTAATCATAAATGGTACGTTTATTAACATGATGTGATGGAATTTCTAGATTCTAGTAATTTTGACCATATGGTTTGCTGCATTACGTTGAATCTGGTTCAACTGATCGCTGCTGCTACTCCTGAACGACACTTTGCAGCGCTTTGAAATGCATCAGATAATTTGCAACCTTCAAAACGTTGGAATAATTTCAGTATTGAGTTCATGTAATGAAAGTGGTCGAGATTTTAATCCAAGTTGATTTTTATCCAGATGATAACATATTGTATTGTGGCTTGGTTCCTTCTTGCAGAATATGATCCAGTTGAAAGATAATATAACTAACTCACGGGCTCTATCGAACCCTTAGGTTCATGGCCGCTCAGACATAAGCTCTCCATACATCCCTATCCTGAGCTAAAGTTTTCCAATCATCTCCTTTGTAACCTACTTCCCTCAAATCATAGTTAACGTTACTCTCCCACCTTATTCTTGGTCTACCAACTGGGAATTTTCCCTCTGGTTTTCCTACAAAGGTTCCATGCAACTGTTTCATCCCCTGTACGTGCCATATGTCCTGTCCATCGCAGTCTACGATACTTACCAGTTATTATATCTGGCTTTCTATAAAGGCTATGTAGTTCACTGTTATGTAGTCTTCTCCATTCACCTGTCTGTTGATCTCTCTTTGGTCCAACAATATTTTCCTAACAACTTCACACTCGTAATCTTCTTTCCTTACTTAAAGTAAGAGTCCATGTTTCGTATTCATATAATATCCATCCATAGTAATTCTGCCCGTAGGCAGGTCGTTCACTGCAATCATAGCATTTTCATGCTATGCTTACAGCTCTACTAGGGAATTGCAGATGAGAAGGATGATGATGGCCATATGAGTTCGGGGTCCGTTTGGGCCTTAGTTTTCCTGACATTTGTCTTACAGGTGAGGAAAAACCCCGATAAAAACCTCACCCTGAAAAACTACCCCGACCGGGGATAGAACCCGGACCCGCTGCGTGAGAAGGCAGCACGCTACCTCGAGACCACAGCGATGGTCCCATATAATATAACTGGTAGAATAATTATTGTTTTATATATTTTCAGTTAAACGTTTTTTTGAAAGGAGTTGGGACGACAAGAGTCCCTGTAATACATAATAGCATGAAATATAATAATATACGGATGCAAAAATATTGAATATTGAAGTGAATCAGAGACAAACGCTATTGTGTTGCAAGATAAAAGTAAAGTTAGAAGAAGAGCAGTCATTAACCTGGTCATTGGCTTGAAGTGATGTGATTTAATGTTGAAATGGAAACACTGCTACAGTATGTCTAAAGATAGACGTGCCGTGGTAACTAACTATAGATGGCCATTTCCAGTCAGTAGATGTCTGATGTGATATTGTTCGGTCAACTGTGACTCATAGGGCATGCGTGAGAAAACTCAAGTGTGTGACGCACATTTCAAACTCAAATCCGTCGCTTTCAACTTGCATATTTTTTAACTTTTCATTAGCTATAATATCTAGTTGAGGGAAAGAGAATGACCTTAATCCTGCCAAAAACAAAGTTTATTATTATTATTATTATTATTATTATTATTATTATTATTATCTTAGAACAAAAGCTTATGTCGATTGAAATGAATTTCTTAAGGAGAGCAGCAAGGTGTAAAATAACAAAAAAAAAGAAAGAAAAGAAAGAAAAGAAAGAAAAAAAGGAAGAAAAGGAATACTATCATACGAGAAAAAAATGATTAATAGCTATTGAATAGTAGATTATATAAGATAAAATCAATTAAATTGGTATGGACACGTACGACGAATGCAAGAAGAAAGGTTACCCAGAAAAAAAAAAAACATTGGAATGGTGTCCACCTGGAACGAGAAGGAAAGGAAGACCTCGAAACTTGTGGATGCAAGAAATAAGAACTGGAATGAGAACAAGAGGACTGGAGGGAATGGAGTGGATCGACAGAGACGAGTGGAGAAGGAAAATAAAACTTTAGGCACAGAAGATATGTAAATATTAAAAATCTGTATATAAATAAATTATTATTATTATTATTATTATTATTATTATTATTATTATTATTATTATTATTATTATTAAAGAAAAAATTCGGAACCAGAAAATTAGGGAAATTATGAATGTTAAACATAATATTAACGAAGTAATAGAAGAACGAAGATTGAAATGGCAAGGACATCTGAAGAGGATGGAGAATCATATAATCCCAAGAATGATGCTGGATTGGAATGCTGAAGGCAGGAGGATGACGGGAAACCCAGGGAACAGTGGATGGATGAAGTGAGAAGAAACATGATCAGCAGAGACCTCAAAGAAGAAGATGCTGAGGATAGAAATCTGTGACGGAGCAAAATACATTAGGGCTGAAGGATAACTACTGTAATGTAGAGAAAATTCTTAATAAATTATTATTATTATTATTATTATTATTATTATTATTATTATTATTTTGTCTGCTGTGGTGAACTAATGGTTATGTTTCTTGCCTCTGGTCTCGAGGGACGAGGGTTCAAATTCGGCCGAGGTCGATGGGGTTTTAAAGGATGGCATTATCGAAGGAGCAAGACCTCCGGTAGGGACTTTAAACCATGGGTCCGGAGCTCTTAAAAGAACCTCAAGCCTGAATAATCAGGCCTCTTAAGCAAAATTTACCGACCATCTTCATCTAGTAATACCTTAGTTGCCTACTAGATGTCTCATTGGGTCGGTATGTTGACGCATGTAGGGAAGTAAGTGTAAATAAATTAACTTGGTCAAGTAACTCGTAACAAAGGAGAGGCTAAGGCTCACCGTTGGGCTCTTACTCCATTGGAAATAATAATAATAATAATAATAATATTAATATAATTACCATTTTTATTAACATTAGACTGAAAATATATAACACTGTTATTCTCGCAGTTATATTATATGGATGTAAAACCATGTACTCTTACTTTAAGGGAGGAGAAAAGATTACAAGTATTTGAGAGTAAAGTTGTTAGGAAACGTTTTGGAGCAAAGAGAGATGAACAAACAGGTGAATGGAGAAGGTTACATAACAGTGAGCTACATGATGTTTGTGGGAAACCAGATATAATAAGAACAGTTAAGTCTCGTAGACTGCGATGGGCAGGACGTCTGGCACGAATGTGGAATGGAAGAGGGGCTTGGAAAGTAAGGAAAATCAGAGTTAGTAGAAAAAGAATGAAATGGAAGAATAACTAACTTACTGACACTATCGTAGGTCATGAGCGCGTGGACATAAGCTCTCCATACATATCTATCCTGAGCTAATGTTTTGCAATCATTCCCTATATAATCTACTTCCCTCAAATTATAGTTAATGTTATTCTCCCACCTCATTCTTGGCCTACCAACTGGGCGTTCACCTCAGTTTTCCTACAAGAAGCTTCCATGCACGTCTTTCATTCCTCATTCGTGCCACATGTCCTGCCTATCGGAGTCTACGAGACTTAACTTTTTTTATTATATCTGGCTTCCTATAAAGACCATGTGCAGTTTTCTAAATTCACGACATTAAATATTATTGGAGGGAACTAGATGTTTAATTGGAAATAATTAACTCAGGACAGATATGTATGGAGAGCTTATGTCCACGCGGCCATGGGCGTAAGGGTTTGCTAATGCCTGTCATTTAATTGCATTGAATTCCTGAACGACGTGTTTTTAGAGTATAAATGACGTGCAGAGTTCTGTAAATCAGTCGTGCAGAACTTTTATCGAGAGTTGACAGTGAATGTGAAATAAGGGAGATCGCTGCTGTAATAAATTCTTATCACGGGTGGTCACGAGAAAGTGCAGCTTGAACTGATTCCAACTGGGGTGTCAGTTGAACTTGAGGACAGCGTCAATGACCAAGGCAACAGTTACAATTCAGACATGATCTGTAAATACTTTCCACGCATGTATGCGACACACTGCAGATAAAAGTTTCTAGGCCTATATATCATTTGTTTTGCACGATAATGCGTTTTGTCGTACTTACAGCAATGGCGACCATCACTGAAAGTTCCGATCCGATTGAGGGTCTTTCCACTTTTCAGCGGTTGCCCTTTTACCAGCCGGCTGCTGGACCTTCACATCCACATGTGTCAATCACAGAGGTAGATGATCAACAGCCAGCGTAGGGGTGACATGTGGTTAGCATGTCGAGTCCCCCAGCCGTTATAGCTGGTTCCTCAACTTGGAGCCGCTACTTATTGTAGCTACCCAATTGCCTGGGTGGGCACCGGCCCCATACTGGCCGAAATACCATGAGAAAATTTCTTCCCCCATGGAGACTCGAACCAGCGCAAGTCCCGTAGCTCTGCGCCAAGGCTTCCTGCCTTAACCACTCGGCTACGGCGCGGGACACTGAAAGTTCAATTTCCTAAATTTCGGGGTTGCCAACCTATAAATAACTAAATAACTATACCATAATATTACAAATTACCTACCTAGTGCGGAAAGTAAAAACCACTTCCCTTTATGTATACTACGTACAATGTATATACAAAAATATATCCAAAATATAGTGTTAATATACATTATATGAAAGAAATGACTTAATTTTAAATGAACTGAACTTTATTTGAAACAATATAAAACAATAAATTCGTACTTGCCTCCATTTTATCCCTAATTGCCGTCACAGCCTGCTGTAGTTTCAGCTAATAACAATTGCCTACACTGTTAACGTTAGTCGATTGTTTATATTAAACGCAAATATTTCCAACAAAGATGTTATTTTACTATTATTTATTATTTTGAAAACACCATCGCGCTAAAAATAATGTATCACGCAGTGAAGTGTTTTACAGATTCTTGGAAATTAAAAACCGAGCTATCCCTCGGTTTTTAAACATTTTCCTCGATTCTATGAAAACCACTTCCCAACCTCGCATTGCATTATGCTACTGTTATTTTATCTGGTCCTATAGATAGGGGGTTGTAGAAATGGACCAGATTCTCGTTGTACTTAAATAGTAAACAGTGCTAAAATATCCACATCGGACAGAGTAACAATAATTAATACTTGCACAATAACGTCCAAATCTTTCAGAATTAATAACAATTAACACTCCATTTTTATTTCGATGTTATAATTAAATTTTTGGCATTAAATAATGAGGGCTAAATGTGGCATGAAAAGGAAAGCAATTGCTAAACCGGGATTTGAACCCGAGACATCAAGCTTTATACGTTAGTGAACTATCACACCATCCAGGCTCTTAGTGCAAAGATTGACATTTATTTCCTTATAAACAATTTTCATTCGTAAGAGCAACGAGACAATGCTCTCAATGCCATCTTACGGCTTCTATACAAGAAAGCATTTTTATGAGTATATTTTACTTTACACTTTATTATTTCGATCTTATAATTAATTTTTGATATTAAGAAATGAAGGCCAAATGTGACAAGAAAAGGAAAATAAATATCTGAACCGGGATTTGAACCCGGTACCTCTAACTCTATACGTTAGTGGGCTATTACTCCACTCAGGTTCATGGTGCAAATATTGATTTTTTCTTTCCTTATGTAAAATTTTCATTCATATTCTGCAGTAGATGGTACTTACGAGATTGCGCAGATGCTGAAACTGCGCAGGCGCAGAACAGAATCCATCGCAGCAGGCGCATCTGAAACAAGAATTACTTATTTAATTACGAAGCTTCAGTTTAATAAATGTTTTGGTTATATTTATGCGTAGCGTTGTTGGTTAAAACATTATGCAACAAGCCGGGAGATCGAGGGTTCAAGTCCCGGTGGGGTCAAGATTGTTAAACTGGCCCAAACTTACTGGCAGGGCTCGACTCAGACTCTAGGGAAATGAGTGCTAGACGCTTGTTCTGGGGTAAAGGCGGACGTCACGCAGGGCTGACAACCCGGCTGACATAAAGTACCGATTGTCTAGAAACAGTACGAGGCTTAACCTCCTACTACCCCAAGGGCCTCCTGAGGCCTGTTGTGGGATCACTTTACTTTTTTTACTATTGGTTCAATGGGAAAAAATATTTGCATTTGGAGTCCTCATCTAGGGGATATGTGGATGGCGACCACAAGGTGCCCAAGCTGTGCAAAACATTTCTTCCACTTACTTGTGTTTTGCACTCTTTTAACTTTACTATCTAACCTCTCTTGGTTAACTCTTGTTATTTCAACCCCGATGCTATTAGGGCATCCGAGGGCTAGGGTGTCTTTCCTTTCTTCCATTTCATGTTTCCTTTATTTTATTTTCTTCTCCAGAAAAGCCTGACCAGAGGCTATAAGATGGCAGCCCCATCACTGGTCTTGCCTTCCTTTGGCCAGCAACCAATCGAAGGGACTATTATTATGCTTTCAAGTCTTATACGAGAATTTCCCAGGAATTTTCTATAGGATCGTAACAGGCCTTGGCCTAATACTTGTAAGGAAGAAGAAGAAGAAATAAAATTTTCTCAAAATGTTATTTTTGGATATTTAGGTACCATTTTCTCAAAAACTACTAGAGGTAGAAAGCTTAAATTTTGCATACTTCTATTCCACGTTTTTATAAATATTTGCCGCCACTTTCACAAAGTTATAATAAAAATCATGGATTTTAGACTCTGAAAAGAATGACAAAATAGTATTAATACTTATTTATTTATTTTCCAAATGCAATTCCCCCCCATTGAACCAATAGAGATAATCCAATTATTTTTGGCCATGCATATTGTTAATTATAATGATAATAAGTACAGAAAATTATGATTCTATACTGCAAGTGGTTTCTGAGAAAAATGTACCCAAAGTCATTCATGTTTATTTATTTATTTATTTTTGATTCCACAACAGTCCCGGAGGCCCTTGGGGTAGTAGGAGGTTAAGGCTCGCACTTTTTCTAGACAGTCGGCACTTTATGTCAGCCCTGCGTGACGGCCGCCTTTACCCCCAGAACAAGCGTCTGGTACTCATTTCCGTTAGAGGCTGAGTCGACCCCAGGGCCATAGTGCCGCCAGAGGGTTTAGGTCAGCCTTCATGTTTATAGCATATAATATATATATATATATTTCAGATTTAATTTTTTTTATAAAATCAAGTACATAAGGTAGAGATATAAACTAAAAGCCAAAATATTCTCAAATTTGTTGTGTGCATGGTGTAAAATTTTCAGGCTTATTTATTTACAAGTTCATAAGAAATAGTAATTTGATTTCACTGCTGCATAGTACCATATCCTCAGACTACCATGTCCCCTTAAAAATATATATAAATTAGCTCACTGGTTGTCGCTAACCTTAAAAAAAATGTTATATAACTTTGTACTGAGCGGAAATAACCTAAAAGCCCCATCTCATCAAGATGTAGCAAATTGGATTTTATCTCTATCGTCAGTTGTTTATAGATGAGTAACTGTTAACAATGCGGTTTCTTGAAGGTCGTAAGTCGTGCAGAGGATATGATATTCTCCGTAGGCAGAGGTTATCCTTGAATTGCAATTCAGAGATAGTTTAGTTTCGTATAAATTTCCTCTGAAAAATACTCAATTCAACTGTTAAATTTGGAAACATCCTGTTGTGTGAAATTTGATGATGCAGTAACTCTAGCAGTCCTTGATAAATCCAAGAAAAAATACAGTTTCATCCAAGGCTTTCATGGCGGTTCCTGGCGACCCTCTTAAGGGGTCTAGGTAACATCATCATCATCATCTGCATTCATGGATTAGGTCTGTTGACCCGTTTCGACTTCAGCCCATCTCTTTCTAGGTCTGCCCACATCTCGGGTGCCTTTAGGTTTGTATTTTGTTATTTGTTTTGTTCATTCATTCTGTCTATGTGTTGCTTCAATTTTTGTCTATATGTATCCATTTTATCAGTTATTGCAAATATTTCAAGTTCCTGTCTTATTTCTGTGTTCTTGATTCTGTCTTCCTTAGTGCACCCTTTAACAGATCAACCTTGTTTTTTATGTATCCAGGCTTCTGATCCATAGAGCAGTACCGGTACTGCCAACATTTTATAAAATTTCAATTGGGTCTCTCTTGTTGTTTTGTTATTTAGTGTTCGGTTTGTCGTACCACATATTCCCTGGAATTTTGCTATGAAATAAATAAATATCCTCAACTCGTGTCCAACTCAGAATCGGGTTGAGGGATCAGATGAAATGAAGCCCCCTATATTTATAGAGGTTTGTGAACCACAAGGGTGCCGGCCGATCACTCCTGACGTACCGTCAAAGGGGCGGATGAAATGGATGATGATGAGTATGGAGAAATGGTGGAATGAAAGTTGTGATAGGGAAAAACGGGATAAACCCTAGCAAAACTCGTCCAAGCTCCGTTTCGTCACCACGAATCCCACATGGAGTGACCTCGGGACTCCATTGGCGAGAAGCGAGCGTCTAATCGCTTGCGCCACGGACCCACCTAGGTAACATGAAATACTGTATCATTTTCTTCAATTTTGAGAAAACTCTCGACAGAAAATGTTAGGAATGAAATTTTTACTATTTTTTCTTCTCAAACTTTTTTATGTATATACCTCATAAGTCTCACGTGGGGGCATGAATGCTCTCAAACTGAGGTTTCTTAACAAGGTAATTTAGTTATGCTTCTTTACCTACATACGTCAAAGGGTGACATGTGGTTAGCACATCGTATTAATTAGACATCTAGTAGGTAACTAATGTATTACTTGGATGGATGAAGGTCGGTTAAATTTTGCACATGTGTATTTTTATTCAGGCTTGCGGATCTTTTACGAGCCTGGAAATCTTCTGACTCGGGACCCACAGCTTAACGTTCCTTCCGAGTACTTGTTCTTTGGAATTTTTCATCCTGAAAACTATCGACCGCGGTCTGGTTTGAACCCACAATCCTCGGAACTAGATGCAAGGAAACGATTCTATAATTACTTTCATTGCGTATGAATTTTGAGAAAATTCCATCTTCTCAGAGGTTCTCGAAGCCAAGAAGAGTGAAGCGCACAGGCGCAAAATACAAGTGGTGGAATTCAAATACCTAGAAACAATAATTTCAAACAAGAATGAAGCGAAAGAAATTAAACATAGGCTCAACTCTGAAAACGCATGCTATTATGCATGACAGATACCCTTGTCTTCCCAACTACTCACAAAACATGTTAAACAATAAATATATAAAACAGTTATTTTTTATCACTGCGAAACATGGTCTCTTACTTTAAGGGAGGAGAAATATTACGAGTGTTTGAGAATAAAGTTGTTTGGACTATTTAACTCATGCCCCAAATGGGAGTCAATGACCAATCACGTTACAATGATTTTTTTATTTACAACCAATCACAGTCGTGTTTCGCCTAGAATTTACCAACTAAAGTTTATCGTAATAAAGAAAGCACCTCCTCTTTAACATTCTGAATAGGTCTGACCATTATTTTGCAGTGACTGAGTCGCTAAGAAATATGGCTATCAGATTGTATATATAGTGCATGAATGTCAACACATTCCGCATGCGGGAGTTAATATAAAAACATTTGTAGCAATTGATTATACCACCAAAAAAAGAAACCACTGTTTGCACTTTCTTAAACGTATTTTTTCCCAGAAAAATATAATTGTCATATTTACATCATAGGACATCAGAAATGAATTAATATACAGTTTGATGTGTTTCATTTTTTCTCCACTAGAGTGCATTCTTACAATATTTGGTTCCTTTGGCAATAAATAATATGATCTGGTTGCAGTGACGAACAAAAGAAGCAAATGAAGCGTATCAATCGTTTCTCATTTGTTTTCAAACATCGCCGTTTACATTAAATATATAAATATTTTAAAATAACTATATTTAATTAATGATTTGTGAGTAAACAGCTTAATTTTATTCGTTAAATAGTCGTAACAAATGCCACTCTTGATTTCCAAATTTTCTAAATAAATTCACTCCTCACTCCGTGAGTCGTGAATTTATCGATAATTTGGAAATCACTCGTGGCATTACTTATGAAAAATTTTGAACCAAAGAGAGCTGAACAGATGAAGTCCATCACATGCCTCATTTTGAAATTAATTAATCTGATCTGTTTGTAAACAGAATTTCCAGTTCGAAATAAAATGGATGTTTTTTTGGTTTTCTGAAAATTTATTCGAAGATTTTGAAATTAATTGACTTTATCTGTTTGTAGACAGGATTTCCAGTTAGAAATATAGCCCTATCCAAAGTACAATTTACGAAATGTCTTGTAGTTAATGTTTGTTTTTTAAGAAGTTAGCATAAAGACGTGGATTTACAAGTTTTGATCTAAACTTTCATTTTATGTAACAAGAATAAATTTTTGGGAGGTTTGTAAATTATGTACAAATGAGAATGATGACCAACTTGTGGTCATTAGAATTCCTGTTGTGTGTTGTCAGGTTTCTCCACTAAGCAACTCCACACCTCAGATCCAGTTCAAAATATTCAGGAAAGTGGAATGAGTTGGTTCAAGGTCAGTTTTCTTGGGTTCTCAATCTGGCTGTTCGTCAAGGTCATGGTATCATCTGGTTCATCACTCTCTCCACGGTGAACCGGTGTCGCTCTTTTTGCGCATCGTTTGGTTTTCCCACTCACAATAAATTGGATGTCACTTTTAACATTATTCTATTATACAGTATATTCAATTAAGCCTTCCTCGGATATTCGTTCAGCCAGAGGATTTAAAATATTGGCAGTGGACGATTCTGTTACCGTCTTGCAGTTACTCTTGATTATTTTTTACTTTGAATGTCTGCCCAGTGCCATTCCTACTTATATCTTGTTAATTTTATATGTACCCTCAGGGGTCCTCATCTAGGGGATATGTGGATGGCGACCACAAGGTGCCCAAGCTGAGCAAAACATTTCTTCCACTTACTTGTGTTTTGCACTCTTTCAACTTTACTATCTAACCTCTCTTGGTTAACTCTTGTTTTTTTCGACCCCGACGCTATTAGGGCATCTGAGGGCTAGGGAGTCTTTCCTTTCTTCCATTTCTTCTTTCCTTTATTTTCTTTTCTTCTCCAGAAAAGCCTGACCAGAGGCTATAAGATGGCAGCCCCATCACTGGTCTTGCCTTCCTTTGGCCAGCAACCAATCGAAGGGACTATTATTATGCTTTCAAGTCTTATACGAGAATTTCCCGGGGAGGGAAAATTTTCTATAGGATCGTAACAGGCCTTGGCCTAATACTTGGAAGGAAGAAGAAGAAGAAGAAGAATATTATATGTTGGTAAAATACCTCTAACATATTATATTGTTAACACTCAATTTTCTTAGTTGTATTTCTTCGCAGCTTAATTTTTGGGAGGTTTGTAAATTATATACAAATAGGGTGCGTGTAGGCAAACAGTTTTCGGACACTTTTGAAATCCAGAATGGGTTGAAGCAAGGAGATGCACTATCTCCTCTACCATTTAATTTTGTACTAGAGCATGCCATTAGATCTTTAGAGAATGAGGAAGGCTTACAACTGAATGGTATTAATAAGCTGTTAGTTTATGCTGATGATGTAGTACTATTGGCCGATAGCGAGGAGATACTAAAGGCCAACACGCACACACTATTGAGTAACACTAAAAAATTAGGACTGGAAGTAAATATCGATAAATATATGGTCATACGTAGAAATACATTATATAATGGAAATGGACAGCTAATGACAAATGAGGGAAATTTTGAAGAAGTGGCTGAATTCAAATACCTAGGAACAATAATCACAAACAGGAATGAGATGCACAAAGAAATTAAACATAGGCTCAATTCTGGAAATGCGTGCTATTATGCATTGCAGAGACTCTTGATGTCCCAACTCCTTTCAAAAAACGTTTAACTGAAAATATATAAAACTATTATTCTACCAGTTATATTATATGGGTGCGAAACATGGAGTCTTAGTTTAAGGGAGGAAAGGAGATTACAAGTATTTGAGAATAAAGTACTTAGGAAAAGTTTTGGACCAAAGAGAGATGAACAGACAGGTGAATGGAGAAGAGTACATAACAATGAACTACATGGTCTTTATAGGAAGCCAGATATAATAAGAACAGTTAAGTCTCGTAGACTGAGATGGGCAGGACATGTTGCACGTATGGGGAATGAAAGACATGCTAGGAAGCTTCTTGTAGGAAAGCCAGAGGGAAAACGCCCAGTTGGTAGACCAAGAATGAGATGGAAGAATAACATTAACTATGATTTGAGGGAAGTAGATTATACAGGGAATGATTGGAAAGCATTAACTCAGGATAGGGATGTATGGAGAGCTTATGTCCGCGCGGCCATGAATCTACGGGTTCGATAGTGCCAGTGAGTATGTAAGTATTATATACAAATGAGGAGGATGTCCAACTTGTTGGTCATTAAAATTCTTGTTGTGTGCTGTCAGTTTTCTCCTATGAGCAACTCCACACCTTATATCCAGTTCAAAATATTGTTTTATGTTGTAATTTCATTGATTCGCGCCAATGTTGTAAGTTGTTAATTTTTAGTGTACATATTCTTAATTTTCTGATTGGCTGGATGTATTCCCTCCTGCCAATCGGCGTCATCTCGTCTCCGCCAGCGAGAAGAAGTTTGCCAAACCTAAGAGTGGACGTAAAAATATCATCTGTGCCACTTACATTTGTAATTTTTATTTTAGAATTTAGTAACCAGTTTCATTATCATCATCATAGTACATTCACGAATTTAGGACATTTGTTTACCTGTTTCGGCCTCAATAGAAACACCACCCAAAAGTATTTTGAGTGGACGTCCTGATCTTCTCCATGCAGGTTGATAGCTTAACATTTGTTTGGGTATCCTGTGATCTTCCATTCGATGAACATGTTGCATCCATCTTGACTTATAATCATCCAGGGGTTAAGCCTGTTGGCTCGTTCCGGTTTCATGAAAGCTAGAATTGTTAAAATTGTTCAGACCATCTTCTGTGTGGGCGACCAACATTTCTCCTTCCGTGCGGTTTATAATTTAGCAATAATTTTGGAAATCTTCCTTCTGGCATTCTATCAATATGTTCTTTCCAGTCGTTCCTATATTTAATTATTCGGTCTGTAAGTTTGAAAATATTTAGTTCCTTTCTTATATCTTCATTTCTTTTCTTATCCAGCAGAGTATATCCTGCTATATTTCTTAAAAATCGCATCTCAGCTGCTTCCAATCTTTGTTCTTGTCTTTTAGTGATCGTCCAACATTCTGATCCAAACATCAATACAGGAACAGCCATTACTTTATAAAATTTAATTACTTTGTTTTCTTGTGCTTTAAGGGTTATTTTAATAGTGCCACACATTAGATTAAATTTATTTATTTTGTCATTAATATCTTCAATTTTAGCATATGACAAAGTGGAACCTAGACACTTAAAACTATTCACCTGCTCTAAAATTGTATTATTATTATTTTTTGCTTATAATCAGATATTTTGTTTTCTAAAGGTTCCGCGAAACATGGACTCTTACTTTAAGGCAGGAAAGGAGATTACGAGTATTTGAGAATAAAGTTCTTAGGAAAATGTTTGGACCAAACAGAGATGAACGGACAGGTGAATGGAGAAGACTGCCTAACAGTGAATTACATGGTATTTATAGGAAGCCAGATATAATGAGAACAGTTAAGTCTCGTAGACTGCGATGGGCAGGGCATGTGGCACGAATGGGGAATGAAAGACGTGTATGGAAGATTCTTGTAGGAAAACCAGAGGGAAAACGCCGAGTTGGTAGACCAAGAATAAGGTGGGAGAATAACATTAACTATGATTTGAGGGAAATAGATTATACAGGGGATGATTGGAAAAGTTGGCTCAGGATAGGGATATATGGAGAGCTTATGTCCGCGCGGCCATGAACCTACGGGTTCAATAGTGCCAGTGAGTAAGTTAGTTAGTTAGTTAAAGGTTCCGTATGTAATTGTTCTAAGATGTCTTCATTTGTTTTGTGATCTAATATTGTGTATTCTGCAATCCTCCAGAGGTATCTCATTTCAGCAGATCTAAGTCTCTGTATATCCTTCTGTTTCAACGTCCATACTTCGCTACCATACAAAAGAGTTGGAAGAGCCAGTGTTCTATACACTTTTAGTTTTGAATGTTGGACTAACTGTGGCTTGAAGATAGAATTTATTAACCCTAAAATCTTTCAAAATTTTGATATTTTTGCATAACTAATTTTCGCTGCTATATTTCAATCCATATTTTGCAGTTACATTGTGAAATATCAATTCCGTTGCGGTTAACACTTATTTACCAAACTTTTATTTTTATAACTCAATTTATTGCATTGTGTTTTTGCAACTATATCTCTGTGTCATTTCTTATATCAGATATTAGGTGATCGAGGTAATTAAATTTAGAAATTTCATTTATAACACTGTCAACAAATTTAAACTTTTTTTCTGTCCTTTAGATCACACTATGTGATTTTAACTAATTGAGATATGCTGAATTCATTTCTGAAATCCAAAATTTTCTATCACCCACCAATTTTCTTTAATTACACTTTGTAAATATGTTCATTTGCTATAAATACAACAAAAAGTTGTCTTGTACCTAACACTTTTTTCCTGTCCTTTAGATTAAACTATGTGATTTCAACTAATTGAGATGTGCTGAATTCAATTTTGAAATCCAAAATTTTCTATCACCAATCAATGTTTTGTAATGACACTTTTTAATTGTACAAATTAGTTATAATGACAAACATAACATTTGCAAAGAACACCAAATTAAAATGTCTTTGTTGATCGTTTGCGCTTATGGGCAGCTTCTGGGCTATCTCTGATGACTGACCAGCAATATTCGTCAAGCATACTTGTACTCCATCTTCCACTGAATCGTTTTTCAAAGGCTGATATTTCTTGGTGAAACCTCTCGCCATGTTCATCGCTGACAGCACCAAGGTTTTTTTGGAAATAAGTCCAGATGACAGCCCAGAAAATGTGCTTTCAAAGGCATATTGCATCCCATAACATGAAAGTATGTAATAATTCACTTATAATTACTTCATAGTCCACTGGTTTTTTATTTCCAAGGTAGTTCGTGCAAAGTGATTTAAATGCAAGCCAAGTCATTTTCTCCGTTTCCAACAGTTTATTTTCAAAGTCTTCATCCTGAAAGACTGCTGTTATTTGTTGACCAATAAACACTCCTTCCTTAATCTTTGCATCATTTAGATTTGTGAATTTATTTTTGATATTTCTTTGGGTTTTCTGAAAAAAGGCTAGGTGATAGACAAAATCTAATTACAGATTCGTTTTTACCATGAAAATGTCTACCTAATTCACCTATTTTCATAAAAAGGACAAATTTCGTGTTGCACAGTGTAATTTTTCACCTGATTCTATTTTGACTCTTCGTGTTTTCCACACATACACCCATACTTTTTTGGGAAACAATTTTCAAATCCAACTGTTTGGCTATATCATTTAATAATTTTAAAAGATATAAAATCTAAATTACTACTTAAATAAAGCTCCGGAAGCAAGAACATTTCCCACACTTTCTTCATGTTAACTGAAGTTACAATCTCTGCTGAAGTAAAATAGTCTGCTATTGTCTTACAACTTAAAAAACTTGAATAACGGTGTTTTGTCAGGTTTGTTAAGCAGCCTAGTTTATTAGATGATCAAACCACAAGATAGGCTACAAAACAACGACAAATTATTTCTACTTAAGCTACTAATTCATGGAGATCACGGAGGAAGAAAAATCTAGGTTCAGAAAGGTGGGGAAATAGTTATTTTGGTTAAGACTGCAATAATTGAATATATAACAAAATTACAATACAAAATTATAAAATTATGTATATTTTATGCAATTTTCTCAACTGTCAAAATGATTAAAACACTGTAGGCCTTTCGGAAGCAGTCCCATCCTCAGCAGGAGAACGGGACTGGCACAGAAAGGCCTATCATATTTTAATATTTTAACAGTTGATAAGACTGCTTAAAATGAACATAATGTCTATGTACTCCGACTAATTCATCAACAGAATTTTATCATGAAATTTATTAGGATTACAATAATTGAACATGAGTTTTTACGGATTGTTAGGAAACTTTTTGGACCAAAGAAAGATGTGCAGGACATGTGGCAAAATGGGGAATAAGATAGGGGTACGGGAACTTCATCTAGGAAAACAAGAGAGAAAGCACATAGTTGGTAGGCCAAGAATGAGGTGGGAGAATTACATTAAGCATGATTTCAAGGAAGTAGATTATACAGGGGATGATTGAAAACACATTAGCTCAGGATAGGGACGTATGGATAGATTGAGTCTGAGCGGCCATGAACCTACGGATTCGATAGTGCCAGTGGCTACTTTACACACACACACACACACACACACACACACACACACACATATATCCATCCATAATAATTCTGCCCGAAGGCAGGTCTTTCACTGCAATCATAGCATTTTCATTCTATGCTTGCAGCTTTACTAGGGAATTATAGGTGTGGTAGCTTCCCGTTGCTTTCCACACGGGTGAAGGATCATGATGTTGATGGCCGGATGATTTTTGGGGACCGTCGGGCCCTAAGATTCCTACCATTTGTCTTATAGGCGAGGAAAAACCCCGAAAAAAACTCACCCAGAAACCTGTCCCGACCGGGAATCGAAACCGAGCCCGCTGCATGACAAGGCAGCACGCTACCTCGAGATCACAGCGGTGAACACATATATTTGTATGTTGGTAGGCCCTATATTTTTGAGGTTAATGTACTTATAAACAGATCTTGGTGGTGAACGGTTTATCCACTATCTATTATGTTCTAAAACCATTAGCTGTAGGTCACCCGAAACGAAAATTTTAAAACCGCTCTAGCGGTCGCAATTTCCGATGTCTTACAACGAAACTTTGTATATCTTATTAAAATAAACCGAAATAAATATTTTCCAAAAATCAGTGAAATTCCATAGTTAGAAATGGGAGTTCACCTGAAATTCGAAATGAAACATTGACTCTGGGGCACGCCGTAGCGTAGTGGTTAAGGCACTGAGCTACAGGCCGGAGGGTCGAGAGTTCGAGTCCCGTTGGGGTCAGGATTTTTAAAGTGACCCAAACCCTCTGGCGGCACTATGGCCCTGGGGTCGACTCAGCCTCTAACGGAAATGAGTACCAGACGCTAGTTCTGGGGGTAAAGCCGGCCGTCACGCAGGGCTGACAAACCGGCTGACATAAAGTGCCGATTGTCTAGAAAAAGTGGGAGCCTTAACCTCCTACTACCCCAAGGGCCTCCGGGCCTGTTGTGGGATCACTTTACTTTACTTACTCGTACGTTGACACTAGCAACCGCCATGTTTGTTCGTAGCATATAATTTAATCGACCTTTAATATATCGTTATTTAGGCGTAGCAGAGCATCCCGGGTATTCGCTGGTAAGTTATAAAAAATATATTTAAATTAGTACATTCCACATGCAATTAGTTGCTATGAGAACGAGGAGCTTCGGTGTCTCCTCGACCCCACTTTCACTATTGTCTCAAAGTCGACGGATATGCGTCATCTGCTCTAGTTACGTTGTCCCTAACAAAACTGAGACACTGCTTATTCCAATCTGAATTCAACATTTTTGCTCTGATATAAATGGAATGTAGACCCAAGTGTAATAAAATCCGTACAGTTTTAAAGAAAACACACTCTTAAACTACCAGAAGTGATTTCTCAGGGGGTAGCATTAGACATCAATATTTTAGAGAATCGAATCTATCAATTAATTTGATTTTTTTTTTTTTTAGATTTTCGTAGTTCTCAAGCCAAGTGGAGAGTTGAAATTCATTATCAGAACCCATTTCATAATAATAATAATAATAATAATAATAATAATAATAATAATAATAATAATAATAATAATAATAATAATAATAATAATAAATTGAACTTCAATATTAAATTGCCTCTAGTCCAAGATCGCGGATTCAAACATGGCCGGAGTCGATAGATTTTTAGGGTGGAAATACCAAGGGAAAAATCCTCCGGGAGGGACTATAAGCCGTGGCTCCCGACTTTGAAGATTTTCCAGCTCATAAAAGAAGCTCAAGTCTGATTAACAAGACATATGAGCAAAATTTAACCTAATCCCGTCCGTCAGAGTAATAACTTGGTTTCATACTAGATGTCTCCTCGAGGCGATGTACTAACCACATGCCCTTCACTGACATATGTATGGAATTAAACGTAACGAAAGTAGTTTGGTTAAGAAACTTCTGTCTAGAGAAACACCTGACGCGGAGCGAGTTAGGATCAACCAAACAATCAACATAAAACACGCGTCAAAACAATACAAATACACAGCCTTCTACTACAAGCAATAATTCTAGAAACAAAATGAATTTAAATATTACACATATATTCTGTTTTCTGTAAATTTATATTCAGTCCCCATTTTTGAAATACTTACAAAATGAATAGTAAATGTTTATAAAAATGAAACATTGAGAGTAAAATTTGGCAGAAGTTGTGTGAGGTATTTTAAATTCGCGTCACATGTTGTGTACTTGGACTTGATTTATAGAATGTTGCGACTATTACATTGCGAGGAACATTTACCACATTCTGAAAGGTGCTCATGAGATTATAATAACTGTTGTTTATTGAAGCGTCGCGTACCAGGAACTTTTTACTTTCAGGCTTTCCCTGGATTAACGCAGATGTCTCTGCTAGGCTATTAGCAAATCCGATAAAAGAAATGCGTGAATTATGACCTTCTTCCTGGAATTTCCACAACTAACTTAGATAATATAAACTATTTGGCAGTAAAAATAGTCACAAAAAAGAACAAATTATTTAATAAATATAACAATATTTAAAAAAGAAGATAATATGGATACAAAAAATTGGATTAAACTTATTTATACAACAAACTAAACGGTTAAGTTGGCTAATTCAATAAAAACAAATGACAAAAACATAAAAATTGCCTTTAAAACTAACAATACTATAAATTTAACCTCATATAAAACAATGGCAATGTGTGCAAAAACATACAACGGGTGAAAATTGAGATTGATGGAAAAATTATAGAACAAGTGTCAGATTTCTCTTACTTAGGAAGTGTATTTGCGGGGCACGCCGTAGCGTAGTGGTTAAGGCACTGAGCTACAAGCCGGAGGGTCGAGGGTTCAAGTCCCGTTGGGGTCAGGATTTTTAAACTGACCCAAACCATCTGGCGGCACTATGGCCCTGGGGTCAACTCAGCCTCTAACTGAAATGAGTACCAGACGCTTGTTCTGGGGCAAAGGCGGCCGTCACGCAGGGCTGACAACCCGGCTGAAATAAAGTGCCGATTGTCTAGAAAAAGTGGGAGCCTTAACCTCCTACTACCCGAAGGGCCTCCTGAGGCCTGTTGTGGGATCACTTTACTTTAGGAAGTGTATTTGCAGAGTATAAGAGTGACATTGATTCAAAATTACAAAAATATAATAAAGTGAATGGGGTAATACGAAGACATTTTGGTAAACAGATGAGGACAGAGACAAAACTAAGATTACATAACATCACATCAAAAGCTGCTCTAAAATACGGAAGTGAAATTTGGATTTTAAATAAAAGAAACTCTCATAAACTTCAAGTAAGCCAAATGCGCTTCTTACGATCATTGTTAGGAGTTAATAGACTGGATCACCAAAGGAACACTATTATCAGAGGAAAACTTGGAGTAACAAGTTTAAATGAAGATATACAAAGATACCAACAAGAATGGAAAAATCATCTGAGGAGAATGGCAAGAAATAGACTTCCAAAATTGGCATTCCAATATACCCCAACTGGACATAGGGACCAAGGAAGACCAAAACATCGGTGGAAAGATCAAGACCATCTTCGCTAGGTTTACCGTGCAGACCACATGGCTTAAAACTAATTTGTTCATGATGATGATAAAAAATAGAAGAAACTAATAAATATCAAAATAAAAGCGTTTATAAACTCAATTGTAATAATTGTGATAAATTTTACATCGGAAGAACAACAAGGAATTTTAACTCAAGATACAACGAACATTTTATTAATCACGAAGAAAAATGAAGATTTGCAAAACACATACTGAAAAGGGCCATGAGTTTAGCAAAATCGAAAATACCATGACAGTCGTACACAAAGAGAATAACGACAAAATTAGCATCTTAGAAGACATGGAAATATTAAGAGAAGCAAAAAATATAACATTCTAAACGAGAACACACGCACAGACCTAAACCCATTATATAATTTATACGCCGACATTAGTACCAAATACCATGCCGAAGATGAAGCATGTTTTGAAAGACGTTCATGATTTGAATAATTAGCTATGTCTATTTTTCTTAATGTCCAAATCTCACTTCCGTATAAAAGGGAGGATAATCCTAAAATATTAGGTATATATTTTTTCTTGTGGATTTTCGTATTAATGTAGCTTTTAATATAGGCCTATTGTTTAGGCCTATTATTCCATTTTGTAGGCCTATTGTTTATGTCTATTATTCCATTTTCCTGTTGTTCAAAAATGTAATCAACTATTTATACATTCTTATTCCATTTTGACTACCTTTGTGATGGTACGAAAGCCTTGGTTAGGCGACATCCTTTAGCCCTATATCGCAAATCTTCGATAATAAGGGTTTCATCTTATCTCATCCCTCGACCTTTCATCGGACGAGATTAACGTACCGGTATTATATTATTTGGACATTGACACTCGTTCATGTGCAGACGCAGAAGGCATCCCGTTTATGTGGAGTGAACAGCCGCCGTTATATAAAATAACAATAAAAAGTAACGGCCACCTTATAAAGTAGATTGTTGAGAATCGACTTTCCTATTTTAGAGATTTACGTTGTTGAATGTTTTCAGTCAGGTCTGTATTTTTGAAATGATTGTCATTTATTTTGAGAACATGTCAGGCCCACTAGATACAGTGACTCTAATCTTTTTAACCTTGCTCTTATATTTTTAAAACAAAACACATTCAATTTCGTCTAAGAAAAAAACTAAAAAAAAATTGTGTAATTTTGATATGTTTTAGAGGTGAAAATTCATCCGGGAAGCCCGTTCAAACCACTTTTTTTTTTCAATGCCACCGATTTTGTCCTTTTAGACAAATGACAATGGCGTACTTGTAACCCACTTCTGAGGTTGGGGCGCCTGGAAGGTGGGGTTACGTTGTCCCGATGATATGATGGGTGATGATGATGATAATGGTGCGCCAGGAGAGCCCCTAATCGTAAGCTTAACCTAAGATGAATATGAATGGTGATGATTGTGATGGCCATATGATTTCGGGGACCGTTTGGGCCTTAAACTTTTCTGACATTTGCCTTACAGGTGAGGGAAAACCCCGATAAAAACCTCAACCAGAAAAACTGTCCCGACCGCAGATCGAACCCGGCCCCTTGATATCCGTATGTAGCAAGAAAAGTATACGAAGTGCCACAAGCGATAGCGTTTAATAATGCATTTATTGCAGCCAAATGATCAGGGATCGAAACGTGACCCACTGCTTTACGAGGCAGGGAAGCTGCTCGAAACTACAGCGGTTGATTTTAAGGTTCACAGTAGGAATATATGTTGATACTCGGTCATATTTTACATCAGCAACCATAATAATTGCTGTCCTTTAACAAACCTTAAAATCTTCATGCTCGGAACTCACAGCTTAAACTCCTTCCCAGAGGTCTTGCTCCTTGGATTTTCTCATCCTAAAAAAATCCATGGCACACGGCCGGGTTTGAACCGGCGACCCTCGGGACTACAGGCAAGGAACATCACAGTCAACTTCTAAATATCTAGGGAATATAGAACTTAGATGTTAAAACATCAATAAATATACCTCAGACATACCGTGACGAGAGTCGCGGTCCATGGTTTCCACCACAGGATATGCATAACAGTGAAGCGCCATAACCCAGAAGAAAAGTGCAAGTACAAACTATGTGGGTCGCACTGCCACCGATATCACCTACTACAGTGTAAAAACATAGCAACATCGATAACAGACTTCTGTAAGACATGAAAACTATTCTTTCTACATGGCCATTGGCTGCAATAATACTCGTACCTATTATTATTATTATTATTATTATTATTATTATTATTATTATTATTATTATTATTATTATTATTATTATTATTATGGAACAAAAATGTTTTATCTTAATGTTGTGTTGTCTTGGAGGAGGCCCTGACATTGAGCTGATCACTTTCAGGGAGGCCCTCCATATCCTTGTGTGGTCACAAAATATGTGTGTGATCCATAGGTCGTGTTAATGTAAGGCCCAGGTGGTATATGGCACCTATAAGGTGAGAGGTTAAACTATCTTAATGGAATGGGATAAAAAGGACGAGTCTGTTAAGAGGACAATAAAAATAAATAGTTATATTATCCATGCAAATGTATCTTCTTGTATCTTGTAAGCCCATGTTCCCCTTAACAGAGATTTAGGCGCTCTCCCCCTACATGGAAGAATTTGAACCATACTAATTTAGTTACACTTGTTTTCGTATAGATGTCATTTGAGTGGTCCGTGGTCAGCGTTCCGCCTCATACTGACATCTATGAAACCAAGGTAGTACTAGGACGGGGAAATTCGGTAAATTTTGCTTAGAGGCCTTTTCATTCAGGCTTAAGGATTTTTTTACGAGCCTGAAAATCTTCAGACTAGGGACCCACGGCTTAAAGTCCCTCCCGGAGGACTTGATCCTTGGATTTTTCCGTCCTAAAAAAATCCATTGAACCCGTGACCCTCGGGACCAGAGGCAAGGAGCATAACCACTAGTCCACCGCGGCCGATCATGCAAACGTATTTAATGTAAAAAAAAAGATAATACGTAAATTACTGTAAAAGTAATGAGCTAATATGTTGAAATAGTTTGTTCCGCAGATTGAACAGTTCTGCTAAGTAACCTGAATATGTAATCAAGATGGAGGTCGAGTACAAATTGCCCCAACATTAAATAAGCGTAAAATATCTCTTGATTTCTCTGTCTCACAATAACACTGTCTTCGAGGATATATTTAGACTGGATTTTCGTTTAAATTCAAATACAATTAAAACATTATTATGATATCCTTCTCCTTTTGCAGACGAGGATTGATCTGTTTTACTCTGGAGTGTTTTCACAGCAGTAAAAAAATATTCATAAAGTTAATTCACAATTTCCACTTATAAATCTTATTTTCGTGTTTTTATTTATACAGTCTTAATTTCAAAGACTATTTAACTCATGTCGCAAATGGTAGTCAATGACCAATCACGTTTCAATGAATCTTGTTTTACAACCAATGACAGTCGTGTTTCACCCCGCTCTTTATCGATTTATCTTTATCAGCTCCTGCTTTTGTGATAAAGAAAGCTCCTACTTTTTTAATATTCTGAACTGGTTAGACCATTATTTTTCTCTAACAAATACATTGAATATAGCAAATAATGAATAGATTCAGTGATTTTACTGAGTTGTTTATATTCAAAATACAAATGATTAACCTATAATGTTGATTATAATAGTTTGATGTGTTTCATTATTTCTCCACTAGAGTGCATTCTTACAATATTGCGATCCTATTTGGCAATAAATAATATGATCGAGTTGCAGTGAATATACATAACCTCACATTTCTAATTTGTTTTCAAACATCGCCGTTTACATTAACTATATAAATATTTTAAAACACCGGTAACTATATTCAAATAATTATTTTTAGTAAATAGCTTAATTTTATTCGTTAAATAGTCCTAACAAATGCCACTCTTGATTTCCAAATTCTCTAGATAAATTGGAAATCACTCGTGGCATTACTTATGATAAATAACAGCTTTGTCTAATTCCAATAATTACAAACAGGAATGAAATGCACTAAGAAATTTAACATAGGCTTAATTCTGGAAATGCATGCTATTTGTTGTCTCAACTTATCCCAGAAGACATTAAACTGAAAATATATAAAACTGTATATTGATGACATTCTAGGAGATCATCAATGTGCATTTAGAAGAAACAGGTCTACAACAGATCAGATTTTTAGTATAAGACAGATTTTAGAAAAGAAATGGGAATATAATGGTACTGTACATCAACTATACGTAGACTTCAAAAAAGCATATGATTCAATTAAGAGGGAGAAGTTATATAGTATCCTGCTGGAGTTCGGAATTCCTAAAAAGTTAGTTAGACTTATACGAATGTGTCTAAATGGCTCAACGAGTAGGGTGCGTTTAGGCAAACAGTTTTCAGACACTTTTGAAATCCAGAATGGGTTGAAGCAAGGAGATGCACTATCTCCTCTACTATTTAATTTTGTACTAGAGCATGCCATTAAATCTTTAGAGAATGAGGAAGGCTTACAACTGAATGGTATTAATAAGCTGTTAGTTTATGCTGATGATGTAGTACTACTGGCCGATAGCGAGAAGATACTAAAGGCCAACACGCACACACTATTGAGAAACACTAAGAAATTAGAACTGGAAGTAAATATCAGTAAAACTAAATATATGGTCACACGTAGAAATACATTATATAATGGAAATGGACAGCTAATGACAAATGAGGGAAATTTTGAGGAATTGGCTGAATTCAAATACCTAGGAACAATAATCACAAATAGGAATGAGATGCACAAAGAAATTATACATAGGCTCAATTTTGGAAATGCGTGCTATTATGCATTGCAGAGACTTTTGATGTCCCAACTCCTTTCAAAAAACGTTAAGCTGAAAATATATAAAACTATTATTCTACCAGTTATATTATATGGGTGCGAAACATGGACTCTTACTTTAAGGGAGGAAAGGAGATTACGAGTATTTGAGAATAAAGTTCTTAGGAAAATGTTTGGACCAAAGAGAGATGAACAGACAGGTGAATGGAGAAGACTACATAACAATAAACTACATGGTCTTTATAGGAAGCCAGATATAATAAGAACAGTTAAGTCCCGTAGACTGCGATGGGCAGGACATGTTGCGCGTATGGGGAATGAAAGACGTGCATGGAAACTTCTTGTAGGAAAGCCAGAAGGAAAACGCCCAGTTGGTAGACCAAGAATGAGGTGGGAGAACAACATTAACTATGATTTGAGGGAAGTAGATTATACAGGGAATGATTGGAAAGCATTAGCTCAGGATAGGGATGTATGGAGAGCTTATGTCCGTGCGGCCATGAACCTACGGGTTCGATAGTGCCAGTGAGTAAGTAAGTAAGTTATTCTACCAGTTATATTATATGGATGTGAAACATGGACTCTTACTTTAAGGAAGGACAAAATATTACGAGTATTGAGAATACATTTCTTTGGAAAATTCTTGGACCAAAGAGATGAAGAGACAGGTGAATGGAGAAGACTATATAGCATGATCTTTATAGGAAACCAGATATAATAAGAACAGTTAAGTCTTGTAGACGGTGCTGGGCAGGCCATGTGGCACTAACGGGGAATGAAAGCATGGAAGCTTCTTGTACGAAAACCAGAGAGAAAACACGCAGTTGGTAGACCAAGAATGAGGTGGGAGAATAACACTATCTATACAGGGGATGATGGGAACATATTAGCTCAGGATAGGATATCTGTGAGTTTGTTAGTAGTTATGAAAAGGTGATTGTGATGAAATGGGATGTGATACGAAATTTTAACCCGAAATTTACCTTCAAGACTGAGAAATACTAAGAGAAAACAGCAGTCAGGTTGACGAATGCCGGAGTGTGAACCCAAGACCTCCCGAATACGAATGTCTAATGTTACTCCCTGATCTAAATATTTTTTCCCCGTTTACATTTTTTTCACACAAAAACACTGATAGAAGACATGCACTCAGATCTAGCGGACATTTAAAATCCTGTAACTCGAGTACAACCGCGGCATTATCAAGAGCAGCTTCTTGAAACTTGCCCACTAGAAGTGAAAAGGCGCCCCCTTCCTATCTCCATACAGGTGCATTCCCAATGAAACAATATAACTGACAAATTAGTAGCAGTGTCTTACTTTGTTAACCTATCCGACTTAGGGTTGAATAGGAAAGTCTACTGAGCACTTATTGACGACCCTGGTCTAGACCTGAATTTATTGTAAAACACCGAAATTAGTGCATGCCAACATTTTCCGGTGAATGTTGACACATGTCAAATATATTTTGAACATACATCAAAGAACCTGAAGACATTCCCGTAGAGTATGGGCATTTAACAGAGATAAAATATTAAAATACTTAAAAACATTTTGGGCCCGCGCCGTAGTCGAGCGGTTAAGGCAGGAAGCCGTGGCGCAGAGCTACGGGACTTGAGCTGGTTCGAGTCTCCATGGGGGAAGAAATGTTCTCATGGTATTTCGGCCAGTATGGGACCGGTGCCCACCCAACATCGTGAGGCAATTGGGTAGCTACAATAAGTAGCGGCTCCAGGTTGACGAACCAGCTATAGCGGCTGGGGGACTCGACATGCTAACCACATGTCACCCCTACACTGGCTGTTGATCATCTACGTCTGTGATTGAACATGTGGATGTGAAGGGCCAGCAGCCGGCTGGTAAAAGGGCAACCGCTGAAAAGTGGAAAGACCCTCAATCGGAAAAATGTTTAACATTAATGTGGCATTTAAAACTAATAAAACTTTACAAAATATAATAAAAAAAAAATAAAACCAAAGTAAAAAAAAAAAGAAAAAGTTATCAGGTGTGTATAAATTGAGGTGTGACAGATGTGACAATGTATATATAGGACAGACTGGCAGAATTTTTATTTCTCGTATAAATGAGCATATGAGAGCATATAACAGAAATTTAGATAATTCAAAATATGCTAACCACATACTCCAATATAATCATTGTTTTGATCTAAATTTTAAAATATTACATGTATGTGACAAAGTAAAGAAGTTGGACGTTTTAGAAGTTGTAGAGATAAATAAATTATATCAGACAAGAAATGGATGCACAAGAAACAGTTATCGATAGGATAACAAAGAGAGCTCTACAGTGGTATGGACATGTACAACGGATGTCGGAAGACCAGTGGCCTAAACAGGTGTTGGATTGGATGGTACCAGGCAGAAGGAGAAGGGGAAGAAGTAGAAGAGCATGGCATGAGGGAATATATGATGCCATGATGAAGAGGGGTATGGAAGAACGACAATGGGAAGATAGGAATCTCTGGAAAGCAGGAATCAAAGGCAAAAGTGCTGTAAAGTGGAAAGCCTGTATTAAGTAAGTAAGTAAGAGATAAATAAATTGAAAAATGATAATAAGCTGTTAAATTGCCAACTAGATTTGAATGAATCGCCTCTTTTAAATTTATAATAGAGATTGTAAAAAAATTGTTGCATAGTTACAGTTGTTATGTACTATAATAACAAAATTAATTAATTTATGATGCCTGAAGAAGGTACAAAGTATCGAAGCAACTGTAACTAATTTATAATGGTTGGTACGGCCTCGAGAAGGGTACAGATGCCGACTATGTATACCTTAATAAATCTCGAGAAATGCCACTGTGACTTTTTTAGCAGCTCTGCCAGCAAGTCCTAATCCTACGTTCTCGTCGTGCTCCCTGACTGCAGTCGTAATAGACTGTAGCTAACAGGATGGGACGAAAGGCGAGTTCTCAGCGCCTTAAAACTGAGACCTGTCGGCTAGGGGAGCAAACCCCCCCCCCCAAAAAAAAACCCAGGTCCTCCATGTCTGGGGGTTAGGCGTCAGGCTGGCAACCTGGTCATGGAAAAAAGTATATCGCTACGTACTTCAGTAAAATATGTCAGCCGGATGGATTTAAATGTGACAGACTTAAGCTACGAAAACGGACCTTTGCTATTGGCACATGGAATGTTCAAGGCTTGAACACTAAAGAACAAGAAGTAATAGATGAGATTACAGCAATGAATGCAGATATTATTGTGCTCTCAGAAACAAAAAAAAGAAAGGGAAAGGACAGGAAAAATTAGGAAATTATACACATATCTGGAGTGGAGTACCAAAAACTAGTAGAGCAAAAAGAGGTATATCCATTTTGATAAAAAGTAAGTTGGTAAAAAATATAGTGTCTTGGGAAGAAATTGATGAAAGAATTATTAAATTAAATCTCAAGCTTTTGGGAAAGAGCTTATAATAATAGGAGTATATGCCATAAATGAGGGGGGAAAAATAAATATGAAAATCACATAAAAATTTGTTTTATTTCTATGTAATTAAATGAGATAGATTTAGACCGGGCGTTAGCTTCTAAATCAATATTTCAATAAGACAGGCAGAGTTTAAATATAGACACAGAAATGTTGAGATTAAAGGCATTTTACCGCCTCTAGTTGTTTCACCTGTCGTTGATTACTTCTAAATGTATTTGATAATGCCATAAGGTAGTTTGAATAATTAATTGTGGAAGGTGTGGTCTATACATATAAACGGATGTGATAGTTATCAGGAATGTAATGTGGGACCGCCCAGAACACTGCATTCTGCATCACAACACTCACTTGCAATTGTTCTGAATAATAAGAAATTCTAGATCAAGGCTACTCAGATAATTTGTTCTAATTTTAATGTTATAGTCTCAATTTAAGTGGTATTTCAAAAAAACTAAATGTATGTTCACATATAGAAATACATTATAGGGTGTAATGGATATGGACAGTTAATGACAAATGAGGGAAATAAAAAAAAATGTGGCTGAATTCAAATATCTTGGAACGATATTTACAAACAGGAATGAGATCCAGAAATAAATTAAACATAGGCTGAATTCTGGAAATGCTTGCTGTTAGCCATTACAGGCACTCTTGTCTTCTCTAAAAAAAAAACTGATTTTTTTTTTTTGCAAATGCCCCAGTTGTCTTTCGACATTCCTGGTGTTCTCTCCTGGCATGGCGTACTTGTAACCCACTTTTGAAGTTGGGCGGGGTTTCGTTGCCCCGATGATACCATGCGTGATGATGATGATGATAATGGTGCGCCAGGAGAGTCCCTAATCTTAATCTAAGATGAATATGAATGATGATGATTGCGATGCTCATATGACTTCGGGGACCGTTTGGACCTTAAAGTTTTCCTGACATTTGTCTTACAGGCGAGGAAAAACCCCGATAAAAACCTCACCCAGATAAAATGTCCCGATCGGGGATCGAACCCGGGCCCGCTGCGTGAGAAGGCAGCACGCTACCTCGAGACCACAGCGGTGGACTAATTGAAAATAAATAAAAACGGTTATTCTCCCAGTTACGGGATACGAAACATGATCTGTATGTAATATAAGCAATACTTACAGTAATTCTGCATGACCTAATTAATGTATAATGTAATTGTATTGTTATCTAATTGTAATGTTGTTTTTTAGTGTAAATTATTACCGAACATTATTTGATACGGACTGTCAACAGCACGTACGGCTCGTGCGACCCATATTTGTAAATAACATTGTATGTATCTTACTTTTAGTCTAATAAAGTCCTATTACCACTACTATAAGGGAGGAGAAAATATACGAGTATTTGAGAATAAAGTTCTCAAGAAAATGTTCGGACCAAAGAGGGATGAACAGACGAATGGAGAAGACTAGAAAACAGTGAGCTACATGATCTTAATGGGAAATCGGATACAGTAAAACTTGTTTAATCCGGAACGTGAATAATGCGGAAATCTGTCCAATGTGAACAAATTTATTGGTCCCGGCGAAATAATAGTAATTTCATCTGTATTTATTTCGCATAAAATGGAATCTGTCAAACGCGGAAACGGAAGGATATTCCTCCACAGTTCATTAAAAAAAATTATAAAGCAGAAAGACAGAGAGATAAATTAGTTTCCACTTTATTGAATTCCTCATTTAGGCCAATAAAACAATAAAGAATGATTCCTGCCGCCGGATGAAGTAGACATTCTACCTGTACCTGAAACTGAAATGTTCTTTCGACCTCACTGCACACCCGTTATGCGAAATACAGATACCTGTCTTACAAATAACCATTTCACTGTAAACTCTTCAATTAGTTTAAATTCTGAGACGGATCTTTCACAGGTAGCGTTCTGAATTTATGGACTAAAGATGGCTAAAAATTATGTATCATTGTCATTAAATAAAAAGTGAAAGTGATTGAAGATAAATCTCCTAATTTCCGGACCGATGCTCCAAAGTCAAGCTGTAGTTGTTGCTAAATCCCTAGGGAATAACGATTTCAAGGCATCTTCAGGTTGGTTGTGGACAGTTTTAAAAAACGACACAATGTAGTGTGGAATGAAATTTGAGGGGAATCAAAGGATGTGGACGAAAGTGTAGTTAGTGAGCGGAAACCGAAACTGCATACTTTAATTTCAGGATACGCGCCTAAGAGACATTTTTAACGCAATGGGACTTTTTCGCGCGTTACCGTCGAGGTATAGCACATACTATACAGCAGCTGAACTACAATTAATCCAAGATACGTAAAAAGACACGCGGTACCCTATAATCCAAGATTATAAATACATTTTAGTTTTTTTATAATGCTGAATTTTGTATAATATGGAAAAAAAAATGGTCCCATTAGATTCCGCTTTAAACAAGTTTTACTGTATAATAGGAAGTATTATGTCTGGTAGACTGCGATGGACAGTACATGCGGCAAGAATTGGGAATGAAACAAAGGCATGGAGACTTCTTGTAGCAAAATCAGAAGGAAAACTTCAAGTTGATAGGCCAAGAATGACGTAGGAGAATAACGTTAACCATGATTTGAGGGAACTAGATTATACAGGAGATGATTAGAAAAAAAAATAGCTAAGAATTGCGACTTTCTTATGCACCTTCAACTATAAACTCGTTTTTATAACACTGCAGAACTTGCACCTCCACCATTTTCCTTCCGACCACTTTTACGCCCTCAGAATAAACCCATTTTGTAAAAACGTTCAGAAAGGTTATCGGCTCTTGGTTGTTGAAATTCGAGCACAAGTGAACGACCGACGTAAATAAATCATGAACTACTTGAACTAGACGTCTGAACACCTGCTTCTTGATGTCTAATTCAGCTTTGAAAAAGCAGAGTTTTATTTGACACATGCAGACTTGATCGTGACTTCACGGCAAGCTATGGAGATCGCCCGTCGTGTGAAAACACAAAACACTTGAACCTTACGTCATTGAGGCCCAAACTGTCGATATGGCTGCCAACATAAAAAAGTTCAATTGCTTTTGAAAAGTTAGCACTGTACCAGTGGAACTGGTTCTACCACATTCCCTGAACTAGAAACAACCAAGTGGTCTGCAACAATCAAAATATACAAGAGAATACATTTTAGTGTTTCAATACCTGTTTATTTTAATAAGTTTGCAAATGCGCAGATGTATTTGAGAGAACAAAATTATTTCATATGCGCCGTTCAGTATATGGAACCAAGCGTTATCCAAAATAGATTATAATTAAATAGTTCCCCCGAAAGAGATCTAACTAACAAAAATTCGAAAATTGAGTTTTCAGTGGATTAGTGAGCTGTCAGGAGAATATCACGACATTGTGGGTGTAAAACTATCCCTAATCTCTTCCAGACCTGTTTTATGTATTCTCAAAAGTTGGCTTTCAAGCGAATAGTGATCTGTAACAAAATGGCAAACGTATGTTTTCAATAGGATGCGAGATAAAAATGAATATGATATAATAAAGATAAGTGGCTAGCCTCAAAATGAACATTGTGTTTTTTTCGTTTTCCTAACAATTTGTAGTATATGAGTTATATATGTTTTCGGAGCAACTATTCATTTCTAAATTATTGTTTCAAAAAGTAAATATTCATATAACTAACTCACTAGCACTATCAAACTCAGCTTACATCCCTATCCTGAGCTAATATTTTCCAATCATCCCCTGTATAATCTACTTCCCTCAAATCATAGTTAATGTTATTCTTCCAACTCATTCTTGGTCTGCCTACTGGCCGCTTTCATTCTAGAAACATATCCTGTCCATCGCAGTCTACAAGACTCAACTGTTCTTATTATAAATGGTTTCCCATAAAGATTATGTAGTTTTCTGTTATGCAGTCTACTCCATTCGCCTGCTATTCGTCTTTTTTTGGTTCAAAAATTTTCGCAAGAACTTCTGTGGTTTCGAGGTAGCGTGCTGCCTTGTCACGCAGCGGGCTCGGGTTTCATTCCCGTTCAGGAAATTTTCTTGGTCACGTTTTTTCGGGGTTTCTTCACCTGTAAGACAAATGTCAAGAAACTTTAAGGCCCAAACGGTACCTCAACACCATCTGGATATCGTTATCATCAATATCATATTCACCTCATTAGATTAATTATACTTTAAGACATCTCCTGGCGCATCATCAGTATCACCCCTCATATCATCGGGGCAGCGTAACACCGCCTTCCAGGCGCCCCAACTTCAGAAAGAGGGTTACATGCACGCCAATGCTAGACACAATACCATAAATGGCGTAATGACATACTGGTGGTATTCATTAAAGAAGTCAAATATACGTAATATTTTCTCCTCCCTTAAAGTAAGAGTTCATACGTATTTGGCTCCATATGACAGCAAGAATGACAGTTTTATATATTTTTTTCTTAATTTGGGACGATAAGAGCGCCTGTAATACATAATAACATGCATTTCCACAATTGAACCTATGTTTATTTTATTATTATTATTATTATTATTACTTACTTACTTACTTACTTACTTACTTACTTACTTACTCACTGGCACTACCGAACCCGTAGGTTCATGGCCGCGCGGACATAAGCTCTCCATACATCCCTATCCTGAGCTAATGCTTTCCAGTCATTCCCTGTATAATCTACTTCCCTCAAATCATAGCTAATGTTATTCTCCCACCTCATTCTTGGTCAACCAACTGGGCGTTTTCCCTCTGGCTTTCCTACAAGAAGCTTCCATGCAAGTCTTTCATTCCCCATAAGTGCAACATGTCCTGCCCATAGCAGTCTACGAGAGTTAACTGTTCTTATATCTGGCTTCCTATAAAGACCATGTAGTTCATTGTTATTATTATTATTATTATTATTATTATTATTACTATTTTATATTATTTGTTGTTTCCTTGTTATCTGCTTATTGTGTAGTCTATGCATATTACGTATTATTAATCATCCATAATTGTTATTATAGGTATAATTTAACCTTACAATTTAACACCGTCAGGTAAAAGTAAATAATCCGATAAAATATTAATATAATTCACCGCTCTGAAATTATGGTCGATGTTATTATTTCACCGTATTCTTGGTCTACCCACTGGGCGATTTCCCTCTGGTTTTTCTACAATAAGTTTTCCTACCCCTCATTTCCGATTCGTGTCGCATGTTCTGCCCATCGCAGTCTACGAGACTTGACTGTCCTTATCACGCTCTAAAAGGACTATAAGGTATAGATGCATTGGTTAGGGAACAATGGAGGAAGAGTGTTAAATGAAAATTATATATAATATGTGTGGATGAGGGATCTATGCAACATTTTAGAAAGTCGGAATAAAAAAAATTGTAACGTTGAGACTTTTAAAATTCTGTATCTTACAAATGCAAAGCAATCAATCACACTGACAATTTATACAGTTAATTAGGAGAAATTAAATATCAACCAGCTCTGAAACAAACAAAAAAATATATATATTAATTTTTTTAATGTGTGTTACGTGTGAAATAGTCCAACGTGTTATTTAGCTCTGGTCACGTTACATGCCGTGACAAACATTATCTCAGTATGTTAAGGGTATTATTTTTTTCCTGATTAGTACAAAAATATAAAAAATAATAGGAATAACTAACTTAATTATATTAATAAGTAAAACGAAAATCTTGGCTTTCAAAGGATCAGATTCCAAAAGACCTAAAATAATACTGGAAGGGAAACCCGTTGAAGAAGTGAACCATTTTAAATGCTTGGGTTAAGAAATCTCCTATTTTAAAAATGAAGATATATTTAACAAACTTATTAACTTTAATTATATACGTGTCACAATTAAAATAATGTTGAAACATACAAGAAAATAAATAAAACTGAAATTTTATGAAGCAATGGCAGTTCATTTACTGTTGTATGGTAGTGAGATTTGAGTTTTAACTAAAAGAGAAGAAAAAGATCGTACAAGCAGGTGAAATGAAATATCTGAGAAGTGTGGCCGGTTGCAAACTTCTAGATAAGAGAAGAAGTGAAGATATTAGAAATGAGCTAAATATTTTAGATAAAATAAAACAACCTAGAAAAAAACTGGAAAGAACATATCCGAAAAATGAAAGATAAACGCGGCGGTGGTGGTAATAATATACTTACTCACTGGCACTATCGAACCCTAAGGTTCATGGCCGCGCGGACTGAAGCTCTCCATACATCCCTATCCTGAGCTAATGCTTTCCAATCATTCCCTGTATAATCTACTTCCCTCAAATCATAGTTAATGTTGTTCTCCCACCTCATTCTTGGTCTACCAACTGGACGTTTTCCCTCTGGCTTTCCTACAAGAAGCTTCCATGCACGTCTTTCATTCCCCATACGCCCAACATGTCCTGCCCATCGCAGTCTACAAGACTTAACTGTTCTTATTATATCTGGCTTCCTATAAAGACCATGTAGTTCATTGTTATGTAGTCTTCTTCATTCACCTGTCTGTTCATCTCTCTTTGGTCCAAAAATTTCCTAAGAAGTTTATTCTCAAATACTCGTAATGTCCTTTCCTCCGTTAAAGTAAGAGTCCATGTTTCGCATCCATATAATATAACTGGTAGAATAATAGTTTTATATATTTTCAGCTTAACGTTTTTTGAAAGGAGTTGGGACATCAAAAGTCTCTGCAATACATAATAGCAAGCATTTCCAGAATTGAGCCTATGTTTAATTTCTTTGTACATCTCATTCCTATTTGTGATTATTGTTCCTAGGTATTTGAATTCAGCCACTTCCTCAAAATTTCCCTCATTTGTCATTAGCTGTTCATTTCCATTATATAATGTATTTCTACGTGAGACCATATATTTGGTAATAATATAATAATAATATAAATAGCAGCTTTATTTTACCTGGCAGAGTTAAGGCCTTAAGGCCTTTTCTGCCACTCGACCAGGTTTTAAAATGTATACAAAACACATAGTCTTGCATTAAATATGAACGATTACATGTTATATATACAATAGAATTATTATTTATAATGTATTTTGATTTACTCTAGATTTAACGAATTGCATATAATATTTACAAGATATATAAAAAACGAGAAAAAAATGATTAATGACATAGTATAAATTTAAATAAATAAAGAGAAATTAATTATTAGACAACAGGTAACTGTATAAGCGTGACTTAAAGGTGCCAAGTGTGCGGCAACCCCTGATATCTTGGGGAAGGAAATTCCAGGAGCAGGCAGAGGCTACTGTGAAGGAAATAGAATAAGAGGAAGTGCTATGAAGATGTATTGTTAGCAGACATATTCACCATGTTTTGTATAAATGTGTGTGTGTGAGAATGTGTGTTTCGTTTTAATGTTGTGTTGTCTTGGAGGAGGCCTTGACATTGAGCTGATCACTCCATGTCCTTGGTTGGTCAAAAAAAAGTATTATGTGATCCATAGTTAAAATCCCTCTCTCGACAGGTTGTGTTACTGTAAGGCCCGCGTCGCGTGTAGCTCGTAAAAGTGCCTGTACGGTGAGAGCTTAAAGTGTGTTAATTGAATGCAATAATAAAACAATAAAAGTGATCCCTCTACAGACCTTAGAAGGTCATTGGATTAGTAGAAGTTTAAGGATCACAGTTTTTCTAGACAATCGGCGCGGGATGTTAGGCCTTTGTGACCCCCAGAGCAAGCGTATGGTTCTGATTTTCGTTGCATGCTGAATCGAACCGAGTGCCTTTTCGTCGGCAAAGATCTGGGCCAGTTTAAAAACCCTACCCCATCGGGACTCGAACCCGCGACTTTCCGACTTGTAGCTTATTTCACTAACCAGCTTAATTGTCTTGTGACTTTGTTACGTGTTTCTCTGTTCAGAAGCGTCTGTCATCTCGCAGGTACCGGTACATCTAGGCCCATGCCTCCACCCCTTGGGATACCTCGGTCAAAAGACCATACTCCCATCTCCCATACTTGTCCTCCCTATCTATTTCGCGTCCACATTCAAGAGTGCTCGGCCTAAAACCAACACCTCTAGGGAGAAGGTGTTGGAGTTGCAACTTCGGGAATTGCTGCGCTACATAGTACGTCAGGTCGCTCATTCCTGACGACCCCACAGTTGGTCCACTGGCTCCTTGAGCCTAGCCGGGAGGACTGCTGTCGCAGATCCATGGACCGTTCCCCTGTTCTACCTCCAGGGACGTATCCTGCAGCCGTTGTAAGAACGGCTAGGGCTTCAGTCAACAAGCCCCGCAGTGTGAGACTTTAGTACATCCAGGTGCTCATATCCTGGTGACCCCACAGTTTGTCCACGAGCCCGTAGGCTTAGCCGGGAACCAGCACAGTTGTTCCCCTCTGCACTGGTCCGAGCTGCGCCCTGGTGTGCACCCAGGGACGTGTCCTGTTGCAGTTGTGGTCCAGCACGGAGTTCGCAAGCTCCAACAGGTGCCGGTACAGTGATTTTAACATCTGAAGTTACAGAGCTAGGATTCTATAGTAACTAACTAGCTCACTGGTATTATCGAACCCATAGGTCCATAGCCACTCTCCATACACTCCTATTATGAGCTAATATTCTCAAAATGAATGAATAACACACAGTTAAGCCTGTAGAAAAGTAGAATAGAAAGCATTTTTATAAAGTGGTTACAGTCAACCTCCTGCGCCATGACCGAGTGGTTAAGGCAGGAAGCCTTGGCGCAGAGCTTCGGGACTTGAGCAGGAAGAAATGTTATCATGGTATTTCGGTCAGTATGGGACCTGTGCCAACCTTATATCCTGAGGCATTTGGGTAGCTACAATAAGTAGCGGTTCCAGGTTGAGAAAGCCAGCTGTAACGGTTGGGGGACACGACATGCTGACCACATGTCACCCCTACACTGGCTGATGATCATCTACCTCTGAGATTAACACATGTGGATGTGAGGCCAGCAGCCGGATTGTGGACTAAGGGCCTTCTAGTCCTGTCGCGTCAGGAGAAAGTTACAGTCAACACGCAAAAATATAACTTATTCCTCCAATGAAGATATCCCTATTAACATAAATTCGAAAATAGCAACTAAAATTATAGCTTTGATAACTTAAAATAAAACTATTACGGATTAAAAAAATTGATCGAAAAATAACTATTATCATTGTAGTATTCTGTAAGATTTTAAAGGATCATGACCATTCTCTTTATAATATACTTCCTTCAAATCATGGTTAATTCTATTCCCCCACCTCATTCTTGGTCTCCCAACTTGAGGTTTTCCATCTGGTTTCCTGAAAATGTTTCATGCCCGTCTTTCATTCCCAATTCGTGCAAGATATCGTGCCCATCGCAGTCTACGAGACTGAACTCTTCTTATTATATCTCGTTTGCTATACAGATAATGTAGATCATGTTATGTAGTCTTATCCTTTTTTCTGTTTGTTCATCTCTTTTTGTTCTAAAAATTGCCCTAAGAATTTCATTCTCAAATATTCGTAACCTTTTCTCCTCCCTTAAACTAAGAGTTAATGTTTCGCATCCATATAATATAACTGGGAGAATAACCAGTTTTATACATTTTCAGTTTAACGTTTTTTGAAAGATGTTTTAACAAGAAGATTCCATGCATTTCCAGAAACGAGTCTATGTTTAATTTTTTTGTGCATCTCATTCATGTTGGTAATTATTGTTCCCAGGTATTTGAATTCAGCCACTTCTTCAAAATTTCTCTCATTTGTCCATTTCCATCATATAAAGTATTTCTAGGTATCAACATAGATAGATCATCGGTTGATTAATGTCTTTGACATCGTCCGATTTCCTAATAGCCAATTTTGTGGGTCCATCCAATCTCCTGGTTGTAGATGTTTCTCCTTCATGTATAAATATATTCCCTGACTCCAGGAGGTTTTAGGTCTTCCTCAGGTTTCCATTCCAAAACAGATTTTGGTAGTCGATCCTCTTCCATTCGCTGGACATGTCCGTACCATCTTAATTGCTGAGTTTTAATATAATCTAAAATAGTGTCTTCAATCTTCATTTTCTCCCTTATAACTGAGTTCCTAATTTTTTCTCTTCTTGAAATTCTTGCGGCCCTTCATATAAAATCTATTTCCGTTGTCAAAAAGTACTTATTTGTTGTTAATGGCCAAAGTTCTGCTCCATAAGTAATGATGCTTTTAACAATTGTATGATATATATTCATTTTATTTTTATTACTTATATTTTTATCCCACAATATTCCATTGAGGCAAGCAATTCCAAATTTTCCTTTATTATTTCTAATTTCTTATTTCCTCTTCATAACTCCCATTTTATTTATTTTAATTCCTAAATATGTGATCTCACTACAAGATTTTATTGTTTCTCCAGTCTCCAAAATTAAATTTTGTTCTGGTTCAAAATTGATAATTTTTTTTTTCATGTTCAAATTTAATCCCCATTTTTCATATTCTTCTATTACTTTTCTAGTCATATATTCTAAATCTTCATAAATTTGTGCAATTAACAATTGATAATCTGCAAAATATAAGTTGTATAAAGTTTTTTTGTTTGAAATAGGAATTCCCATGCTTGAACATTTTCTTCTCCAATTCTTTAATATTTCATGTACATATATTGAGTCGGTGATAGACAACAACCTTGACGAAGACCTTTATTTATCGTGAAACCATGTGACAATTTACTGCCAATTTTAATTTTAGATATGTAATTGTCATAAGTAATGCCACGAGTGATTTCCAAATTATCGATAAATTCACGACTCACAAAGTGAGGAGTGAATTTATCTAGAGAATTTGGAAATCAAGAGTGGCATTTGTTAGGACTATTTAACGAATAAAACTAAGCTGTTTACTCACAAATCATTATTTAACTATAGTTATTTTATAATATTTATATATTTAATGTAAACGGCGATGTTTGAAAACAAATGAGAAACGATAGGTACGCTTCATCTGCTTCTTTTGTTTATCACTGCAACCACATCATACTATTTATTGCCAAAGGAACGCAATATTGTAAGAATGCTGTCTAGTGGAGAAAAAATGAAACACATCAAACTGTATATTAATTCATTTCTGATGTCGTATGATGTAAATATGACAATTATATTTTTCTGGATTGTTACCTGGAAAAAAATACATTTAAGAAAGTGCAAACAGTGGTTTCGTTTTTTTTTTTTGGTGGTATAATCAATTGCTACAAATGTTTTTATATTAACTCCCGCATGCGGCATGTGTTGACATTCATGCACTATATATACAATCTGGTAGCCGTATTTCTTATAGGCTCAGTCACTGCAAAATAATGGTCAGACCTGTTCAGAATATAAAAAAGGAGGAGCTTTCTTTAATATGGTAAATATAAGACTGATAAATATTTCGTGAAACACGACTCTGATTGGTTGTAAAACAGAAATCATTGAAACGTGATTGGTCATTGACTCCCATTTGGGGCATGAGTTAAATAGTCATATCAATTTTGTATAGCTTTAATTATTATAGTCTTAATTCCCATACGTCCTAAAGCAATCCATAGTTTCTCTATAGGGATATTGTCGTATGCTTTCTCAAGATCTACAAACAGTAGGTGCTAAGGTTGTCCATATTGCATTTCCTTTTCTATTACCTGAGTAATGCAAAATAAATTGTCGGTTGTGGAACGACCTGCTCTAAATCCTGATATATATATATATATATATATATATATATATATATATATATATATATATTAGTTTTATCGATGTTTACTTCAAATAGAATTCTATAATAGGCCTGCAAAATATGTAGGTAAGCAATTAAATGTAATTTTTTTTTGTGTAAGTAATGCTGGCAGGTTCTTAGAAATTATTCGCCGACTCTACGTTCACTTTACTATTTGAAATGTTAATTTATGACGTGTTACTGAACTGTGTCTGATGTTGATGTATGGACAGATTTATGTCTACGCGGTCATTTAACTGTACCTCAAGGATAATTGAGCAAGACAATGTTAACGTGAGTTTCCCCGCCCTACAACTCATAAATTGGAAGGCGTTATGCATCAACCGGCTATGCGTCATTATGTAAGTTACGAGAAAAATACATTTAATGTTAAGTCAATCTTCACTATTTATTGTAACACCAAACTAACAATGCTGGATATTGCAAGTTATTTTCCTTGTTTGACAGTTATTCATCAAGAATGTACGAGCGGGAACATTTGGCGCTTAGCTGCATGATGCAAAATTTAGATTAGCATTTATGAAGATCTGGTTTCATAGCCGTTTGTTGCAAAACGTAGAATGTCTGATAGGACTGACGGCGTTTACATTTTTCTTTAACTTATGTTTTTATTTATATACAGATTTGCAATGTTTACGCATCTTCCTGTTTTATTTCCCTTCTCCACTCGTCTCTATCCATCCACTCCATTTCCTCCAGTCCTCTTGTTCTCATTTACGTTCTTATTTCTTGCATCCACGAGTCTCGAGGTATTTAACAACGAGGGTATTTTTAAAGAGCTGTGGTCTCGAGTTAGCGTGCTGCCTTGTCACGCAGCGGGCCCGGGTTCGATCCCCGGTCGGGGCAGTTTTTCTGGGTTTTTTTTCGTCACCTGTAAGACAAATGTCAGGAAAACTTTAGGCCCAAACGATCCCCGAAATCATATGGCCATCATCATCATCATCATCGTCACCCTTATTATCATCATCATCATCATCACCCTTATCACTATCATCATCATCCTTCACCGGTGTGGAAAGCAACGGGAAGCTACCACACCTACAATTCCCTAGTAAAGCTGCAAGCATAGCATGAAAATGCTGTGATTGCAATGAAGGACCTGCCTTCGGGCAGAATTACTATGGATGGATGGGTATTTAAAGATTTGTCGGTAAAAGTGTGCTTACACTTACTTCATGAGTCAGTGCAACAGATGGCACCAAAAACTATTTATAAATGGCGCATAGCCGATTAATGCATAATATTGTCAAAGTTATTAATAACTAACTTAAGACATTATAGTATGTTCCATGCCGCATTTCCCGAAAACTTCCCCCCTCCAGTTCCTATCCTCACCCAACAGAAACAATTCATAGTTCCTAGACTGAGTACCCTATCGGGCCGGTGGTCTAGTCTCTAGTCTCAAGGAACGCGGTTTCAAACTCGGCCAGAGTAGATTGATTTTTAGGATTAAAAATCCAAAGAACAAGTCTTCCGAGAGGGACTTCAAGCTGGGAGTCCTGAGCTGAAGATTTTCAGGCTCGTAAAAGAACCTTAAGTCTGAATAGAAAGACTTCTGTACAGAATTCTACCTCCTCCTTCCATCGGAGTACCGTAATATCTTAGTTGTCTACTAGATTTCTTATTGAGGTTACATAGTAACTACGTCCACCACTGTGGTCTCGAGGTAGCGTGCTGGCTTGTCACGCAGCGGGCCCGGGTTCGATCCCCGGTCCGGGCAGTTTTTCTGGGTGAGGTTTTTATCGGGGCTTTTCCTCACCTGTAAGACAAATGTCAGGAAAACGTTAAGGCCCAAACGGTCCGCGAAATCATATGGCCATCATCATTCTTATCATCATCATCATCATCATCCTTCACCGGTGTGGAAAGCAACGGGAAGCTACCACACCTACAATTCCCTAGTAAAGCTGCAATCATAGCATGGAAATCTGCCCTCGGGCAGAATTATATGGATGGATGGTAACTACATGTCACTCATTCACATCTGTAGGTAAATAAGCGTAACTTAATTCGGTTGGTTAAGAAACTCCCGCAAGGGAGCACCCATGTCCCCACGCGTGATGTATGCTATTAAAGTGCTTATATAACCCAACGCGTATATTTATAAGAGACTTCTTTAGTATACGCACAGAAATTCTCTCTGGAAACCCTGAAATTTTATTCCTTGTGTCAAAATTAACATATGCTGTTTTTTTTTCTGAAATCGCAATAAGTTGAATTAGGTTTTGCAAAATTGGCATTGTATGCATGGTGTTCATTTTGAAGTGATATTCAAAACCCTGTTTCTAATAAAACCAGTCCAAACCTCTGAAACTTGTTTGAAGAGGACCCTCCTGCATAAAATCCCATTTGAAATGTATTTGTTGGAAACGCGCATAATTTATGATCCATCCATAGTAATTCTGCCCGAGGGCAGGTCTTTCATTGCAATCATAGCATTTTCATTCTATGCTTTGTAGCTTTACTAAGGAATTGTAGGTGTGGTAGCTTCCCGTTGCTTTCCACACCGGTGAAGGATAGTAAGGATGAAGGCCAGATGATTTTCGGGGACTGTTGGGCCCTAGGTTTCCTGACATTTGTATTAAAGGTGAGGAAAAATCCCGAAAAAAACCCTCACCCAGGAGCCTGTCCCGACCGGGAATCGAACTCGGGCCCGCTGCGTGACAAGGCAGCACGCTACCTCGAGAACACAGCGGTGGACTGCATTTATGATAAATAAAGAAATAGCCAACATTAACTTAATTGAATGACTTTCAAGTCCGCAAATTGAATATCGATGAACTTGTTAACAACCAGCCCGTCTTCATAAATTTGGGAAATAATCTTAAATTGGAGTGAGGTCCCCAAACGTTTTTGTCTCGTAGATCCCGTGCCATTTTTTTCTATTTTTTTATAGACTCCCTCCCTTTCTAACATTGAACCGTAGCCGAGCGGTTAAGGTAGGAAGCCTTGGCGCAGAGCTACGGGACTTGCGCTGGTTCGAGTCTCCATGGGGGAAGAAATTTTCTCATGGTATTTCGGCCAGTATGGGACCGGTGCCCACCCAGCATCGTGAGGCAATTGGGTAGCTACAATAAGTAGCGGCTCCAGGTTGAGGAATCAGCTATAACGGCTGGGGGACTCGACATGCTAACCACATGTCACCCCTACACTGGCTGTTGATCATCTACCTCTGTGATTGACACATGTGGATGTGAAGGGCCAGCAGCCGGCTGGTAAAAGGGCAACCGCTGAAAAGTGGAAAGACCCTCAATCGGAATCGGATTTTTTTTTACAAATTCATCATCGAATGAGTTTTTGAAAATCTGACAGAATGTTACTCATTTTGTTATGGACCCCTCTTAGGTAGGCCATATTGGGAATGGCTGTAACCTGTGAGTCCCAAGGCTCAAGATTTTCAGGCTCATAAAAGAAACATAAGCCTGAATAAAGAGGCCTCTGTGCAAAATATAAGGGACGTTGATCCATTCTAGTAATATTTTGTTTCCACCAGATGTCTCCTTGAGGCAGTACGCTGAACCCTTGCCACTCTCTGACATCTATATGGAAACAAGTGTAAAGAAATTACATTGGTTAATATACTCTCATATAGGGGGAGGATGTCCTTGTCTCAGTGAGAGACAGAAAGGATATACTACTGCTAATACTTACTTACTTACTTACTCACTGGCACTATCGAACCCGTAGGTTCATGGCCGCACGGACATAAGCTCTCCATACATCCCTATCCTGAGCCAATGCTTTCCAATCATTCCCTGTATAATCTACTTCCCTCAAATCATAGTTAATGTTGTTCTCCCACCTCATTCTTGGTCTACCAACTGGGCGTTTTCCTTCTGGTATACTACTGCTAATACTATTAAAATCAAATGAGTACAGATTTTTTTTATATCGGTTACAGTCCCGTAGGGGGTCAGGATTTTTAAACTGACCCAAACCCTCTGGCGGCACTATGGCCCTGGGGTCGACTCAGCCTCTAACTAAAATGAGTACTAGACGCTTGCTCTGGGGGTAAAGGCGGCCGTCACGCAGGGCTGACAACCCTGTTGACATAAAGTGCCGATTGTCTAGAAAAAGTGGGAGCCTTAACCTCCCACTTCCCCAAGGGCCTCCGGGCCTGTTGTGGGACCACTTTACTTTTAATGGCTTTGACATCGTCCGATTCCTAATAGCCTATTTTATCGGTACATGCAATCTCCTGGTTGTAGATGTTTCTCCTGCATGTATAAATATATTCCCTGACTCCAGGAAGTTTTAGGTCTTCCTCTACCTGGTCTTCCCTCAGGTTTCCATTCCAAAACAGATTTAGGTAGCCGATCCTTTTCCATTCGCTGGACATGTCCGTACCATCGTAATTGCTGAGTTTAAATATAATCTAAAATAGTGTCTTCAATCTTCATTTTCTCCCTTATAACTGAGTTTCTATTTTTTCTCTTTTTGAAATTATTGCTGCCCTTCGTATAAAATCTATTTCCGTTTAAGTACAGATTAAATGAATTTATTTTTGTTCGTGTCATTTTTATTGATTAACTTATTTGTTTACTTGTCATCATCATCATCATCATCATCATCGCCCCAGGGATTAGTCAATTGCCCGTTCCGACTTCATAATGCATCAGCCCAACGTCTTCTAGGTCTCCCAACATCACGCCTTCCTCTTGCTCGATAATTTATTGCTAACAATGGATATCTCTCCTTAGTCATTCCATCCATGTGATCAATCCATTTCTGTCTGTAATTCGTGACTTTATCCAATAAAGGCTGTACTTTCAATTCTTCTCTTATATCCTCATTTCTTATTCTATCAAGTCTTGTACATCCTTTTACTTGTCTTAGGAACCCCATCTCCGCCGTCTGTATTCTATCCTTCTGTTTTTTCATTGGAGCCCAAGTTTCACATCCATACAATATTGTGGGAACCGCCATAACATTATACATTGTTAACTTGTAAATGTACTAATTCGAATCGTCACTTAATGCATATGTTGGTGAAATATGCATCCTTATATGTGAGTATCACAGTAGACGATAACTAGATTTGGAACAATTCCTTTGTAAACACGGTATCAGCGTATAGTTTATGCGATCATTGTACATGACGTCAGAGAGAAGGTGGTCAATAGTTTTCTGTACCGTCTGGTTAGAGCAACAGCTTAGAATAACCCTTTTACATTACGGAGTTATCTTTCACTTCAAATGTTCGGAACAGTCAGTGCGTAACTTTTATGTTTATCCGAAGTATACTTTGTAAGTGTGAATCCTGCTGTTGTTTACATGTCACCTCTACTGTATGGTTGTATCTTAGTCAACCGCGTGTCATTGGAAGGAGAGGGTTCGTCTGTAACGTTAAAGTACCGGAAATGTTCCACGTCTGGCCATTTTATTTCATTCATTTATTGTTAATTCAATGTCCCAGGTTTGTCATTTCAACATTTTTCTGGGATTCGCTCCTGGCATTGGCGTAATTGTAACCGACTTCAGAGGTTGGGGCGCCTGGAAAGTGGGTTTACGGTGCCCGATGATATGTTGGGCAATGATGATGATGATGATAGTGGTGCGTCAGAAAAGTCCTTAATCTAAGGCCAATATGGATGATGATTATGATGACCATATGGTGCTCGGGGACCGTTTGGGCCTTAAAGTTTCTTGGAATTTGTCTTACAGGTGAGGAAAAACCTCGCCCATAAAACTTGACCCTACCGAGGATCGAACCAGGTCCCAGCTGCGTTCTGGTCATTTTATAATACCGTAAATACTGAAATGAGACGTAATAATAATAATAATAATAATAATAATAATAATAATAATAATAATAATAGCTTTATTTTACCTGGCAGAGTTAAGGCCTTAAGGCCTTGTCTACCACTCAACCAGGAGACGTAGGCCCTATTATGTACTAAACTGCATTTTTGCGTAAGTTCTTTATTTTTACAGCGAGATGTAGAATTGTAGGCCAATTGTTGTTAAATTGTAAACCGCGGGTAAGTGGTGAAATACTCGCTTCAGCAAGATGTCTGTTAGAAATGCAATGTTTTACATCCGGAACTCGTGGTCAGCGCTGTTCGCGTGATTGCTTGAAAGCGAAAACTGGGAACATGCATTTAACCACGTTATCTTTGACGTCGTCCAACAAGGCGGAACATTGCCTGCGGCCAATACAACACCAGTTCGAATTTAGATCGACATTCCCGAATTGACAAGCAATCACGATTTTACAGGGATTAGTAACGCCCGACTTCATAAATACCTCCGTCAGCTCACTTGCTACTGTACCATCTCTCATACAGTAGTTTCATTAATACTTGTTGCAATTCGATGCGTCCCAAGGTTAATTTTGTTAGCTGCGGTGGACTAGTGGTTATGTTCCTTACCTCTGGTCCCGAAGGGCACGGGTTAAAACCCGCCCGGAGTCGATGCATTTTTTAAGAAGGAAAAATTCAAGGAGCAAGTCCTCCGGGAGGGACTTTAAGCCGCGGGTCCCGAGTCTGAAGATTTTCAGGCTCATAAAAGATCCTTAAGCCTGAATAAAGAGACCTATAAGCTAAATTTCCCGACCTACTTCGTCCTAGTAATACGCTAGTTGGCTACTAGATGTCTCATTGGGTCAGTATGTTAACCGCATACCATTCATGACATGTTTAGATAAATAAGCGCGATATAACGTGATCTAGTAACTCCTAAAAAATGAGAGAATGAGGTCCAACATCGGGCTGTTACACCATTGCAGATTAAGCTAATACCCGGTGTGCGCTACTACATCTAAATAAGTAGTAGTAGTAGTAGTAGTAGTAGTAGTAGTAGTAGTAGTAGTAGGACTTTATTAGACAAAAAGTAAGATATTTACAATATTATTTACAAATATGGGTCGCACGGGCAGTAAGCCGTACGTGCTGTTGACAGTCCGTTACAATAAAGTAATAATTGGTACTAGTATAAAGAAAAATAAACAACAAAAAAGCAATAACATTACAATTACATGAATAAAACACAATAATATTACAATTAAATAATAACACAATAGCATTATACACTAAAAAACATTAACATTACAATTACATAAATAAAACACAATAATATTACAATTAAATAATAAGACAATAGCATTATACACTAAAAAACATTAACATTACAATTACATAAATAAAACACAATAATATTACAATTAAATAATAACACAATAGCATTATACACTAAAAAACATTAACATTACAATTACATAAATAAAACACAATAATATTACAATTAAATAATAACACAATAGCAAAAAAACATTAACATTACAATTACATAAATAAAACACAATAATATTACAATTAAATAATAACACAATAGCATTATACACTAAAAAAAATTAACATTACAATTACATAAATAAAACACAATAATATCACAATTAAATAATAACACAATAGCATTATACACTAAAAACATTAACATTACAATTACATAAAGACAACACAATAATATTACAATTAAATAATAACACAATAGCATTATACACTAAAAAAACATTAACATTACAATTACATAAAGAAAACACAATAATAATATTACAATTAAATAATAACATAATAGCATTATACACTAAAAACATTAACATTACAATTACATAAATAAAACACAATAATATTACAATTAAATAATAACACAATAGCATTATACACTAAAAAAACATTAACATTACAATTACATAAAGACAACACAATAATAATATTACAATTAAATAATAACACAATAGCATTATACACTAAAAAAACATTAACATTACAATTACATAAAGAAAACACAATAATAATATTACAATTAAATAATAACATAATAGCATTATACACTAAAAACATTAACATTACAATTACATAAATAAAACACAATAATATTACAATTAAATAATAACACAATAGCATTATACACTAAAAAAACATTAACATTACAATTACATAAAGACAACACAATAATATTACAATTAAATAATAATACAATAGCATTATACACTAATTAATTTATATGTAATTGTTAATAATTAATGGTATTGCATTTTGATAACAATATTTATTCATGAATGAGTGTTGTCCTTATTTTCCGCGTTTTGTCCAAAAATTTACCGAGGTTTATCCAATTTTCTGGATTTACCAATAACTCGTAGCATGCCAATCTTTCCCGATTTGAATTTAGAAATCTTTCCGGTAATAACTGACGTCTCTAATATTCTAAATCATTACATGTTCCTAATATATGTATCTCATCTTCAAAGTTCCCGCACATTGGACGTATTCGCATATCGTGATCGTCGCTAATTTTTAGAAATTTCCATGTCGCTAGCCTAAACCAAGCAAGCCCTGATCTCTCCTTAAATCCTAGGTTGAGTATATACGATTCTTTTCCCCAGACGTGTTTTAGGTCTCTTTGTAAACACAGTGAGCGTTTTCCTGTACATTCGGCGAAAGTATTTTGTTGGTTTATATCTAAGTACCTCCTCCTTAATCTAAATACATTATATATGCGTTTTTAAATTTTTGTTTGAGGTGAACTCTTACACCTAATGATTTTGGAGCGTAATAGATAGCGGCTAAACACTCGCCGTACCTGAAAAACTGTATTTATAGAAGTATGTATTGTGATGAATGAAACATCGATTGATAGTCAATTTTTATTTTCGTATTTCAGATAAACCCCCACTTCTAGGCTCTCATTGTCGAATTTCGCTTCAGGTGAACGCCTACACCTAATGGTTTTAGTAGATAGTAGATAGGGCGGCTAACACTCTATGTCTGAAAACATGATGTACAAATTTTCATGAAGATCGGTCGAGCGGTTTAGAAGTCTATAAAGGACAAACATACATTCGTTTCTATGTATAGGTTATAGATTATTCTCCCATTAATAATGTTAACATTATGTTTGAGTAACATTGTCTTTGTTATATTTCAATTAATGTTAAGAAGTAAACATTAAGAGGTTACATCATTAATAGTGAGTGGAGAACATATTTTTAACGACTAACCTCATACAATTTCAAATTTCTTTGATACCGACGGTTTCAGACGACATCTCGTCCCTCTTCAGTGGAATTCATGACTGAAGAGGTTAGAGATGTCGTCTGAAACCGTCGGCAACAAAGAAATTTGAAATTGTATGAGGTGAGTCGTTAAAAATATGTTCTCCACTCACTATTAATTGTCTTTTTTATTGATCAGCGCCACACGCGACATTTAATGAAACAATTTCAACAAACGAGATAAGATTCTCTACTGTTAATGGAATAGTGAGGTATCTATAACAATAAATGACAATTTATTGATAATTAATTACTCTGTATTCCTATATGAAAATGTTGAAGTTTCTTACAAGTTTAAAAGTGTTTACAAAAAGGTCTTGGAATATTTATATATTTAAGAGTAAAATATATACATTTTCTCTCTTTTGAAGTATTGTCATATACAGGGCGTTTTGTAATCAACAATACTTTTTTTCTTATTTCCAAATTAGAAATGTAAATGCGGTTTGAATTCATCTCTATAAGATTTTGAACTAAAGTATTGATATTTCAAGACAAAAAATAAATACTAAGGTCTATTATTTACAACCAGTGACGCGACGTTTTTTTAATTCCTTCACAAACTCCTGTCAAATGTTAATCTCGTTCCACTTTTTAAACTATTTCCCACCATTTAAAATGATTTTTACATTATTCCTAACGATTATTTCAATATATTTTCCTATTTAATTTAACTACATGCGTAGCATGATGTCCCAGCTCCTTTCAAAAAACGTTAAACTGAAAATATATAAAACTATTATTCTACCAGTTATATTATATGGGTGCGAAACATGGACTCTTACTTTAAGGGAGGAAAGGAGATTACAAGTATTTGAGAATAAAGTACTTAGGAAAATGTTTGGACCAAAGAGAGATGAACAGACAGGTGAATGGAGAAGACTTCATAACAATGAACTACATGGTCTTTATAGGAAGCCAGATATAATAAGAACAGTTAAGTCTCGTAGACCGCGTTGGGCAGGACATGTTGCACGTATTGGTAATGAAAGACTTGCATGGAAGCTTCTTGTAGGAAAGCCAGAGGGAAAATGCCCAGTTGGTAGACCAAGAATGAGATGGGAGAATAACATTAACTATGATTTGAGGGAAGTAGATTATACAGGAAATGATTGGAAAGCATTAGCTCAGGATAGGGATGTATGGAGAACTTATGTCCGCGCGGCCATGAACCTACGGGTTCGATAGTGCCAGTGAGTAAGTAAGTAAATAAGCGTAACATGAAGAATTGGCAGCCATATTGGTTTTAAGGAACATTCTGAGCAAAAGCAAAGTCATGTTCCAATGCAGCCAACATAAAATATGTTCAAATTAACTGAATACACATACTTAAGAATTTCATAACTTACTATTTATTTTTGGACGTTGCATTATTTCACAGATTAGAGTACTTAAATTGCGTTAGGTTAGCTTTTAGGTTCGTTAAATATCGTCTATATGTTGGCTGCATCCCGTGATTCCATAGTATAAACCGCTTCGCTTTTGTTGGCGCATGCGCATAGTGTATGATTGAAACTTACAAACTTTTTCGCGTCACATGTTGTAAGGAATCCCCATACTGAGTATTGTTTTTACTAAATATTGTATTAGAAGCGTTGTTTTGAAATCAGTGAACACGTCCATTATCATGTAATTGCGAGGTTATAGCACTGTGGTCTCCATATTAGGGTAGGATCGGTTTGCAGACAGCGACCTGTCTGAAGAGCATTTAGCAGGTGGTTGACCGAGGTAGAGTCACCGCCACGACCAGTTTACGTTCAGAAGGATCATGTTAAGATTTGTCTTCTGTTTTTTTTATTGATGTTCAGAAATAGACTTGATGCAATCCAAGATATCAAAGTTGTTTTAAGGGAAACTAATACATTTTACAACATACGTTTACTTGAGACGTAATTACAGATGCGTACATCATCGGCTCTATTTATGTTTCTTGTTTCTTTAACAAAGAGCTGAAGATAATTAACTATGCTGATGACACAGTTCTAATTGCACAAAGAGAAGATGATTTACAAATGCTATTGCACAAATTTAGAATCATTGCAGCAAAATATAACATAAAAATCTCAACAAATAAAACCAAATCAATGGCAATATCCAAGGACTCACGACGTGTTAAGTTAGAAATAGAAGGGAAAAGTATAGAACAGGTCATGAAATTCAAATATTTAGGAGAGTAGAAATTAATAGCAGTAACAGAATAACACATGAAATCCTCCATCGAGCAAATAATGCAAACAAAATGTCGGCTACCTCTTGTGTGAATTGAGAATACTACATATATAAGAAAAAATTAGGTTTGTGTTGGAATACTTGGGTAGCTCAGGTCGTTAGAGCGATAAACGTACATATTTTAGAGACTCTGGTTCAAATCCCGACTCAAGCATTCATTTTTCTTTTCATATCATATTTGCCTTCATTGCCAAATGTCAAAAATATAGTTATAACATATATATATATATATATATAAGTTATATAGGCTGTTTCAGATTAAGTATTATTTACATCTTCTAGGGGTTATAGAGATTACTTAGCAGATAAAGTTTTGATAAGAAACCCATGTCCTGAAACGTACCATTTCGATGTAAAACAATTTTGAAGATCGAAACACAATGGGCTGATATCGTGTGTCTTGTGTTTCAAAATAAGTATTACAGACTTCTAGGGGTTGTACTACATCTGTCGAGCCGGAGGAAGATCTTCTTGCACGAATTCTGACGGCAGCAGAAATTATTGAGCACACACCAGGTCATGTCGGACGTGTGTATGAAAACGTGAGTCGCAGATACACTTTGTGCAACGAACAACAGGGTCGGCACGTGGAACCACTTGTAGTACAACTTCTAAAAGTCCGTAATATTTATTCTGAAACATGAGACAAACGATATCAACCCATTATGTTTCGATCTTCAAACATACTTTACATCGAAATTATACGTTTTCGGACATGGGTTCCTTATCAAAACTTTATCTAGTAAGTCCTCTCTACAACTCCTAGAAGTGTGTAACACTTACTCTGAAACACACTGTAGATAAGAACAGTAGTTGTAACAATGTATTCTCACGGGCTGGAGCTCACAATTACTGTAAAATTAATGTGCAACAAATTGCTCAATTTATATGGAATAGCATAAACGTATCTCACGCACACGCGAGAATGCATGACGTCATAACATATTATTACGCGGACTCAAATGAGTTCAGTTAGGTTAAAGAACTTCCTAAAATTATTCCTGCGTTATCCTTGAATGAGTATTTATGTTTTAACAATTATGTCTGTTTTTATTAACTCAAAACTAGTTAGTGAGAGATCATCTCTGGCGGTTTTAATGTACACTGTTCGTAGCCACAAACCTAGTTTTCAAAGCATCCTTGTGCCACATCTACAATAAAATTGGTGTATTTATTGTTCATATTTTCATGCTAATTCCAAAGCGTTATCAACGTTAAAGTTGGGCTCGACTTTCCAACAAATGGGACGATTTTTTAAGTACGTCAATAAACTCCTCTCAAAATGTTTAAATTCTTAAGGTTCCATTTTTACAGTTATTTACTGTCATTTAAAACGCTTTTTACATGTTTATCTAACGTTTATTTGAATATATTTCTTTACAGTAGTCAACTAGATATTGTTGACTCAGTATTTTACATTACAGGCGCTTTGCTTTGTGGTTAGGTAGGTCTATTTTGCACGGATAAGTATTTAGCATACCAAGCGGCGTTGTCACGTTTTATTCACTGTCACTAACATACTATAATATAATAATTAGGGCAAGACAATTAATGATTTTGCATCTTTTTCTTATGAAGTTTGAAACATTGCTTGCATATATGAAAATGTACGGCTTTAAAAAATGGATTAAATAAAAGCAATTCGTTAGGGCATTTTTTTTGCATTTTCTCAACTTTTTTATGGATAGGTAATTTTTTGGCAATTTTTAGGGCATTTTGAGCATTTTGTACACTTTTCCGGAAGGCTTTGACATTATTTGTATTTGATTTAAGATTTGTATTATAATTCAGTATTTTTCCTTGTCAATACAATTTCTTGGAATTAAGTAGTTGTTTTGCTAACTACTACCCCTATTTTTCAAGGTATGTGCATAATGAACTTGCCCACTTCTAGGAATTTTATTCAATTTCTTAGAGCTTATGCTAGCTTCTACCCTTATTCTGATTGTTAACTGCAATTCAAAATTGCTGTAAGGGTGCACTGTGTAATTGAAATGGATTTCTTCAATAAAAGGTACTTAATATGTATTTTTTAAAACTTTTCTTTTAATATTTTGATGTTAAGTTAAATTTTACGTAATTCAGTAATCAAGTGAGTACTTAATCTAATAAATAGTATTTTTATTGGTAATTCTTAACTTTTTATTCGTCATTTTTTTATTTTATTGGTTATTTTTTTGCATTTTTTAGGTCATAAATGCATTTTTTATTTTGCATTTTTTACCAATTTATAGGTCATTAAATGCCTTGCCCTAATAATAATGCTGCAAAAGACAAAAGTTGCAACGCTGTTAAGATACTTATATCCACGTGGAGTTGACATGGAAACGTTATTTTATACGGCAATTATAATGCGAAGACAGTGTTGGCAGAGAACTGTTTTCAGTTTTTGGTGATTGGAGCGGCGTCTTAGAAGCCGGCTCTACCTGACAGTAACAATGTATTTTTTAAACCAGAGGAAAACAGTTGCCTTTGATGCCGCCTGGTAACTAAAATACCGAGTCCACTATGCGTACCGTAATGACGTGCCAGCCATTTTGATTTTCACAAATATTCTATATTGCAACATGCAGCCAATATATGTTTTCAAACTTCAACTTATTACAACGCAGCCAACATATACTTCATAAATTGCTATCTACTAATTAAGTATTTACGCAAACAACACTATTGTCACAAAATCCACACAAATAACTAATTAAAATACAGGATACATTTCTCGAATATCTTCCAGTAGTTCTTGGAAAGGGTCTGCTGGTCTATTTTTGCTAAAATATGCTCAGACAACTACCCAGGTTAAATCTGTTAGAGCGAGCGTTTGTGTTTTGGTTACCTTTTAAGTTTAGGTCTTCAATATTGGGGCTATTATGTAGCAGAGATATTTGGGGCGTTTCTGCTGTGGTTGGCAACCCGCATTCCAATATACAGAATAATATTAGTAATTGCAATAGGTAAAATAACTTACGGTTATGCGTGATTTGTTTTCATTGAATCTAAAAATTTTAAATAAGCTGGCATCATAAAATACATTTTTAAATAGGCTAAGTGTACCAGATTCTGACGCACCCTGATGTGTATGGAATCACATCACAGGCAGCTACAATCCTGGCGACTAATTCCACGACAGTTTCAACTGGAGTCTCAAACACAAGTGACTTTAGATATCCACATAAGGTAGTGAGGTCATCATGACTTCCTAGTCAACAGCACAGTACATGTAAACTTGTACGCACATTAGTTATAAATCACCTGAAAAACAGTTGAAAAACAGTAATGCTAAAGAGTTTTTCACGTCTAGAAAATAGCATTGCTCTTCTGTAGCAATTCTTTCTAGTAAACGTATCCTTTTATGTGAGATTGATTTATTAGTTAATTAGTTTAAATAGAAAATTAAATAGTTTCACCTACAACTTTATCAAGAAAGTGGATGCCCAATTTATGAAAAAGAAAAAAACATTATGGATCGTATAATTTATTATCACCCACATACTAAAGTTAGGGGGGATTAACTCAATTACTAGAACAGCAGCTAGCGGACATGCCATTGAATCATCCTCTTTGAATGAATCTATACTTTATGGAATGAATGAGAAGAAATCTACTATACGGTCATACGTAGTTTATTATCTGGTATTCCTGGTGCTACACACATTATTATACCGCAATTTATTTGGGTGGGCACAAGGCTTCGAGAAGAGACTTGCAACCCTCCCTTTGGTCCTATTCTGCTCTAAGTTGAGACACAGGTTCGAAGCCTTAAGGAAGAACATGAGTATCCCTCATAGATCGCATTTTAAACATCTGAGGCTTGCTAAACCAGACTATTTTTATCTAATATGAAATGAAGTCAAAGGAGACAAAATGAATGAATGAAGATTAAATGACACGATGGAGGAGGGAAGAGGGGTTCTATAAAATGGTTAGAAATTCACAGAAATTGTCATGAAACTAGAGACATGATTCAGACACTGTTATGAAACCAGAGACATGATTCAGACATTGTTATGAAACCAGAGACATGATTCAGACATTGTTATGAAACCAGAGACATGATTCAGACATTGTTATGAAACCAGAGACATGATTCAGACATTGTTATGAAACCAGAGACATGATTCAGACATTGTTATGAAACCAGAGACATGATTCAGAAATTGTTATGAAACCAGAGACATGATTCAGACATTGTTATGAAACCAGAGACATGATTCAGACATTATTATGAAACCAGAGACATGATTCAGACATTGTTATGAAACCAGAGACATGATTCAGATATTGTTATGAAACCAGAGACATGATTCAGACATTGTTATGAAACCAGAGACATGATGCAGACATTGTTATGAAACCAGAGACATGATTCAGACATTGTTATGAAACCAGAGACATGATTCAGACATTGTTATGAAACCAGAGACATGATTTAGACGTTGTTATGAAACCAGATACATGATTCAGATATTGCTATGAAACCAGAGACATGATTCAGACATTGTTATGAAACCAGAGACATGATTCAGATATTGTTATGAAACCAGAAACATGATTCAGACATTGTTATGAAACCAGAGACATGATTCAGACATTGTTATGAAACCAGAGACATGATTCAGACATTGTTTTGCAATTAACAGCCGTAGATTTTAGTTTTTATGGTTGTTTTAGAAACAATAAAACATCGGAAAACCGCGATCGTGGTTTAGACTTCGGTTGAGAAATCCACCCTTAGAGATAATTATACGTCCATCTGTGTCACTCAGTCTGCGGCGTCAAGTCGCAACAGTGTTCCCTTAAGACCAATACTATTTTTTACACATGAAAAACCTTGTTGACAATGTGATAGACAAGTTCACTTTCATATCTCCACAGGCTGGCGTCTCAGACCGTAGGTTCCCTACTTCAAATTGCTCAGTGGAGCATATTTTATGTTATGTTTAATTTTTGCATTATCTTAGAGAATCACTCTGTATTTTCTTGAGGCTTCATAATTTATAAAGAGAACATTTACAGTATTGCGGAAGATATACTTTTCCCTCCTTTTTTTATTTATGAAATAAGAAATGAATGAGAGATCGCTCTCTCCGCCTTCGGGTCGCACGTATTGAAGGGCCTGAGGGCTGAAGCCCTTACAAGTTAATTATGTGATGTTGAAGAAAGTATGTGAAACCACTTTTTCCGACTGATTATGCTAATGATTGCATTTAATTATATGTAACTTTTCAATGTCATGTTACTGCATATAACTGTGTGATGCTCTCGGAATGGAAAGTCGCTTTACAGTAAAAACAGCTCACCGACAATTTAACTGTCTGTCACAACATTTTGTGTGAATAATGTTTAAAGTTAATAAACATTCAGATATTGTGAACAAAAAGAGGTTGAATTAGACATTTACAAATCATGTGGAATGTGGGTTAATTGTGTACTCCCAAATTAAATTCTAACATAGTTAAAATTCCTATTTGTTGCTTTACTTTATACTAGAGAGTGTCATAAAATATATTAAGCAACACTAAGAAATAAACATCTAGAAAACTAAATATGTGTTCACACGTAGAAATACATTATATAATGGAAATGGATGGTTAAATGAGAAATAAGGAGAATTTTGATGAAATGGTTGAATTCAAATACCTAAGAACAATAATGACGAATAGGAATTAGTGTCATAAAAATTGAACACAGGCTCAATTCTGGAAATTCATGCTATTATGTATTACAGGGATTCTTGTCGTCCCAACCCCTAAAAAAATCGTTAATCTGAAAATATATAAAACTGTTACGCTCCCAGTTATATGGACTCTTACTTTAAGGAAAGAGAACATTTACTAGTATTTGAGAATATTTTTTCTTAGGAAAATTTATGGACCAAAGAGAGGTGAATACACAGGCGAATGTAGAAGACTACATAACAGTGATCTGCACAATCTTTATAATAATAATAATAATAATAATAATAATAATAATAATAATAATAATAATAATAATAATAATAATAATAATAATAATAATAATAATAATAATAATAATAATAATAATAATAATAATAATAATAATAGCTTTATTTTACCTGGCAGAGTTAATAGGAAATCAGATATAATAAGAACAGTTAAGTCTTGTAAACTGTTATGGGAAGGACATGTGGCACGAATGGGGGATGAAAGAGGGGCATGGAAACTAGTACGACAACCAGACGGAAAACGTCCAGTTGGTAAGCCATGAATGAAGTGGGAGAATAACATTAACCATGATTTGAGGAAGTAGATTATACAGGGGATGATTGGAAAACATTAGCTCAGGATGGGGACGTATGGAGAGCTTATATCCTGACGGCCATGAACCTACGGGTTGGATAGTGCCAGTGAGTTAGTATCTTATTTCACTATTTCAGTAGATCACAAGAACTTACTGCAATAATTCACATAGTTTAAATGTATTATTATTATTATTATTATTATTATTAGTAGTAGTAGTAGTAGTAGTAGTAGTGCCAGTCCACCGATGTGGTCTCGAGGTAGCGTTCTGCCTTCTCACGCAGCGGGCACGGGTTCGATCTCCGGTCGGGGCAGTTTTTCTGGTTGAGGTTTTTATCGGGGTTTTTCCTCAGCTGTAAGACAAATGTCAGGAAAACTTTAAGGCCCAAACGGTCCCCGAAATCATATGGCCATAATCCTTATCATTATCATCATCATCATCCTTCACCGGTGTGGAAAGCAACGGGAAGCTACCACACCTACAATACCCTAGTAAATCTGAAAATCATATCATGGAAATGCTATGATTGCAGTGAAAGACCTGCCTTCGGGCAGAATTACTATGGATGGATGGATGGATGGATGGATTTTACCGGTATTATTTTGTTTCCACTCTGTACGTGAAGATGATCTGGTCCTAGTATATAGCTGGTTAGTATAAAATTTAAAAAATGGAATAGTATTGTAAACTATAAAATAATTAACAATTCAAATGTTCCCACGAACCAAATAATATTTGTAATGACGCACTTCCGGTAATTAGTTTAGGGACTGATGATTTACTCCAGTAGTGAGTGATAAACGCCATGGATTGCTTGTTAGTCGACAAGATGGATTCTTACAGTTTCCTCTAGCCATGGCCTCCTAACATAAAAATATGTGGCCGTGCTTTCACCTTCTTAACAGATTGTACGTGTACACAATCAGCTCCACTTTTAAAAAAAAACTAAGTTGATCATATTATTGTTCTTCACACGAATAGGACAATACTTAATGTTTGCTTTATTCAATAGTAGGTAATACCCGACTTTAGCTGCTATGCCAAATTAAATGTAATATTTTATTTATTTATTAATTTAGCAGATTTGACAATGTTAACATATTCCTACCCCCAATTAATCTACTGTCATTCTCCACCACATCTCTTTGTCATTCCAATCTGCATCGTCCAATCCTTGCTGCTCAAAACACCATCAATCCATGTTATTTTTGGCCGCCTCTTCTTTTTCTACCACGTGGCACCCATTCTAGTATTCTTATTGGGAATCTGTCTTCCGTCATTATTTTTACATGACCACACCATTTTAATTGGGGCACGCCGTAGCGTAGTGGATAAGGCACTGAGCTACAAGCCGGAGTGTCGAGGGTTCAAGTCCCGTTGGGGTCAGGATTTTTAAACTGACCCAAACCCTCTGGCGGCACCATGGCCCTGGGGTCGACTCAGCCTCTAACGGAAATGAGTACCAGACGCTTGTTCTGGGGGTAAAGGCGGCCGTCACGCAAGGCTGACAACCCGGCTGACATAAAGTGCCGATTGTCCAGAAAAAGTGGGAGCCTTAACCTCCTACTACCCCAAGGGCCTCCGGGCCTGTTGTGGGATAACTTTACTTTTTTTACACCATTTTAATTGTGTTTTTTTTTATGAAATCCACTATTGAAGTTTGAACGTTCATCTTTTGTTTAATTACACTGTATCTTACTTTATCGCTTCTAGAAATTCCGGCTGAACGCTTCCGAAAATCCATTTCTGCAGAATTTAATTTACTCATTGTTCTGGATGTTAATTCCCAAGTTTCTGTCATTGTACCCATTATTATTGTATTAAAATGTTTGCTTTTGTTTTAGAATTTATATTCTGACCCCTTAAAACACATTTCATTTTGATATTGCGGATTTGCCCCTATTTATTCTGTCATTAATTTTAATATCATGACTTCCATCTGCATTATTTTTCGTTCCCAAATATACACATTCGTCGCATGCTTTTGTTTTTCCACGTCCGTCTTCTAAAATGTAATATCAAAGGTTTATTAAATCAAGACAGTCAAAAAATAAAATAAAATAAATTCCAGGATATTTGTGGAACCATAAAAAGAACCTTAGGTCGGAAAACAAGGAAAGATACGAAACTTAAATTATATGAAACAATGGCTGTTCCTTTGTTGTTGTATGGAAGTGAAAATTGGATAATGAAATCAATGGATAAAAGCAGGATACAGACTGCGGAAATGCTGTTTTTACGTAATGCGAAAGGATGCACAAGAGCGGATAGAATAAGGAATGAAACTATACGAGAAGAATTAAATATATATAAAATTGAAGATAAAATCAGTGAAAATAATAAGAAATGCACAAAACACTTAATGAGAATGAACAACGAAAGAATACCAAAAAGAACCTTCCTGTATAATCCCAGAGGAACAAGAGATGTTGGCCGACCACGTAGAAAATGGACTCCACTTTTAACTTCGACGGAACAGAGTAGAAGAAGGAGAAGAAAAAAATTAAATTTAACGAAACAATTATACAATTTGTGGGAAATAAACAAATTCAATGGTTTGGACACGTGAAGAGGATGAATGAAGATAGATTGCCAGTTATGAGTTTGGAGTGGGTTCTAAATGGTAAAAAAAAGGGAGACCTGAGAAGACATAAATAAAGGGGATTATACTACATTGATGAAGGACAGAGGACCTGGAAGGATAGAGATGAATTGAGGAAGATAATCAAGACCTAATATTGGCCACAAAATGATGATGTGTACATTTAAAACTTATTGAATAAAAAAAGCAATAAAATAGAAATGAAATTGTATGGTGTACATAACGACGAAGCAAATACATTGGTTGCTAGTCAGTTTTTAATTTCTAATTCCAGGTAAACTCCTACTTCTAATTGTCGAATTTCGCTCATTTTTGGTTAATATGTATTTCTGTTCATTTCAATAGGATGTACTGAGTTTTGTTGCGAAATGTCGAAAATTGCGATCACTAGAGCAATTTTTAAGTTGTCGCTTCAGGTGAACTCCTACATCTAATGTTTTTAGAACTTAATATATAACGGCTAAACACTCTTTGTACCTGTGAACATGTATATAAAAAAATCAAGTCAATCGACCAACAATTTTTCGAATTTTGCGTGCATTAACATACGCAGGGTGATTTGTTATATACAGTATAAATATTTATTAAGGTATTGGCTTTACGACACACAGTTCTCCCTTGTTAGGAGTTTCTAGACCAAGGTGATTTAGATACGCTTATATCCCTCCAGATAACATGATTGGCATGTGTTCAGCATACCCATCCAAAGAGACGGATGAAGGTCGGTACATTTTCCCTAGAGGCAAATTTTTCAGGCTTAAGATTCTTTTACGAACCTGCAAATCTTTAGACTCGGTACCCACGCCTTAAAGTCCCTCCTGGGAACTTGTTCCTTCGATTGTTCATCATCATCTTGATTGTATGTGCCTGTTGGCCCGTTCAGCTCCCTGATGTACAATATGTTACAGGCCGCCTTCCAACGTCGTTTCGACCCGGAGGTTTATAATGAAGCATCTGTTTTGATAAACGATTATTTGACATTTTTTGTATGTGTTCTAGCCAATTACGTTTATTTCTGTGTATTCTCTCGTTTGTATTAACATCATCATCATCACTGCAGGGATTAGGCAATTGCCCGTTCCGACTTCATAATGCATCAGCCCAACGTCTTCTAGGTCTTCCAACATCACGTCTTCCTCTTGCTAACAATGCATATCTCTCCTTACTCATTCCATCCATGTGATCAATCCATTTCTGTCTGTAATTCGTGACTTTATCCAATAAAGGCTGTACTTTCAAATTCTTCTCTTATATCCTCATTTCTTATTCTATCAAGTCTTGTACATCCTTTTACTTGTCTTAGGAACCTCATCTCCGCCGTCTGTATTCTATCCTTCTGTTTTTTCACTGGAGCCCAAGTTTCACACCCATACAATATTTTGTGAACCGCCATAACATTATACATTTTTATCTTAGTTTCTTTTCTAATTTTATTTTTGAATGTTCTCTGTATTGTTCCACACACCGTCTGAAATTTATTTATTTTGGAGTCAATATCTCTTTCCACATTGTAGCCAACATCACAGCCCAAATATTTGAAACTAGACACCTGTTCTATACTTTGATTTTCTAAAATAATCTTGGATCTCACTGGATCTCTTCCACTAAAAGCCATGGTCTTCGTTTTCCTTACAGAAATATTTAGATCATATAATTTACATATTTCATTTAATGCATGCATAGATTTCAGTAAGTCGTCTTCATTTTTCTGTATTATGATTACATCGTCAGCAAATAGAAGATTATTTATCATGCTTGGTCGGTTCCTTTTATGACAATCCGGCTGATTTCCATGAAGCTTCTCAGTAAGATAAACGTCTCCTGGAAGCGTTACGAGCGCTTCGCAGGACAAGGATGGTGGAAGGGCTGCTTCCTATGAGCCTCCAAACATGCTCCTCTGGGTATCCACCCCCCAAGAGAGGGCTGCTTCTTCCGCTCTTATTATATATTTGAAATTCATCTCTGATATCTTGACTTCTCATCTGATCTCTTAAAGATACACCTGCAACCGATCTGAGAAATCTCATTTCTATTGTCTCAATTTTATTTTTTATCAGACATCGTTAAAGGCCAAGTCTCAGACCCGTGTTGTTAACGTTGGAACGGCTACTGTTTTGTAAAATTTCAATTGAGTTTCCCTTGTGGTCTTATTTCTCAAATATCTTCTTATTGAACCACATATCTGTTGAAATTTCCCTAATTTCTTCTCCATATCCAAATTTTGCTGGTACGATATCATGCATCCCAGATAATTGAAACAAGTTACTTGTTCAATGATGTTTGCTCCAATTACAATTTTTGTTCTTTTGTGCTGAGTTCCAATAAATGTCATGCACTTTGTTTTCTCTGTTGATATAAGTTATATTTTATTAGCTTCCTTACATTTTTCCATCCAAAAAAAAAAATGCATTGATCGCGGCCGGATTTGAACCCACTACTCTCGGGACCATGTAACATGAAGGTGATTTAAAATAGGTTTTATTATTCGTAATCAATTCTCCCATGATGTTGTTATACCCAGAGAAATTTAACTGAAAGAACTACATTGGTCACACTGATGTGCCATATGAATGAACCATTATGGCTAACAATGTAAGTAGATTGTCCTTTCAACTATCACCAACTTACTCTCTCTTTCTTCTTTACCTCAATCGTGCAACAGAAAGCTTCAAGTGCGGTAAATGTTTTTATTTGCAATTATTTAGACCGTTAAGATGCACTGATATCCAATTCAAACTTGTGTTCATATGTTATTAAAAAACGAGAGATTATTTTTAAAATATATTAATAATTTCAGAATTATTATTTATACTTACTAATTCACTGGTACTATCGAACCCGTAGGTTCATGGCCGCGCGGACATAAGCTTTCCATACATTCCTATCCTAAGCTAATATTTTTAGTCATTCAATGTATAATCTACTTCCCTCAAATCATAGTTATTCTCCCACCGCATTCTTGATCTACCAACTGGGCGTTTTCCCTCTCGTTTACCTACAAGAAGCTTCCATGCACGTCTTTAATCCCCATTCGTGTCACATGTCCTGCCCATCGCAATATACGAGAAATAACTGTTTTTATTATATCTGACTTCCTATAAAGAATCGGCCGCGGTGGATTAGTGGTTATGCTCTTTGCCTCTGGTCCCGAGGGTCGCTGGTTCAAACCCGGCCGGGGTCGATGGATTTTTAGGACGGAAAAATCCAAGGAACAAGTCCTCCGGGAGGGACTTTAAGCCGTGGGTCCCGAGTCTGAAGATTTTCAGGCTCGTAAAAGATCCTTAAGCCTGAATGAAAGGCCTCTAAGCAAAATTTACCAAATTTTCCCGTCCTAGTACTACCTTGGTTTCCTAGATGTCAGTATGAGGCAGAACGCTGACCACGGACCACTCAAAATGACATCTATACGAAAATAAGTGTAACTAAATTAGTATGGTTCAAATCCTTCCCTGTAGGGGGAGAGCGCCTAAATCTCTGTTAAGGGAAACATGGGTTTACAAGAAGACTTCCTATAAAGATCATGTAGTTCGTTGTTATGTAGTATTCTCCATTCACATGTCTATTCATCTCTCTTTGGTCCAAAAATTGTCCTAATAACTTTATTCTCAAATACTCGTAATCTCCTTTCTCCCTTAAATTAAGAGACCATGTTTCGCACCCATATAATATAACTGGTAGAATAATAGTTTTATATATTTTCAGTTTAACGTTTTTTGAAAGGAGTTGGGACATCAAGATTCTCTGCAGTGCATAATAGCATGCATTTCCAGAATTGAGCCTATGTTTAATATTAAAGTGGTTAGGACATGTTTTAAGAATGGAAGATGAGCGATGGCCAAAGCAAGTATATCAATGGCATCCGACCAGAAAGAGGAAGAGAGGGAGACCGAAGTTAACATGGAAGAAAAACATAGACATTAATGCAATAATAATAATAATAATAATAATAATAGGGCTAAGCAGTGAAGATGCCCAAGATCGTAGGTTTTGGAGGTTTGGCACGGGAAGACGGCAGCAGCTGTAAATACCCGAAGATAGATAGATAGATAGAGCCTATGTTTAATTTCCTTGTGCATCTCATTCCTATTTGTGATTATTGTTCCTAGGTATTTGAATTCAGTCACTTCCTCAAAATTTCCCTCATTTGCCATTAGCTGTCCATTTGCATCATAGTTTTAATTAAATATACAAAAGATAATTGTAGGTGTTCTTCATAACCCATCGGCTGTGCATATTAAAGGTAGGTTATGCGACCCATACAAATACTTCCCAACTGGCCACACGAAGGAATGTGCGTATACTATGTATGTCAAGATATCAGTGGTGGGGGGACGTTATTCAATGCGTCAGAGAACAGTTTTGGAATCCTGTTTTAGCTCGCGGTGGATTACGCAATCACAAACTGTATTATCCTCTGAGAATGTATAAAAGGGAAAGTTTTGCTGCATGATAAGAGAAATGACTTTCACCCATTATCATGTTGAATTGCTTCTGTCTCGGCTCATGGCCTTCACTGTCATACCATCTTGTCCAACTACCTCACTTTACTCTGGTTTCGTCCACTAATTTACAAATCTATAAATTGGATTATGTCCGCATATGCTCAATTCTACAAATGCGTGCTATTATGCATTGCAGAGACTCTTGATATCCCAACTCCTTTCAAAAACGTTAAACTGAAAATATATAAAACTATTATTCTACCAGTTATATTATATGGGTGCGAAACATGGACTCTTACTTTAAGGGAGGAAAATAAATTACAAGTATTTGAGAATAAAGTACTTACGAAAATTTTTGGACCAAAGAGAGATGAAGAGACAGGTGAATGGAGAAGATTACATAACAGTGAACTACATGGTCTTTATAGGAAGCCAGATATAATAAGAATAGTTAAGTCTCGTAGACTGCGATGGGCAGGACATGTTGCACGTATTGGGAATGAAAGACTTGTATGGAAGCTTCTTGTAGGAAAGCCAGAGGGAAAACGCCCAGTTGGTAGACCAAGAATGAGGTGGGAGAATAACATTAACTATGATTTGAGGGAAGTAGATTATACAGGAAATGATTGTAAAGCATTAGCTCAGGATAGGGATGTATGGAGAACTTATGTCCGCGCGGCCATGAACCTACAGGTTCGATAGTGCCAGTGAGTAAGTAAGTATAAATTCGATTATAAAGTAGATTGGGATTTGAGATTTTATAAGTAACTGAATGCTTATATTGCATCCAAGATAATCGAAACTAGAAACTTGTTCCAATATTTGTAAATGAATTTCATTTACAAAAATATACATTATTTTAAATTAAATTATCAATTAATATATTTGATAATAAACAGATATAGGTAAAAGTAAGCTCTCTAAGAAGAAAATGTAAAAATCATTAAAATCACCCCACGCTTTTGATGGTAAAATTATTTTATTTTTGTTGATAACTCTAATTTTATTCTATATGTGTTGGAGATGATTTTTTTGTTGACCACTTTATTTTATCCCAAGCGTATTGGAAATTAAAATTATTTTTCATTGTTTAGTTTTATAATAAAGCGTGTTCTTTTACTTTTTTAAAACTATTTTTTATTTTTTAGTTTTAATATTTTACAGAATGTGATAAAAATGTAAATATCTTTAAATTCTATACTATTGTAGTATGAGCTAAAAGTAATACTCTTCTATAAAAACCCTCCCAGCCGGATTTGAACCAGCGACGTATGGATTACTGAAATTATATACCACTAAGAGTTCACTGCTCTACCAACTGAGCTCTTACGATTGACTAAAAAGTCGACAAGTCCGCAACCTATTATACCAGTTTTCATTTGTTTGATTTTCGGATGATTCTGGCCAGGATTTTAGAAACAAAATATGAAATTATTGTATTGTCACGGGTCCTCTACACGTATACAAAGTTTCAAGTTGATCCAATGTTTCTAAGTGGGTGAAAATCGCGTTGAAAGATTCCGTTACATTGATACAAAAACACGTTTTTTGATTTTCTGATGATTATGGCCAGGATTTTATAAAATAAATATGAAATTATTGTATTGTCACGGGTCCTTTACAAGTATACAAAGTTTCAAGTCGATCCCATGATTTTAAGTGGGTGAAAATCGCGTTGAAATATTCCGTTACATAGATAGATAGATAGATAGATAGATAGATAGATACAGGTCAAGCTAATATAAAGCGTGTAAAAAATAATGACTTACAGATGTCTTTAAAAGGTCTCCTATAGCTATGTGTAATCACTCTTCCGTACTATTATTGCCTACAGAATGTCTAGTGTAGGGTGCTAAGAGGTTACCGAAGCCGGACCTTGTCATCAGATGTTCACGAGGGGCAAATACTTAAAGGGTCTTTCATATATTACGCAATTTTTAAAAATGCAATAATTAGTCAAAAATGAATCGAAATAAAAACAAAACTTATTTTTTTATTTTCATTTTAAGTGCGGAAAATTATATCAGGCATATGTCCAAATCCATTTATAGGAAGCCAGATATAAACTTTTATAAAATTCATGATGTGTTCCGTTGAGGTATTATTCAAAATTAACATAAAATTATGGAATATTCACCTGAAAGGTTCGTCTCCTCAACTTAATTAATTATTTAACTGTAGCGCTTTCGGGACTTGTCCCGACTTGTCCCATCCACAAGTCCCGAAAGCGCTACAGTTAAATAATTAATTAAGTTGAGGAGACGAACCTTTCAGGTGAATATTCCATAATTTTGTGTTAATTTTTAAGCCAGATATAATAAAAACAGTTAAGTCTCGTAGACTGCGATGAGCAGGACATATGGAACCTATGGGGAATGAAAGACGTGCATAGAAGCTTCTTGTAGCGAAACCAGAGGGAAAACGTGCAGTTGGTAGACCAAGAATGAGGTGGGAGAATAACATTAACTATGATTTGAGGGAAGTAGATTATACAGGGAATGCTTGGAAAGCATTAGCTCAGGATAGGGATGTATGGAGAGCTTATGTCCGCGCGGCCATGAACCTACGGGTTCGATAGTGCCAGTGAGTAAGTAAGTGTCTGTCCACCTCCACTGTCTCGGCAGGCAGTTACTCTTTATATGAAGTCTGTGATCTTATTTCGTGGCGACTTGGAATGGCCTCCCAGATCTTTTGACCTTACTCCATGTGACTTCGTTTTATGGGGTTATGTGAAGTCCAAAGTGTACTGAACAAACCACAAACAGTTCTGCAACTTAAGGAAGAAATTCAACGTGTCATCAACAGAGATGTCTGTGGAAGGTTCATCACAAACTTCATAGAACGAGTAACTGCCTGCCGAGACAGTGGAGATGGACATACATGTATGCCTGATATCATTTTCCGCACTTAGATGGGAGAATATCTAGATGAAAATAAAAAAAAATGTTTATTTCGATGTATATTTTACTTAATTATTACATTTTTAAAAATTGCCTAATAGGCCTATATGAAAGACCTTAATTCCCATTGCTTTCAATAAGATGTCCTCAATTGATACTTACCGAGAACACACAAAAACATAAGATTTAAGACATTTGAATCTTAGGCCAAAATTCAAATGGAATAATTTATTACTTTAAAAATAGTTAATACAAAATTTTAACAATGCATAGGCTACATTCTAAATATCTTAGATGTGTTATATTGTAGATGTTCGCATATTTAACTACATAAGAACTAAACCTTGGATGGGTGTACGTCTTCGGAAACGGACCACAGCGAAAACTCTATGCATTTTATTATATAAGACCTAAACCTGTGACTCGAACTTATCATTCCTTGATAATGGCATGTGGGATCATGCCGAAACGTCGGAATCAGTGACCAGAGGCCGAACTTGAATCCAGGACGCGGAAAAGCCAAGAAAACTTTCATATTCATATATAGGCCTATATATATATATATATATATATATATATATATATATATAGGCTATATATATATATATATATCCATCCATAGTAATTCTGCCCGAAGGCAGGTCCTTCACTGCAACCATAGCATTTTCATGCTATGGTTGCAGCTTTACTAGGGAATTGAATTGTAGGTGTGGTAGCTTCCTGTTGCTTTCCACACCGATGAAGGATGATGGTGATGATGAGATGATAATGATGAGGATGTTGATGATGGCCATATGATTTCGGGGACTGTTTGGGCCTTAAAGTTTTCCTGACATTTGTCTTACAGGTGAGGAAAACCCCCGATAAAAACCTCACCCAGAAAAACTGCCCCGATCGGGGATCGAACCCGGGCCCGCTGCGTGACTAGGCAGCACGCTACCTCGAGACCACAGCGGTGGAAATATATATATATATATATATAAAGCGTCACTGCTATAAAGTAAAATAAATATTCTCTTTAATTTGCTTACTTGATATAGTCAGCTACTAGATGGCAGTGAAGACAGTGTTCTCGCGACATCTAGTAATAATGGAGAGTATAATACATATATAAGAAAAATAAGTGTTTGAATTGGATTCGCCTGGTAGTGTAATGGATATCACGCTGAGGTACAGACTCAGAGATCCGGGTTCGAATCCCGTGCAGGCATTTATTTTTCTTATCATACCATATATATATATATATATACACACACACAGACCGGTATATAATTCTTCTCTACGTGTGTACGTCACTGAACTCTTAAACGACTGGACCGATTTTGATGACTTTTTTGTGTGTGTTTGAGTGGGTCCCTGGATGGTTTAGATTCACAATTGGACCATCTAAAAGGTGTAGGAGATCGCCTGAAGTGAAAATTTAAAAATCGCTCCAACGGTCAGAATTTTCGATGTTTCACAACGAAAATTTGGAAAGAAGTCTGGAATTTGGCAAAAAATAGAGTCTGGTGGCGTGCTTTCATAATGGCCCTATGCTTCCAAGAGGAGCTACTAGTATCAAGCCGACCTAAGTCCTCCTGATTAAGCATTGGAATGTGGAGAAAGAGGACAAGAAGAATAAATATAGATTTTGTGAATATATTTACAATGTTGCAATTTAATAATATCTTTCATACAATTGACCTTTGGTAAAAATATTCAAGGAATTCATCTTTGATGATGTCATCCTGTCATTTTAGGCATACATTACTGAGCTATGTCATGATTTAAAGGCAGAGCTAATGCAAATGTCAGTGAGAATTTTGTGGGCAATTTTCCCGATAAACGCGATGGGGAAGAGGATGTGCTAGCACTTCCGTGTTGGGCGTGATGTGCCTGTGTTTACGTAACGCACTGGTGTGGGGCACTCACCTATGTGAAGTATCACCAACGCCAGTCTTCAAACTCATGTGTGCATTTTCATTATTTTTGCATTGTGGCTTCGTGATATGACATTTCAGTCTCGGGTTGGATGTATTATTATTTTTTTTATTTATATACAGAATTTTAATGTTTACACATATTTCTGTGCCTAAAGTTTTATTTTTCTTCTCCACTCGTCTCTCTCCATCCAATCCATGTCCTACAGTCCTCTTGCTCTCATTCCAGTTCTTATTTCCTGCATCCACGAGTTTCGAGGTCTACCTCTCCTCCTCCTTCCAGGTGGACACCATTGCAATGTTTTCCTGGGTAATCTTCCTTCTTGCATTCGTCGTACGTGTCCATAGCAATTTAATTGCTTATACCGTATATAATCTACTATTGAATAACTAATATTCATTTTTTTTTTCTCTTATGACAGTATTTCTTATTTTGTCCAATTTTGAACATCTTGCTGCTCTCCTCAAGAAATCCATTTCCATCGACATAAGTTTTTGTTCTAAGTTTTGTTGAATTTCCAAACTTCAGCTCCATATGTGACAGTACTTCTCACTATTGAATTATATATTTGTAACTTATTTTTCCTGGTTATATGTCTGTTCCATAAGACTCCATTCATCATTGCTGTTATTGCTCTACCTTCATTTATTCTGTTCTTTATTATTATTATTATTATTATTATTATTATTATTATTATTATTATTATTATTATTATTATTATTAACTAACTCACTGGCTCTATCGAGTCCGTAGGTTAATGGCCGCGCAGACATAAGCTCTCCATACATCCCTATCCTGTATAATTCCCTATATAATCTACTTTTCTTAAATCATGGATAGTGGTATTCTCCCACCTGATTCATGGTTTTCCTATATGAAGCTTCCATGAACCTCTTTCTTCCCCCATATGTCCCACATGTCGAGCCCATCTCAATTTACAAGACTTAATAGTACTTCTTCCTCTTTTTCTTCTTCTTCATCATCATCATCCGGTATCATGGCAGCTGCCGCCGTCTTCCGGAAACCAAACGCCATTCCTCTCTGTCCATCCATTGATCTTCCTCCATTCCTCTGATATTCATAGCTGCTTGTACCCCTTCTATCCAAGTTTTCTTCGGTCTTCCTCTCTTCCTCCTTTCCATTGGGATCCATTCCATAACAATGTTTCGCAATCTTTGCTCTGGCATTCTTTTGACACTGTATTCTTTTCTTCTTCTTCTTCTTCTTCTTCTTATTATTATTATTATTATTATTATTATTATTATTATTATTATATTTTAAAGATATATTAATAATAGCAAGAATTGAGCCTATGTTTAATTTCTTTGTTCACCTCATTCATGTTCGTTAGTAGCGTTCCTAGGTGTTAGAATTCAGCCACTTCCTCAGAATTTTCCTCATTTGTCATTAGCTGTCCATTTTCTAGGATATATATAATGTATTTCTACGTGTGACCATATACAGTATTTAGTTTTATTGATATTTACTTCCAGTCTCAAGTTCTTAGTATTACTCAATAGTGTGTTTGTGTGTCTACAATCTATTCCTTTAAATATTGAAACATAAAATATGTGTTGTCTCGATGTAGCATCCTGCTTTACCACGCAGCGGGGCCTGAGTTCGATCATCGGTCGGAAAGTTACTTGGGTGAGGTTTTTTTTTCGGGGTTTTTCCTCACCTTTAAGACAAACGTCAGGAAACGTTAAGGTCCAAACAGCCCCCGAACATCACCTGGCCATCATTATCATATTCACCTCAGTACAATAAGTTTAGATTAAGGACTCTCCTGGTGCATCATTACCACCTCTCACATTATCGAGCCAGCGTAATCCCGCCTTACAGGCGCTCCAACCTCAGAAGTGTTACAAGTACACCAATGCCAAGGGAGAATACCAGAAATATCGTAATGAATAGAGAGCGGATTTTTATGTAATAAAAAGTAAGATTGCAATGCAGATAGTATAATTATTCAACTGTCAAAAGTGTTACGTCTCATTATACTATTCAACTGTTTGTGTGTGGAGCCAAAACAAAAGACAGTCATAAGTCTAACTTCTCATTATACTATTCAACTGTTTGTATGTGGAACCAAAACAAAAGACAGTCATAAGTCTAATTTCTCACTATACTACGTTGCAATCTTACCTTTTAGTACATAAAAATCCGCTCCCTAGTACAAACTGGTGGCATTGATTAAAATAACATAAAATCGGTGCTTGTAACAAATTTAGGTATAAATATAACTTACGTATTACATACAATTGATTTTTTTACGTTTTTGACTATGTAATTTATAATATTGTTTATTTTTGTAAATTAAATTCAGTTAGATATATTGGAACAAGTTTCTAGTTTCGATTATCTTGGATGCAATATAAGCTATGACAGAGATAGAGAGTTAGAAACCAAATTGAACAAATTTCAGTCAGTATGTGGGACAATACATAGAATTCTCGAAAATGAAACTCGAAAAGACACAAACTTATAGTTTTATAAGATTATTTAACTCATGCCCCAAATGGGAGTCAATGACCAATCACGTTACAATGATATTTTATTTGCAACCAATCACAGTTGTGTTTCACCTCGCTCTTTATCGATTTCTCTTTATCAGCTCCTGCTTTTGTGATAAAGAAAGCTCCTCCTTTTTAATGTTCTGAACAGGTCAAAGCATTATTTTTCTCCAACAAATACATTGAATATAGCAAATAATGAAAAGATTCCTTGATTTTACTGAGATGTTAACTAAAAAAATTAATGAATAACCCGTAATGTTGATTAAGATTTATAGTTTGATTTGTTTTATTATTTCTCCACTTGGGTGCACTTTTACAATATTGCGATCTTATTTGGCAATAAATAATATGATCAAGGTGCAGTGAATGAACATAACCTCACATTTCTGATTTGTTTTCAAACATCGCCGTTTACATTAAACATATCAATATTTTAAAATAACTTTAAATAATTATTTGTGAGTAAACAGCTTAATTTTATTCGTTAAATAGTCCTAACAAATGCCACTCTTGATTTCCAAATTCTCTAGATAAATTCACTCCTCACTTTGTGAGTCGTGAATTTATCGATAATTTGGAAATAACTCGTGGCATTTATTATGACAATGGCTGTGCCGGGAGTGCGTCTTGGATATTACAGGACAGAGATAGAAGTAAGATTCAATCGGCTGAAATGAGGTTCCTTCGTAGGGTATAAGGCTGTAAAAATGGATCTGATAAGAAATGAAGATGTAAGAGACGAATTGAATATTACAACTTCATACTCATCCTTCTCGGATTTAGGTATTTGCCTGTTCCGATCATACATCTGTTCAGCCCAGTGCTTTCTAGGTCTTCCTACCGATCTTCGTCCTCCAGGATTATTCATCAGTGCCATATTTGGTATCCTATCCTCTATCATTCTTTGCAGATGTTGTATCCAATTGTTCTTGTGTTCTTGTATTTGTGGAAGTGGTTGTACTTTTAATTCCTCTCTAATATTCTCATTTCTAATATGTTCTTCTCTTGTACAACCTTTCAAAGCCCGTAGGAATCTCATTTCCGCTGCCTGAATTTTACTTTTTTTTTCCCTTCAGGACCCAGGTCTCAGTTCCATACATCGCCACTGGTAGTGCCATCGTTGAGTAAAATCTTAGCTGCCTATCCTCTCTTATTTTGTTCCTCAGTGTTTGATTCTTCCACAACTTAAATGAGAAAATAGATGAATATAAACACAATTGGGGAGCCCACCTGGGTCGTACGAATAATGAAAGAATCCCAACACTAGCGTATAAATTTCAAACTCAAGGAAGAAGAGATGTGGGACGTCCGAGAACAGGCAAGATTGCCTAATCCCTGCAAGAAAGATGATAATGATGATGATCAAATTCGTTAAAATTTTGGAAAATTATTTTTGTATAATTAGTTTGCATCTAGCAACTGTTATAGAAGTATTTTACGATAATAGGTTTATGAAATGGCCGCTATTGAAATTACTTTCTCTAGTAGAAGCACTTTCATTGTGTTCATCCCGTTATTACGTGTCTGTGCTCATCGGAGCGCATAACTGTGGTGCTACCGTTAACCATTCGGCCTTTGGCAGCTCGAGTCCTTGTATTACGTTGGTTACGGGCTACCTTGATCTTTTATTGAGGAGCTTCACAGTAACTCCGCCTGTGTGATGCAACACGTCGCATTTAGTTGGCATTTCATGCCTTTATTTCATTTCAGGTAATGTCTGGAGAGATGGACACTGCTTTACACTAACAGAAATTCCTCATTCAAATAAGAATTTTAAACACTTTCATTTGTTTTAAATACTTTGAATGTATAATACATGAAAAGAAAAATAAATTCCTGAGCCGGGATTTGATCCCGAGACCTCTAACTCTATACTCTACTAACTGAGGTACTCAGAAATCCTGGCACAAACATTCATTGTGTGTTTGTGTGTATTATATATATATATATATATATAATTCTCAATATTCGAAAATAAACCAATAGAACAAGTAGTAAGATATAACTTCCTAGGTTGCAAAATATCATACACAGCAGAAACAGATATAAATAACAAAATAAATAAGTTTAATTATATAACAGGAACACTAAAAAGAACTTTGAAAAATAAAGCCAGGAAAGACTCTATAATGAAATTGTACAAGACAATGGCAGTGCCTATTATTACTTATATCCGAAACATGGACAATGACAACACAACAATCTGCCAGAATACAAGCTGCTGAAATGAGATTTCTCAGACCAATAGCAGGATATCAAAGAACAGACAAAAAACACAACACAGAAATAAAACATCAACTAAAAGTAGAGGAACTAAAGAGAACAATAGAGGAATACAGAACAAACTGGAAAGAACACTTGGCAAGGATGACTGAGAATAGAATACCCAAAGAAGCATACAACTATTCACCACGAGGAAGAAGAAGTTTGGGATGACCAAAGAAAAGATGGAAAGAGCTGCAATTTGGAGCCGGAACTGGCTAGTAAATAAGCCTAAACCGTGAAGAAAAAGAAGAAGAAGAAGATATAATTCTCAATTCACGAGAGGTAGCGAGACATCGGTCGAACTGCCATCTAGTGGCTACTATACAAGTAAACATTTTAAAGAGAATTTTTACTTTATAGCAGTAACGTTTGTATATTTAGATGTTACAACTTAAGTTTGAAATTCAGCAACGAAGGCCAATTATGACATGAAAAGAAAAATAAATGCCTGATTTCAAATGAATGTTTATGTTAAGATTCCTGAGTGGCTCAGTTGGTTAGAGCACTAAGTTATAGAGTTGCAGGCCTCGGGTTCAAATCCCGACTCAGACATTTATTTTTCTTTATATAGGCTATATATATACAGGTCCACCGCTGTGGTCTCGGGATAGCGTGCTGGCTTGTCACGCAGCGGGCCCTTGTTCAATCCCCGGTCGGGGCAGTTTTTCTGGGTGAGGTTTTTATCGGGGTTTTTCCTCACCTGTAAGACAAATGTTAGGAAAACTTTAAGGCCTAAACGGTTCCCGAAATCATATGGCCATCATCATTATCCTTATCATCATCACCATCCTTCACCGATGTGGAAAGCAAATGGAAGCTACAACACCTACAATTCCGTAGAAAAGCTGCAAGCATAGCATTGTAAAATAGGGATGTGTGGAGATGTTATGTAAGCGCGGCCACGGACCTACGAGTCCGATAATGTAATTGAGTTAGTTTCATACAAATGACCAAAGAAAGATGAACAGACAGGCGAATGGAGAAGACTATATAAGTAAGCTACATGATCTTCATAGGCGTAACAAGAATAGTTAAGTCTCATAGACCGAGATGGGCTGTATATGTGGCATGAATATGGAATGAAAGAGGGGCATGGAAACTTCTTTTAAGAAAACTAGAGGGAAAATGCCCAGTTGGTAGGCCAAGAATGAGGTTGGAGAATAACATTAACATTGATTTGTTGGAAGTAGAATATATAGGAGATAATTTGAAAACATTTAGGTCAGGATTGCAATGTATCGAGAGCTTATGTCCGCGCGGCCATGAACCTACACACACACACACACACATATATATATATATATATATATATATATATATCCATCCATAGTAATTCTGCCCGAAGGCAGGTCCTTCACTGTAATCATAGCATTTTCATGCTATGCTTGCAGCTTTACTATGGATTGTAGGTGTGGTAGCTTGCCGTTGCTTTCCACACCGGTGAAGGATGATGATGATGATGATAATAATGATAAGGATGATGATGATGATGATGATGGCCATATGATTTCGGGGACCGTTTGTGCCTTAAAGTTTTCCTGACATTTGTCTTACAGGTGAAGAAAAATCCCGATAAAAACCTCACCCAGAAAAAGTGCCCCGACCGGTGATCGAACCCGTGCCCGCTGCGTGACAAGGCAGCACGCTACCTCGATACCACAGCGGTGGACATATATATATATATATATATATATATATATATATATATAATATGGTATGATAAGAAAAATAAATGCCTGGACGGGATTCGAACCCGGATCTCTGAGTCTGTACCTCAGCGTGATATCCATTACACCACCAGGCGAATCCAATTCAAACATTTATTTTTCTTATATATGTATTATATTCTCCATTATTACTAGATGTCGCGAGAACTCTGTCTTCACTGCCATCTAGTAGCTGACTATAACAAGTAAGCAAATTAAAGAGAACATATATATATATATATATATATATATATATAAAGAGTCTATAGTCTGATAGTCCATTAGTCCGTAGTCATTTATATTTATTTATTTATTTTTAATTCATGTTATTTACAAAGATTGGTCAAATTTCAAAAAAACTTATAGGAACAATAAAATCATTCTTTTCCGAAAAGTACGCCCAGATACAATTCTAAAATTTTATAAAACAATGGCTCTTCCAACTCTACTTTATGGCTCTGAAACCTGGACTCTTACTACAGGTAAATTAAATAGGATAGTAGCTGCAGAAATGAAGTTATTAATACCTTTAGCGGGTTATTCGCTTTATGACCACATGCGTAATGAAGCTCTCAACACACCAGCAATAACTGAAACCATTCAAAAATATCAAAATAATTGGCATCAACACCTTAGAATGCCAAACAATAGACTACCTCTGCAGCTATTGAACTACAGACCCACAGGACGAAGAGACCCAGGAAGACCTAAGAAGAGATGGAGGGATCAATTTATTTCCTGAAGCGGAACAGGCCAATGGGCTAATCCATGCCTGCCATTGATGATGATGATACTAAGATTGGTTGGAGAAACCCCTCAGTGTTGAGGAAAGTTCTCAGAACGAAAATGAATATAAACACAGTAAAATATTCTCATTAAAATGGTTTCTTGTTACAGAAGTCCCGCCATCTCTTATGATAGAGAATATGATATATAGGAATGCAGAAGATTGTTAGAAAGCAAAGATTTCAATTCAACAGGTTTCGATAAATACAGTCATTATATTATTTAAGTGGATCCAATTCCAGTTATATTAATATTCCATGAAATTAATATCAAGTTATGGATAATTTCCAGTTAGGAGTGTGTAATAGAATTTGTGCAATAAAAGAAAAGAGGTTGTTTATTTAGAAATCTTAATAAAATAGAATGTTGGACACACGTGTACTATAAATACGTCTTACAAAGAACGCTCTGTTTGATGTATCCAAAACATCACTTACCTTATATAATACATTACAAAGCATTTTCTTCAATTGTTACGTAATTCAAATGATTGTGTGTCCTCATAGGAGCGGTCTATACTCACCTGAAATTAAAAAAAGAACACATGTTAGAAATAGAATCATATGTTCCACACCATTCATTTAAAACTTTTTGTTTATTTAATGCTTTTATTTTGTTCTTTTTATATATCGGCCATTTCTGCTATTAATCTTTTTTGTTAATTATTTTCTTTGTGTAAAATTTGTATGTCGTTACATTTCATTTTATGATTTTTATCAATTGTATGTTCACTATATATGATTCCTTGCTAAAATAATTTTAATTATAAATTGGAATTTTAAATTTGGAGAAGTTTTATAGTATCCTCCTGGAGTTCGGAATTCCTAAAAAGTTAGTTAAACTTATACGAATGTGTCTAAATGACACAAAGAGTAGGGTGCGTGTAGGCAAACAGTTTTCGGACACTTTTGAAATCCAGAATGGGTTGAAGCAAGGAGATGCACTATCTCCTCTACTGTTTAATTTTGCACTAGAGCATGCCATTAAATCTTTAGAGAATGAGGAGGGCTTACAACTCAATGGTATTAATAAGCTGTTAGTTTATGCTGATGATGTAGTACTATTGGCTGATAGCGAGGAGATACTAAAGGACAACACGCACACGCTATTGAGTAACGCTAAAAAAATTAGGACTGGAAGTAAATATCAATAAAACTAAATATATGGTCACACGTAGAAATACAGTATATAATGAAAATGGACAGCTAATGACAAATGAGGAAAATTTTGAGGAATGGGCTGAATTCAAATACCTAGGTAGAATAATCAGAAATAGGAATGAGATGCACAAAGAAATTAAACATAGGCTCAATTCTGGAAATGCGTGCTATTATGCATTGCAGAGACTCTTGATGTCCCAACTCCTTTCAAAAAACGTTAAACTGAAAATATATAAAACTATTATTCTACCAGTTATATTATATGGGTGCGAAACGTGGACTCTTACTTTAAGGGAGGAAAGGAGATTACAGGTATTTGAGAATAAAGTACTTAGGAAAATGTTTGGACCAAAGAGAGATGAACAGACAGGTGAATGGAGAAGACTACATAACAATGAACTACATGGTCTTTATAGGAAGCCAGATATAATAAGAACAGTTAAGTCTCGTAGACTGCGATGGGCAGGACATGTTGCACGTATGGGGAATAAAAGACTTGCATGGAATCTTCTTGTAGGAAAGCCAGAGGGAAAACGCCCAGTTGGTAGACCAAGAATGTGGTGGGAGAATAACATTAACTATGATTTGAGGGAAGTAAATTACACAGGAAATGATTGGAAAGCATTAGCTCAGGATAGGGATGTATGGAGAGCTTATGCCCGCGCGGCCATGAACCTACGGGTTCGATTGTGCCAGTGAGTGAGTAAGTAAGTAAGTAAATTTATTAATTTAAATTTGTATACATATAATAAAAAAACTATAATTGTCCTGGTGATGGTAACTATGTACAATAAATTTATAAACAACCATGTCTTGAAAATGATCTCACAACAGGAGATTGAAACATCGACACAATAAATTTATATTTTGACTGAGATAACGTTTATTTCTTTGTAATTATGATATTAATTACTCTCGGTGAAAAATAATTTTAAATAGATAACTTGTATGAACAAGTTTTCATGAAGATGGGTTGAACGGTTTAGAAGTCTATAAAGCACAAGCATACCCTTATACATTCGTTTTTAACTTATGTATAGATGAAGGCTAAATTTAATGGGAGGAAACTGTCAAGACTTGAAAAAGAAAATTATATTTCTACTTTTCTCCAATAATAATAGTATGCACATTTGTTCCGGTAGACGAAGTTCATGTCTTGACATTTACCAAACAGTTTGCTGCATGCAGCTCATCCCATTGTTACATCACGACATAATGCAGGTGTTAGGGTGCACGTGGTAAGATGCCGCACGTCATGTAAGTAAAAAAAAACACGTTTATAAAAAGTATCCTGGTGAGTCACATATCCGAGGATATCATAGTTGCCTCGAATATAGCAGGCCTTGGTTCTACCACCCATAGGGACAAGTTTCCCGCAGGACGTTCTTCCAGTTAGCAGTTTTTTTTCCGTAAGATGAATATTATGGAACTTCAATGCGCAAGTACTTGCAAATAGTATCGGTATATCATATTTTTGTCGACCTCTGTGGTATCAGGGTAGCGTCGTTGCCTCATATGTAACGGGCCCGGTAAAAGTTTCCAGGTGACGTTTTTTTTCGGGATTTTTCCTCACCTGCAAGAGAAATGTCAGGGAACTTCAAGACCCAAACGGTCCCCTAACATCATCTGGCCATCATAATCATAAGTAGCATATTTATTTAGCCTGGTGGAGTTAAGGCCATGTGGCCTTCTCTTCCACTCGCCAGGACAAACATATATTACATCAGAATATCACTCACTCACACTCACACAGTGGCACTATCGAACCCGTAGGTTCATGGCCGCTCGGACATAAGCTCTCCATACATCCCTATCCTCAGCTAATGCTTTCCAATCATTCCCTGTATAATCTACTTCCCTCAAATCATAGTTAATCTTGTTCTCCCACCTCATTCTTGGTCTACCAACTGGGCGTTTTCCTTCTGGCTTTCCTACAAGAACTTTCCATGCATGTCTTTCATTCCCTATACGCGCAACATGTCCTGCCCATCGCAGTCTACGAGACTTAACTGTTCTTATTATATCTGGCTTCCTATAAAGACCATGTAGTTCATTGTTATTTAGTCTTCTCCATTCACCTGTCTGTTCATCTCTCCTTGATCCAAAAATTTTCCTAAGAACTTTATTCTCAAATACTAGTAATCTCCTTTCCTCCCTTAAAGTAAGAGTCCATGTTTCGCACCCATATAATATAACTAGTAGAATAATAGTTTTATATATTTTCAGTTTAACGTTTTTTTAAAGAAGTTGGGACGATAAGAGCCCCTGTAACGCATAATGCGTTCCCTCACTTTTCTTAATTCCATATTGTTTATCCATTTTCTCACATTTGGGATAACATATCATGTTGCTTTTCAGTTCAAAATAAATTGCTTTTTACTTAGATAGAGTCAAACGGGACATAATGTGGAAAATATTGGAAAGCTACCAAGTCCCCAATAATCTAATAAATGCTATAAAAAGTTTATATGAAACCACATTTATAAAAGTAAAGTTAGATCATGGGAAAATAACAGATAAATTTGAAATTAACCAAGGTTTAAGGCAGGGATGTGGACTATCTCCATTATTGTTTATTCTATATCTAAATAAAATTGTCCAGGAGTGGAAAAAACTAAATCCCCCAGGAGTAAAAATATGTAGAGGAAATCAAATACAAACACTAATCTTCGCAGATGATCAAGTACTTCTAGCGGAGAATGAAGATGATTTGCAGAGATCAGTGTTTAAATTGCAGAATACCCTGGAAAAATACAACATTAAAATATCTGAAAATAAAACCAAATCCATGGCAATCACTGGAAAGGGACTTTCGAGAGTAAAAAATAATAATAAATAATAAACCAATAGAACAAGTAACACACTTTAATTATTTAGCTAATAATATATCACAGATTTATAATCAAAAAGATGTGGAAACAAATTTAGAAAAATATAACAGATTAAATGGTATAATTAGGAGAAATTTTGGAAAACAAATGAGGAAAGAAATCCAATTGAGATTTCATAATGCCATAGCCAAACCTGCTCTACTATACGGAAGTGAATGCTGGACACTTCGAGCAAAAGATAAATCCCGCATTAATAGTTCACAAATTAGATTCCTCCGATCACTAACTGGAGTAACATTAAGGGATAGAATGAAAAGTGATGAGATAAGGATGCAGTGGAATAGTAGGGAAATGGTTGAACATATACAAAATTATCATAAGTAATGCCACGAGTGATTTCCAAATTATCGATAAATTCACGACTCACGAAGTGAGGAGTGAATTTATCTAGAGAATTTGGAAATCAAGAGTGGCATTTGTTAGGACTATTTAACGAATAAAATTAAGCTGTTTACTCACAAATCATTATTTAACTATAGTTATTTTAAAATATTTATATATTTAATGTAAACGTAGATGTTTGAAAACAAATGAGAAACGATAGGTACGCTTCTACTGCTTCTTTTGTTTATCACTGCAACCAGATCATACTATTTACTGCCAAAGGAACGCAATATTGTAAGGAGGAGCTTTCTTTAATATGGTAATTATAACACTGATAAATATTTAGTGAAACACGACTTTGATTGGTTGTAAAACAGAAATCATTGAAACGTGATTGGTCATTGACTCCCATTTGGGGTATGAGTTAAATAGTCAGATTAAATGGTTCCAACACGTCCAGAGAATGTCAAATTCCCGTTTACCAAAGATGATTTACCACCTCAATCCTAAAGGCAAAAGAGACCTCGGAAGACCCTTCAACCGATGGAAAGATCAGTTTTTGTAGTCGCAGAACGGGCATCATCACCCAATACTACATTCGGGAAGAAGAAGAAGAAGAAGTTACTTAATATTAATGCTTCTCTCTTTGAAGAAGATACCCTCCCTCTCTCTTTGTATCTTAGTTTAATATCTCCGTTTGTAGGCATTTTCACGTGCTTCACGCCGACTTAAAGACTAATTGGAGAAACTACACATTCCTTTTGATTGTACTCAAGTTTGTTTGGTTACTTAAGTTGTCCCGGAAATATACAAATGTGAAGCAAGTGTTTGACCTTTGAGTTTGACTGAAAGTGTTTGCTGAAGTGGAGACACAACACTAAGAACAGAGGTGACTCGAATATTAATTAGCTGTTTTGTTTGTTTGTTGAGAGTCCGGAAGCCAGGCACTCAGAATGTCATCAATGGACACCGGATTATATGCAACAAGCTCAAAATATGCATGAAAAATGCTTAAATTCTGCATGAAAAAGTGAATATATGCAGCACTAAGTAATAAAAATATAATAATTATTACTTTATTAGTTATTTTATTTCTAAATTAACAAAATAATTACTATTTTATCATCTATTTATTAATATTATCATTTATTACTGATAAATGATAAATTACACCGAGCAACAAAAATTAAACTTTTTTTTTTGTCTCTCAGAAAGAAAAATTTGCGATTCTGATAGTATTGTTTCTTCTGAATTCAAATATATGGGGTTTTCTCCATCCCGCAAGGTTTCCGAGAGACGCAAACACTTTAATATTTTCTACATTCGTAACTACACAATATTCGGACTCGCCTAGAAAGTAAGAAATGACGGATTTTCTGCTATATTTCGCCTCTTGATGGACCAACAATAATCGGCCAGCATACTAACATTCCATTTGCCTTGATATATCTTTTCCATAGCTGAAATCTCCTGATGAAAGTGTTCTTCGTCCTCATCCCTCACTGCGCCAAGATTTTCCGGGAAGAAATCTAGGTTTATTTAAACATAATTATTTAAATCAATTAATTAAAATTGAAATAAAAAAAACTGTGGGTGATGGAGAAATTGCGAATACATATTTGAAAACACGATAAAAACTGCATTAAGTACAACTATTGGTACCCATGAGACAAAAATCATGTTGACCAGTGTTATCAGTCAATTAGTCATCATCATCATCATCATCATCATCATCATCATCTGCATTCATGGATTAGGTCTGTTGACCCGTTCCGACTTCAGCCCATCTTTTTTTAGGTCTGCCCACATCTCGGGTGCCTTTAGGTTTGTATTTTGTTATTTTGTTTTGGATATCTATCTTCATTCACTCTGTCTATGTGTTGCTTCCATTTTTGTCTATATGTATCTATTTTATCAGTTATTGCAATATTTCAAGTTCCTGTCTTATTTCTGTGTTCTTGATTCTGTCTTCCTTAGTGCACCCTTTAATAGATCTCAAAAATTTCATTTCTGCCGCCGTTATCCTTCTTAGATCTTGTTTTTTATGTATCCAGGCTTCTGATCCATGGAGCAGTACCGGTACTGCCAACGTTTTATAAAATTTCAATTGGGTCGCTCTTGTTGTTTTGTTATTTAGTGATCGTTTTATCGTACCACATATTCCCTGGAATTTTGCTATTTTATTATTTATATCATTATCATAATTAAATGAAATGCCACATCCTAGATAATTGAGATGGTTCACCTGTTCTATGATTTTGTCAGTCAGTATCAGGCATACGTATTGTTCACAAATTAAAATATTGTAAACCGAAAGGATCAGGTACCGTACCGAATGTTCGGTAGTAAGGTTGTCTTCGATCGCTCAAAATATGTTTATAAACAGAAAAGGACCGTTCTACGTCAGCTGAAGTAATTGGGCAGTATTTGAATTTGGATGTTATTTTGGCACTTATTATTTCTGGCAAAAGCTCATCCATCCCATTTATAAAAAAAAGCTCCAAGCGCGACAGGCCTAGAAGCCCCTTGGCTGACCAGCCAGCTCTGGCTTCACGTCCACACGTGTTAATCACAGAGGTAGACGATCATCCCGTCAGTGTAGAGGTGACACGTGGTCAGAATGACGGGTCCCCCCAGCCATTATACCTGGTCTTCTCAAACTGAACTCGTTACTTATTGTAGCTACCCAAATGCCTCACGATTCTGGGTGGGGGCACCGGTTCGATACTGGCAGAAATTCCATGAGAAAATGTCAATTTGTAAAACTATTAATTTGACACAAAGGTCCAAATCCTGGGTTATCGTTCAAAACGTTTTCAAACTTTTCCTTAAGTTTACTTGGGAATACCTCCGGCAATAAGGAGCTCAGTTGACGGATTTTATCCATTAACTGGAGAAGAACTAAAACCTAGTATTGAATTCACTTATTTAGGAACAAAATTAGACCATTCAGGCGATAACACAGTGGAAATTAAAAATATAATCGCACAAACAAAACAAGCAATAAATGCTTTAAACTCTGTTTGGTGGAGCAAAAATATTACAAAAAATAGAAAATTACAAATATATCAAACCATAATTCAGAGCATTTTAACATATGGTGCTGAAGTCTGGCAAATTCCTACCAGGGAAATGAAAAGAATTTTAAGTACAGAAATTGATGTTTTAAGAAGATCAACTGGAAAATCTAGAATGGATAGAACACGAAATAAAGAAATAAGGGAAACTATGGGTGTACAAGAGGAGCCGGACATCATAGACATTATAGAAAAGAAAAGATTGCAGTGGTATGGTTATGTCAAACGAATGCCAGAGTAAAGATTGCCAAAAAATGTTATGGAATGGATCCCAATGGAAAGGAGGAAGAGAGGAAGACCGAAGAAAACTTGGATAGAAGGGGTAAAAGCGACTATGAATATCAGAGGAATGGAGGAAGATCAATGGATGGATAGAGAGGAATGGCGTTTGGTTTCCGGAAGACGGCGGCAGCTGCCATGATACCGGATGATGATGATGATGATGAACTGAATAGAATCAATCAACGCCTAACCTTGAGATTGGAGCTTCTTAATAGTTGATGGTATATGGAAAAAAATGAGTACTAATCACAGCAATGTTTTTCTCCTAATAATAGAATCCTTAAATGCTTCCTTGTACTGAAAACCTACCAAAGTCTTTGCAATATCGACATCGTTTTTACTACACTTTTGATGACCTCGAAATGTTCACTGTAAAACAACAGATTTTTAAATAGTTGTAAATATAGCGCGAAATATGCGTTATCATTAGCTTTCTGTTAACATATCCAATAACAGGTGAAAAAAGTCTGCTAGATGTCTCATTGGGTCGGTGTCATTCCTGACATCTATTAGCAAATAATGTTATTAGTTATTAACTTGGTCTAATATCTCCTTACAAAGGTGAGGCTGTGGCTTCGCCATTATAGATAGGTTATAAAATGAAATTAAATGGTCACACGTAGAAATACATTATATAATGGAAATGGACAGCTAATGACAAATGAGGGAAATTTTGAAGAATTGGCTGAATTCAAATACCTAGGAACAATAATCACAAATAGGAATGAGATGCACAAAGAAATTAAACATAGGCTCAATTCTGGAAATGCATGCTATTATGCATTGCAGAGACTTTTGATGTCCCAACTCCTTTCAAAAAACGTTAAGCTGAAAATATATAAAACTATTATTCTACCAGTTATATTATATGGGTGCGAAACATGGACTCTTACTTTAAGGGAGGAAAGGAGATTACGAGTATTTGAGAATAAAGTTCTTAGGAAAATTTTTGGACCAAAGAGAGATGAACAGACAGGTGAATGGAGAAGACTACATAACAATGAACTACACGGTCTTTATAGGAAGCCAGATATAATAAGAACAGTTAAGTCCCGTAGACTGCGATGGGCAGGACATGTTGCGCGTATGGGGAATGAAAGACGTGCATGGAAACTTCTTGTAGGAAAGCCAGAAGGAAAACGCCCAGTTGGTAGACCAAGAATGAGGTGGGAGAACAACATTAACTATGATTTGAGGGAAGTAGATTATACAGGGAATGATTGGGAAAGCATTAGCTCAGAATAGGGATGTATGGAGAGCTTATGTCCGTGCGGCCATGAACCTACGGGTTCGATAGTGCCAGTGAGTAAGTAAGTAAGTATTTGAACCGAAAGTGAAAAAAAAAAGTAGGCTATATTTCCTTGCTTCATCTTGAAATGTGTTAAAAAGTATCCAAGTTGAACAGCCTTAAAATATGGCAGAGAAAACAACAAATATCCATACATAGTACTTTTGTCCGAGGGCAGGTCCTTCACTGCAATCATAGCATTTTCATGCTATGCTTGCAGCTTTACTAGGGAATTGTAGGTGTGGTAGCTTCCCGTTGCTTTCCACAGCGGTGAAACGTGGTGATGGTGGCCATATGATTTCGGGGACCGTTTGGGCCTTAAAGTTTTCCTGACATTTGTGTTACAGGTGAGGAAAAAACCCGATAAAACCTCACCCAGGAAAAAATAATTGACCCGACCGGGGATCGAACCCGGGTCCGCTGCGTGACAAGGCAGCACGCTACCTCGAGACCACAGCGGTGTACGCAGCATATATACTTACTTACTTACTTACTCACTGGCACTATCGAACCCGTAGGTTCATGGCCGCGCGGAGATAAGCTCTCCATACATCCCTATCCTGAGATAATACTTTCCAATCATTCCCTGTATAATCTACTTCCCTCAAATCATAGTTAATGTTATTCTCCCACCTCATTCTTGGTCTACCAACTGGGCGTTTTCACTCTGGCTTTCCTACAAGAAGCTTCCATGCAAGTCTTTCATTCCCCATGCGTGCAACATGTCCTGCCCATCGCAGTCTACGAGACTTAACTGTTCTTATTACATCTGGCTTCCTATAAAGACCATGTAGTTCGTTGTTATGTAGTCTTCTCTATTCACCTGTCTGTTCATCTCTCTTTCGTCTAAAAATTTTCCTAAGTACTTTATTTTCAAAAACTTGTAATCTCCTTTCCTCCCTTAAAATAAGAGTCCATGTTTCGCACCCATATAATATAACTGGTAGAATAATAGTTTCATATGTTTTCAGTTTAACGTTTTTTGAAAGGAGTTGGGACATCAAGAGTCTCTGCAATGCATAATAGCACGTATTTCCAGAATTGAGCCTATGTTTAATTTCTTTGTGCATCTCATTCCTATTTGTGATTATTGTTCTTAGGTACTTGAATTCACCCACCTCCTCAAAATTTCCCTCATTTGTCATTAGCTTTCCATATCCTTTATATAATGAATTTCTACGTGTGACCATATATTTAGTTTTATTGATATTTACTTCCAGTCCTAATTTCTTAGTGTCGGAGCAAATATAAAAATCAAAAAATCTGACCGTTATTGGTATGACGTCGGCGTTCTCAAATTTCAACACACATTATTTATAAAACATAAAGTTATATTATTATAATTGATTTCGTACATCTCAATGATGGATAAATCATATTTGAAGAGAAAAATTATATAGAGAAGGATTTGCGTTTAGATCGGTACTTGCTCAGGTAGCTCAGTTGGTAGAGCACTTGGTCTAGAGAACCAAGGGTCCCGGGTTCAAGTCCCGGTCTGAGCGTATAATTTTTCTCTTCAAATTAAAGTTATATGTATGCAGTAAGAGGTGCTTTAATTAAGAACAGCCATACTGCATTCTTGTACTTAGTTTGGAATGTGCGTGTAATTAAAATTAATTACGCTTTGGTTTGAAATGATCCATACTTTCATTTAAAATATTCAACAGTGAAAACTTATTATAAACTATAATTGGCTTAAACATTGAGATCCTTGAAGTGTGAACATTCTTTTTCAGATCTGATGAAACTGAACAAGTCAACAAACGTTGTGGTTGTTTCTGCCTCATTTAGCTGGAATGCTGACTCCCAGGCGGTAAGAGAGCTAACTTTTTTCTCGCTTTATGTAGGTTAGTGCATGCAGAAAAGTAGCATCGTTTGTTCAACAGGTCTCTATGCTATATCTTAAGGATGTCGAACACCGCTCCCAAGGTGTGAACTTAGGGCCGCATGCAAATACATTAGTCTCTACTCAAATTACTTCCAATGACTGGTGAGCTGACTCACCGTGAGCAATTGCTGAGATCGAATTAACGGCCGACTTACCGGTCATGCATGAAAGTTGACGTTTTCGTAATATTGGCAACGAATTACCCAGAATTCTCAGCGATAAAACCACTTCCGGTATTTTCGCCTGCTAGAGGAACGCATTTACGCTTGCGTCCCGCAAATAATACCGTATACAACGACGTCTGCGTCGCGCAATATTCCGATTCTCCTGTTATTCCAGTTGAATTCTTTGGTAGACTCTATCAAATTCCTCTTCTCCGCGTATACCGAAAACATGATCGAAGTCTTCAAGCTCCGACATCTGGGATAAAGCTGCAAAGGTTTCAAACTACATCGGTTACCATCGGTTCCCTTCGGGATTTTCACGATAAGTTTCTATCTTGAGCTATGATCTTAAGGTACCTCGTCAGGTAGCTTACAATTATTATCGCATGAATAGATTTCTGAGTAAGCAAAATGTATTTGGATAAAACTTTCTCAGCAGAGAACGCCTTTTACTGTCTAATGCGTTCAAACATTCGACCCTTAAAGTCGCGGACTCTATATATAACTACACATCTTCCGAGCTAAGTACCAACTATAATGTAAACAAATGTATGTATGACTGCATTTCCATTAGTGGAATAACGGATTTACCTTTAAGTGTGTAAGAAAATCAACTTTTATAAGATTCATGATGTGTTCCGTTGAGGTATTATTCAAAATTGAAATATAAAATTATGGAATATTCACCTGAAAGGTCCGTCTCCCCAACTTAATTAATTATTTAACTGTAGCGCTTTCGGGACTTGTCCCATCATCGGCAGGAACGCTGCAGTTAAATAATTAATTAAGTTGAGGAGACGGACCTTTCAGGTGAATATTCCATAATTTTATATTTTAATTTTGTGTAAAAAAATGTAGTTTCCTCTCTTACAATCGAAATAAAGAAAATAAAAATAATCATCATTTTGAGTTTTCCTCATCACCGAGGGTTTTCTCCAACCAGTCTTTAACGATTAACATGATTTTAAATAAACAAGTTAATGACTACAAACTTACAGATTTTGTAACAAATATTTACAAATTTCTTCTTCTTCTTCTTCCTTTCCAGGATTGAGTCAATGAGACCTGTTCCAGTTTCAAGTCCATCGTTTCCTTGGCCGTCCCAAAGATATTTTCCCATATGGTTTGTAGGTGTTGATCTTTCTGGGTAATCTTGTATTGTCCATTCTGTCTAAATGTTCTTTCCATTGGTATTTGTGCTCTTCTAATTTACAAATTTCCCTTAATTAAAGTTCTCCATCGTTCTCTGTGTCTTCATCCGTTTCACCAAATTTCCTCATATAAAAATAATTAAAATATATATTACTAGCGGACACAGCAGATGATGTTCTGCCCGAACATTGAATTCTCGTGTCATCGTCGGACGATAAAAATATAAGTTACTTTATTTTTACCATAAAATTCCCTAATTAATAAGTTCGTAAGAAAACTTCTCACTGCCTTCTGTTGTGGATCACGCAGCATGCATTATGACGTCACATTGTTGTTGCACGGAGTATGTCGGTAATGCAGATGGCTACAGATTTACCATAAATAATCCTATAACCCACCTGCCTGGTCTTCTTCATCTTCATCTTCTTCTTCACTTCACGGGCTAGGCAAAATGCCTGTTCCACCTCATAGTTCTGTCCATCTTTTCACTGGTCTTCCTACATTCCTTGAACCTCTTGGCTTGTTACCTGATCCAATTATGAATTAAACCATCCAGAGACCCACTCAAATATATAAATATATATCACCATCAAAATCGGCCCAGTTATTTAGGCAGTTATTAATTTAGGATTTCAAGTAAACCTCCACTTCTAATTGGATTTCGCTCATTTTTTGGACAACCCTACGTCGGTTTATTTTAATAGGATGTACTGAGTTTCGTAGCGAAACATCAAAAAGGTGACCGCAGGAGCGATTTTTGAATGTTTACTTCTGGTTAACTTCTACACGTAATGGTTTTAGAGGATCCAACTGTAAATCTAAACCATCGAGGGACCCAATCAGACACACACACACAATTTCATCAAAATCGGTCCAGTCGTATTAGGATACGTTCAGTGACGAACACACGTACAGAAGAATCACATGTGTAAACATAGCACATGTCTATATAAGTTATATAGAAGAATTTGTAATTATAGTGGCTGAATTAAAATACCTAACCAACTCTCTGGCACTATCGAACCGGTAGGTTCAAGGCAGTGCGGACATACGCTTTCCATACATCCCTATCCTGAGCTTTTTTACCAAATCATTTCCTGTATTTTCTACTTCCCTCAAATCCGATCCGATTGAGGGTCTTTCCACTTTTCAGCGGTTGCCCTTTTACCAGCCGGCTGCTGGCCCTTCACATCCACATGTGTCAATCACAGAGGTAGATGATCAACAGCCAGTGTAGGGGTGACATGTGGTTAGCATATCGAGTCCCCCAGCCGTTATAGCTGGTTCCTCAACCTGGAGCCGCTACTTATTGTAGCTACCCAATTGCCTCACGATGCTGGGTGGGCACCGGTCCCATACTGGCCGAAATACCATGAGAAAATTTCTTCCCCCATGGAGAATCGAACCAGCGCAAGTCCCGTAGCTCTGCGCCAAGGCTTCCTACCTTAACCGCTCGGCTACGGCGCGGGACACTTCCCTCAAATCATGGTTAATATTATTCTCCCACCTCATTCTTGATCTAGCGACCGGAAGTTTCCCTCTGGTTTTCCTACAAGAAGCTTCGTGCACCTCTTTCATTCCCCTTTTGTGCCACATGTCCTGCCCATCGCAGTCTTATGAGACTTATCTGTTCTTATACTCGTATATCTGTTTTCTTACAAAGATTACGTAGCTCACTGTTGCAATTCAAATACCTAGGAACAATAATTCCAAACAGAATTGAGGTGCACAAAAAAATTAAACAGGCTCAAATCTGGAAATGCATGCTGTTACTCATTACAGGGGCCCTTGTGTTCTCAATTTCTCTCAAAAAACATTAAACTGAAAATATATAAAACTGTTATTCTATCAGATATATTGTGAAACATGGTCTCTGCTTTAAGAGAGGAAAGATAAAGTTCTTAGGAAAAATGTTGGTTTAAAGACAGGCGAACAGACAGGTGAATGGAGAAAACTACATAAAATTGAGCTCCAAGATCCTTATATGAAGCCAGATATAATAAGAACAGTTACGTCTCGTAGAATACAATGAGCAGGACGTGTGGCACGAATGGAGAATGAAATACGGGCATGGAAACTTCTCCTAAGAAAAGCAGAGGAAAGCGCCCAGTTGATAGACTAAAAATGAGGTTGGAGAATAATATTAACCATTAGTTAAGGCAAGTATATTATAGAGATGATGATTGGAAAATATTAGCTCTGGATAGGGATATATGGAGGGCTTGTGTCCGCGCAGCCATGAATCTTCTGGTTCCATAGTGCAAGTGAATTGTTTTTTTTTTATTTCAGGATTGTTTCTGTTATTTACACACGTAACCTCAACCAAAATATACAATTTTTTTCTTCCACACTTCCTGGTCTTGCGTGTCTGCTTCTGTCATATTTACGAGTATCTTCTTCATGTTGTCTTGAACTCCCTTTATCCACGTTGGCTTTGGTCTACCACGTTACCCTTTCCCAGGAGGTATCCGTTTCAATACTTCTTTGTTTGTTTCTGTGTCCCTTCTCATATGCCCATACCATCTTAGTTGGATTTCTTCAGCCTCTTGTACGATATCCTTTTCTACATTCATTATTTATCTTATTGTTTTATTTTTTATTTTGTCTAATTTTGATATTCTTGCCGAGATTCTTAAAAAGTCCATTTCTGTGACTAATAATTTATTTATGATTTTTTTTGTATTTTAAACTTATTTATTCTCCTGTTTACCATGCTTTCTTCAAACACATTTTCTATTGCTACGTTGATTATGTGTTGTTTTTCTTTTTCATAATTTTCTCTCTTTGGATATATTTACTAATATGTGTGTCAAACTAGTGAATAGTGGCTCTTTGTGAGCAAAATTATTAAATTTCAAAGCCTTAATATAGTTATCTATGAGTGTCTTCTTTTTTTTGTATATTACAAATTCCATCTTGTTTTCTCTATTTGTTGTTAAAATTAAATCTAAAAAAATTCTGGACTTAGGTCCATGAGTTAATTATGTTTCTATTATAGAAATTACTATAATATACATGCATAATATAGTATTGCTCTGCTCGTGAGAAATGCAACAACTTCCATAGCACATAGTGAAACAAATGTATGTAATGTTGATAGTGGAACGTGCCTGATAAGGAAATGTCCGTGTTGTTTAAGGAATGACGTAACTCTGCCGTCGCAGAGCTGTAATTACATGAATTAGACGCAGTGAATGCAATTTACGTGATTGAAACATTGAGATTGCTCTTAAATCGAATACGTGAATTGATTACAACAGATGTGACAGTATTTGTGTTGTTAATTTAATGTTCAACATTACGTAAACACGTGCTCAGGAAATAAGTGCAGTTTTCGCTGATTCTGTTGAAACTTCACTTTGCTTGTAGTTTCTGCAGTTTATTAATAACACCAACCTCGTGTGCTATTGGTCGGCGTTTCTAACTACAGTTCATGAGGTCCCGGGTTGGATCCCCGTTCAGACCATAGGGATTTTTTCTTAAAGGTTGCCCATTGTCTGGAATTTAAGTTATGTTTAAGTACTCTCCTCGTTGCGTGAGAAATATCTTGGGTATGTGGTTGTAGATGGGATCGGAAAAGGAACACCGATATCTTAAAAGAATTGAAAACTACGTCAATTTTGGAATATATTAAACAGTACCAACTAAATTGGAAACACCATCTTGAAAGAATGAGTTCAAATCGGATCCCCAAAGCTGTTTATAATTATATACCAAGAGGACGAAGATCACTGGGCCGTCCTATGAAACGCTGAAGGGAAAATTTTCTATAGGATCATAACAGGCCTTGGCCTAATACTTGGAAGGAAGAAGAAGAAGATATGGGGTAACATTTTTCCGGAGGTAAAATACATAGTCCCCCATTCGGTTCTCCGGGCGGGAACTACTTCAGGGAATCCACGCCAAAGGCTCAAATACAGGGACATGTTTCTAGGAACATGGGATATTAGGACTTTATATAGTTTCTAACAGCGAGGAGCTAGAGGTATTAACGCGGGAATTAGATAAATCACCCTTGGTTATAATAGCTTTGCAGGAAGTTAGATGGCCAGGAGAAGGTAGTCAGGAATCAGGAAGCTTTGCATTATATGGTGGCCAGAGACAAATGAAAAAAACTTTGGAGAAGAACGAATCAAAATGAAATTTGTAAAGAAATCAAATTTATAAAATGGAAATGGGTTGGTCATGTGTTAAGTAGAGAGAATGATAACATCGCAGAAATTACATTTGATTGGAACCAACAAGGATTGAGAAGGCGAAGAGGAAGACCCAGGTAAACATGGAGTAATACCATCAGGGATGAAGCTGAACAGGCAGGGATGAGTTGGAATGAAATTAAGGCATTGGCAAACAACAGAGTGCGTTGGTGAGCTTTTATCAAGGCCCTATGCTTCCCAGTGGAGTGACCAGCACCAATACTACTACTACTATTTAAGGACTCTCCTGGCGCTTCATTACCATTTACCACATTTACCTAAGAAATGAGTAACAATTCACCGAATGCCAGGGAAGAAAGCCAGAAATGTCATAAAACAAAAGCTTTGGACAGACTATTTAACTCATGGGAGTCAATGACCAATCACATTTCAATGATTTCTGTTTTACAACCAATCAGAGTCGTGTTTCACGAAATATTTATCAGTGTTATAATTACCATATTAAAGAAAGCTCCTCCTTTTTAATATTCTGAACAGGTCTGACCATTATTTTGCAGTGACTGAGCCTATAAGAAATACGGCTACCAGATTGTATATATAGTGCACAGATGTCAACACATATCGCATGCGGGAGTTAATATAAAAACATTTGTAGCAATTTATTATACCACCAAAAAAAGAAACCACTGTTTGCACTTTCTTAAATTTATTTTTTCCCAGGTAATAATCCAGAAAAAATAGAATTGTCATATTTACATCATACGACATCAGAAATGAATTAATAACAGTTTGATGCGTTTAATTTTTTCTCTACTAGAATGCATTCTTACGATATTGCGTTCCTTTGGCAATAAATAGTATGATCTGGTTGCAGTGATAAACAAAAGAAGCAGATGAAGCGTACCTATCGTTTCTCATCGCCGTTTACATTAAATATATAAATATTTTAAAATAACTACAGTTAAATAATGATTTGTGAGCAAACAGATTAATTTTATTCGTTAAATAGTCCTCACTTCGAGTCGTGAATTTATCGATAATTTGGAAATCACTCGTGGCATTACTTATGATAAAATATATTAATACAGTGGGGGAGAAGTTTGAAGTAATTGGAAATTCTTATCATCTATGTATATATAATGAGAACAGTTAAGTCTCGTAGACTGCGATGGGCGGGACATGTGGCACGAATGAGGAATGAAAGATGTGCATGGAAGCTCCTTGTAAGAAAACCAGAAGTAAAATGCCCAGTTGGTAGACCAAGAATGAGGTGGGAGAATAACATTAAAGTAGATTATACATGGGATGATTGGAAAACATTGCCTCGGGATAGGGATATATGGAGAACTTATGTCCGCGCGGCCATGAACCCATGGGTTCGATAGTGCCAGTGAGTTAGTTATGTATCTACAATCGCGTAACAGCCTAATATTTGAGCCTTTTGTATAGAATTTAAAAGAATGGCTTCATTTGGCAGGGAAATAAAACCATTAATAAAAAATATTGTTTTATATTCAATGTGCCAGCTTGCCATTTCTACATTTCTTGTATTCTCTCCTGACATTGGTGCAATTTAACCCACTTCTGAGGTTGGGGCGCCTGGAAAGTGTAGTTTTTTGCCCCAATGATATAATGGGTGATGATGATACGCACTTGTGTACCAGTAGAGCCCTTAATCCTAAACTTAATCTAAGACGAATATCTTATTAATGATAATGAAGGAGATATAATATTCGCAGACCGTTTGAGCCTTAAAGTTTCCTGACATTTTTTTTACAGGCGAGGAAAAAAAAAGTAAAGTGATCCCACTACAGGCTTCGATAGGTAGTAGGAGGTTAAGGCTCCCAGATTTTCAGGACAATCGGTACTTGATGTTAACCGGATTGTCAGTCCTGCGTGTCGACCGCCTGTAGCTCCAGATCAAGCATCTGGTATTCATTTCCGTTAGAGGCTGAGTCAACCCCAGGGTCATGGTGACACCAGAAGATTTGGCTCAGTTTAAGAATCCTGGCCCACTGGGACTCGAACTCCCGACCTTCCTATTTGTAGCTTATTGCTTTAACCATTTACGCTACTGCGTGCCCCCACAGGTGAGGAAAACCCATGAAAAATGTTCACCCATGAAGCTTGTCTCGAGCTATACTCGAAGTAGGGCCCACTGCCTGACGAGGCAGCACTCTACCTCAAGACCACAGCGGTGGACTAAAATAAAAATATAAATTCTTAAACGCTTATTTAAGGAGTAGTGAGTCAGTAGAAGCGGTTCTTTAATGATTCACGAAGTGTGTAGAGTTGTTTCGACTCTTGATTTTCTTGACATCGCCGCCTGGGAGGTGCAAATACACGAAGGCATTGAAACATATCTGAACTCGATTACCTTGCAGGTGTTAAAGGGGCCATCACAACTCTAGTAAATTTTGTTTATACGACTTAACAGTTAATATATTACTTACTTACTCACTGGCACTATCGAACCCGTAGGTTCATGGCCGCACGGACATAAGTTCTCCATACATCCCTATCCTGAGCTAATGTTTTCCAATCATTCCCTGTATAATCTACTTCCCTCAAATCGTAGTTAATGTTGTTCTCCCACCTCATTCTTGGTCTACCAACTGGGCGTTTTCCTTCTGGCTTTCCTACAAGAAGTTTCCATGCACGTCTTTCATTCCCCATACGTGCAACATGTCCTGCCCATCGCAGTCTACGGGACTTAACTGTTCTTATTATATCTGGCTTCCTATAAAGACCATGTAGTTCATTGTTATGTAGTCTTCTCCATTCACCTGTCTGTTCATCTCTCTTTGGTCCAAAAATTTTCCTAAGAACTTTATTCTCAAATACTCGTAATCTCCTTTCCTCCCTTAAAGTAAGAGTCCATGTTTCGCACCCATATAATATAACTGGTAGAACAATAGTTTTATATATTTTCAGCTTAACGTTTTTTGAAAGTAGTTGGGACATCAAAAGTCTCTGCAATGCATAATAGCATGCATTTCCAGAATTGAGCCTATGTTTAATTTCTTTGTGCATCTCATTCCTATTTGTGATTATTGTTCCAAGGTATTTGAATTCAGCCACTTCCTCAAAATTTCCCTCATTTGTCATTAGCTGTCCAGTTCCATTATATAATGTATTTCTACGTGTGACCATATATTTAGTTTTACTGATATTTACTTGCAGTCCTAATTTCTTAGTGTTACTCAATAGTGTGTGCGTACAGTTAATATATTACTAACTATATTTATTATAAACAAGGACGTTTAAAACAGCTTATGCATAGTACTAATTTTTATCTACTTGCAGATTAATACAGTAGATACCTTGAAATTAAGAATAAATAATTGACCTTTCGTTAATTTTGATTCACTGTGGGTTCTCAACTCGTAATTAATTAAAATAATGCAAACTGAATCAGTGAAACATGAAAAAAGAAATGTCCTTGTTTTATGATACACAATCTTTATTATTGCACTGAGTTGTTGAGATATAATAATAATAGTAATAATAATAATAATAATAATAATAATAATAATCGGTTGATTAATGTCTTTGACATCGTCCGATTCCTAATAGCCAATTTTTTCGTTTTATCCAATCTCCTGGTTCTACATATTTTTCCTTCATGTATAAATATATTCCCTACTCCAGGAGGTTTTAGGTCTTCCTCTGCCTCGTCTTCCCTGAGGTTTCCATTCCAAAACACATTTTGGTAGCCGATCCTCTTCCATTCGCTGGACATGTCCGTACCATATTAATTACTGAGTTTTAATATAATCTAAAATAGTGTCTTCAATCTTCATTTTCTCCCTTATACCTGAGTTCCTAATTTTTTTCTTTTCTTGAAATTCTTGCTGCCCTTCGTATAAAATCCATTTCCGTTGCCAAAAGATACTTATTTGTTTTTCTTATTCATGGCCAAATTTCTGCTCCATAAGTAATGATGTTTTTAACAATTTATGATATATATTAATTTTAGTTTTATTATATTTTTATTTTATTTTTAGTAATAATAATAATAATAATAATAATAATAATAATAATAATAATAATAATAATAATAATAATAATAATAATAATGACAATAATACTTTATTTTACCTAATGGAGTTACGACTGTAAGGTATTCTCTTTCACTTCACCACGTTAAATTACATACCTAACTAACTCACTGGCACTATCGAACCCGTAGGTTCATGGCCGCGCGGACCGGTTAAATTATACATAGGCCTATAATAAACGATTATGAATTATCTATAACATGGTTAATAATTCATAATAGACTTACGGTACGCAATGTACACATGATAAGGAAAGAACAAAAAAAAATAATAATCACCTATAACTTGATTAATAATTTGCTTGGTAAAGAAAGTGTAAAATAGAAAAGAATAATAAAAATATACCAAAAATACTCTGTTTGGTGGAGCAAAAATATTTTAAAAAATATAAAATTACAAATAGGCCTATATCAAACCATAATTCAGAGCATTTTAACATATGGTGCTGAAGTCTGGCAAATTCCTACCAGGGAAACGAAAAGAATTTTAAGTACAGAAATGGATGTTTTAAGAAATCAGCTGGAAAATGTAGAATGGATAGAATACGAAATAAAGAAATAAGGGAAATTATGGGTGTACAAGAGGAGCCGGACATCATAGACATTATAGAAAAGAAAAGATTACAGTGGTATTGCCATGTCAAAAGAATGCCAGAGCAAAGATTGCCTAAAATTGTTATGGAATGGATCCCATTGGAAAGGAGGAAGACCGAAGAAAACTTGGATAGAAGGGGTACAAGCATCTATGATTATCAGAGGAATGGAGGAAGATCAATGGCTGGACAGACAGGAATGGCGTTTGGTTTCCGGAAGACGGCGGCAGCTGCCATGATACCGGATGATGATGATACCAAAAATATGGTTATACGCGTATACTATTATTTTAAGGGAGGAGGAAGTATTACGAGTATTTGATAAAAGTTCTTAGATTCTTAGGACCAAATATGTATATGTAGCTATATAACTGATGATAAAAGCAGTGGAATCTGCAAGTTCCAGGTTGGACCGACTATTTCCGTGTTGCAGGAAGGTACCGGTTTAAGCATGCGCCTAGAGCAGTCTATCTACTATGTAATAGCTTGCCACTATTACTGTAACTTATGGAAAGAAAGCGGTTCCAAGGAGACGCCCGTGCAAGTTCTTGAAGCACGTTTCACCTATTTAAGTCCCGACTACTTCATGCATTTTAAAGCTTTGTTCTAAATTAGATAAAATAACAAACTAACATATCCGCAAGATCTTCCACCTCCATAAACAAATCAAATTATAGAAGCATATGAAGCTTTTAAATTATAAATTATTACCTTTTTCTCCGTCTTCCTCAACTATTTGAAGCTAACTAACTCACTGGACCTATCTAACCCGTAGATTCATGGCCGCGCGGATATAAGTTCCCCATACATCCCTATCCTGAGCTAATGTTTTCCGATCATTCCCTGTATAATCTACTTCCTTCAAATCATGTTAATGTTACTCCCCCACCTCATTCTTGGTCTACCAACTGGGCGTTTCCCTCTGGTTTTCCTACAAGAAGCTTCCATGCACGTTTTTCATTCCCCATTCGTGCCACATGTCCTGCCCATCGCAGTCTACGAGACTTAACTGTTCTTAACATATCTGGCTACCTATAAAGACCATGTAATTCATTGTTAAACAGTCTTCTCCATTTACCTGTCTGTTCATCTTTCTTTGATCCTAAATTTTCCTAAGAACTTAATTCTCAAATACTCGTAACCTCCTTTCCTCCCTTAAAGTAAGAGTCCATGTTTTGCACCCATATAATATAACTGGTAGAATAATAGTTTTATATATTTTCAGTTTAACGTTTTTTGAAAGGAGTTGGGACATCAAGAGTATCTGTAATGCATAATAGCACGCTTTTCCAAAATTGAGCCTATGTTTAATTTCTTTGTGCATCTCATTCCTATTTGTGATTATTTATCCTAGGTATTTTAATTTAACCACAACCGAACTGTCCACTGCTGTGGTATCGAGGTAGGGTGCTGCCTTGTCACACAGCGGGCAGGGGTTCGATCCCCGGTCGGGACAAGTTTCCTTGGTGAGATTTTTTAGGGTTTTTTTCCTCACGTGTAAGACAAATGTCAGAAAACTTTAAGGCCCAAACGTTCCCGAACATCATATGGACATCATAATCATTATCATTTGTTTTTGCCTTAGATTAAGTCTAGATTTAAGTACTCTCCTGGCGCACCACTATCATCATTATCAACCCTGATTTCATCGGGGCCGCCTTCCAGGCGCCTCAACCTCAGCAGTGGGTTACAGTTACGCCAATGCCAGAAGACACCAGAAATGTCGAAATGACAACCTGGAGCATTGAAAAAGAAAACTTGAACTCTAAATCTGTTTTCTCAACATTGCAAACTTGCTCCCCTTAGTTTCTTCTTCTTCTTCTTCTTCTTCTTCTTCTTCTTCTTCTCCTCTTTCTTCTTCTTCTTCTACTTCTTCTTCTTCATACTTTGTAGGATTTTCATCCTGTTTATTTCTACTATTTAACTCATGCCCCAAATGGGACTCAATGGCCAATCACGTTTCAATGATTTCTGTTTTACAACCAATCAGAATCGTGTTTCACGAAATATTTATCAGTGTTATAATTACCATATTAAAGAAGGCTCCTCGTTTTTAATATTCTGAACAGGTCTGACTATTATTTTGCAGTGACTGAGCCTGTGAGGAATACGGCTACCAGATTGTATATATAGTGCATGAATGTCAACACATGCCGCATGCGGGAGTTAATATAAAAACATTTGTAGCAATTGATTATACCACCAAAAAAAAAAAGAAACCACTGTTTGCACTTTCTTAAATGTATTGTTTCCCAGATAACAATCCAGAAAAATATGATTGTCATATTTACATCATACGACATCAGAAATGAATTAATATACAGTTTGATGTGTTTCATTTTTTTCTCCACTAGAGAGCATTCTTACAATATTGCGTTCCTTTGGCAATAAATAGTATGATCTGGTTGCAGTGATAAACAAAAGAAGCAGATGAAGCGTACTTATCGCTTCTCATTTGTTTTCAAACATCGCCGTTTACATTAAATATATAAATATTTAAAAATAACTATAGTTAATTAATGATTTGTGAGTAAACAGCTTAATTTTATTCGTTAAATAGTCCTAACAAATGTCACTCTTGATTTCCAAATTCTCTAGATAAATTCACTCCTCACTTCGTGAGTCGTGAATTTATTGATAATTTGGAAATCACTCGTGGCATTACTTATGATAAACACTCCTCGGAGGAAGAGGTATTTGATGTGCATCCCCTGTCTATCCATCTCTTGGCTGGTCTTCCTCTTGTTCTTCTCCCTTCGATTGGTCTATCTTCTTTGCAAGTTGGTTATCTTCCATTCTTTCTATATGACCTTTCCAATATTTTGGTTATGTCTTGAATATGACATTATTTCCCTAATTTCTGTGTTGTGTATTTTATCAAATAATTTTTCCCCTGAATAGTTCTTAAGATCTTCATTTCACATGTGCTTATTATTTGTTTAGTTTTTGTTGTATCAGCCCTAGTTTCTGCTCCATATACGGTAACTGGTCGAACTATCGTTTTGTATATGCGGATTTTGCTTTCTATTGACATATGTTTGTTGCGCCAAATTAAATATTTCATATACCCTGATATTTGTGCTGCTTTATCAGCTTGTTTCTTTACTTCTTTTATAAAATGTTTAGTGTTTGTTATTAATAACTAACTCACTGGCACTATCGAACCCATAGGTTCATGGCCGCGCGGACATAAGCTCTCCATATATCCCTATCCTGAGTCAATATTTTCCAATCATCCCCTGCATAATCTACTTCCCTCAAATCATAGTTAATGTTATTCTCCAACCTCATTGTTGATAGTTAATGTTATTCTCCCACCTCATTGTTCTACAAACTGGGCGTTTTCCCTCTGGTTTTCCTACAAGAAGCTTCCATTCACGTCTTTCATTCCCAATTCGTGCCACATGTCTTGCCCATCGCAGTCTACGAGACTTTACTGTTCTCGTTATATCTGGCTTTCTATAAAGACCATGTAATTCACTGTTATGCAGTCTTCTCCATTCACCTGTCTGTTCATCTCTGTTTGGTCCAAAAATTTTCCTAAGAATTTTATTGTCAAATACTCGTAATATCCTTTCCTCCCTTAAAGTAAAAGTCCATGTTTCGCATCCATGTTTGTTATTAATACACCTGAATAATTAAATTCTGATACTTTGCTTCTAGCCTCAAATTACAAAATGTTAAATTTACTTACTTACTTACTCACTGGCACTATCGAACCCGTAGGTTCATGGCCGCGCGGACATAAGCTCTCCATACATCCCTATCCTGAGCTAATGCCTTCCAATCATTCCCTGTATAATCTACTTCCCTCAAATCATAGTTAATGTTATTCTCCCACCTCATTCTTGGTCTACCAACTGGCCGTTTTCCCTCTGGCTTTCCTACAAGAAGCTTCCATGCAAGTCTTTCGTTCCCCATACGAGCAACATGTCCTGCCCATCGCAGTCTACGAGACTTAACTGTTCTTATTACATCTGGCTTCCCATAAAGACCATGTAGTTCATTGGTAGTTGAATGCAGGCTTTCACGGCCGGTAATCATAATGTTGTGTGATTCCGGGTTCTGTGGCCGTGGTCCATAGTTGGTGTTGATACCAGACGTTTCGCCCTCAACTGCGGAGGGCATCTTCAGTGGCGAGTGCTTCTAGGCGTGTTTCCTGGTCGGAAGATCTACTTAGAGTGAGCTCTGCTGACGTTGTGGACGTTGTATTGATACTAGTGGTGGGAGCAGGGTGAGTGAGCGTGGCTCTTGCTGATTGGCTAATGGTCGTCTCCTTGTTGTCCCTAGTGTTGATGCATTTATTTTCTAGTGTATGGTACCAGGCCTTAGGCAATTTGATACCTTCCTCTTTTCTGTTAATATTTTCTTTATGCTTGTATATTTCTATAGCCTCTCGGTATAATCTAGGGAAATAGTAGGAAGTTGTGGCTAAAACTTGTGTATCATCGAATAGAATCTGGTGTCCATTCATAATGGCATGTTCTGCTACAGCCGATTTATCTATTTCTCCTTGTCTGCAGTTTCTTTTATGTTCAGATAAACGGGTGGCTATACTTCTTTTCGTGGTCCCTATGTATGGTTACCACACGAACAAGGAAGTCGATATACGCCGCAAGTGGAGAGAGGTGGCCGAGGATCCTTAGCTGAGCGAAGGCAGTCTTCTATTTTTCTTGTAGGTCTGTAAACTGTTTTTATGTTGTATTTTCGTAGGAGTTTTCCGATACGATCTGTGACTCTTTGTACATATGGTAAGTAGGCTATGCTGGTTGAGGGCGTGTTATCCATTCTGACGTGCTGTCTTCGTGGATGTATGGTTTGTCTTATTTCCTTGGATGTGTAGCCATTTTTCTGGAAACAATTGAACAGATGGTGTTGTTCTTGTTTAAGGTGTTGTGGTTGGCATAACTTAGTCGCTCTGTCGAACAGTGTCTTAATGACACCTCGCTTTTGTCTTGGATGGTGGTTAGAGTCTTTGTGCAGATATCGGTCTGTGTGTGTAGGTTTTCTGTAAACTGTACGGAATATAAACGTAACATCTCAAGATATACTGGTTAGCTTCGATGTGGTTTCCCTTTTCACCATGGTGCCAGTAAATGAGACCATGGACTACATTAGACAGATTTTCACAGAAGAAATATCCAATTTATTCAGGCATGTACTAACTACTACTTACTTCCAATGGAACAACAGCTACTATGAACAGACCGACGGAGTAGCCATGGGCAGTCCTCTAAGCCCAGTAGTAGCGAACTTTTTCATGGAGAAATTCGAAACAGAAGCACTAAAAACAGCTCCCAAGTCTCCAGAACATTGGTTTCGCTATGTTGATGACACATTCGTAGTATGGAGACATGGCAGTGAAGAATTGGAACGTTTCCTTCAACACCTTAACAGCAGACACAACAAATACAGTTCACTATGGAAAAAGAAGATAATGGAAGACTTCCTTTCCTGGATGTTCAAATAATAAGGACTGGCAATGGGGAAATTCAACATACAGTTTACAGAAAACCTACACACACAGACCGATATCTGCACAAAGACTCTAACCACCATCCAAGACAAAAGCGAGGTGTCATTAAGACACTGTTCGACAGAGCGACTAAGTTATGCCAACCACAAACACCTTAAACAAGAACAACACCATCTGTTCAATTGTTTCCAGAAAAAATGGCTACACATCCAAGGAAATAAGACAAACCATACATCCACGAAGACAGCACGTCAGAATGGATAACACGCCCTCAACCAGCATAGCCTACTTACCATATGTACAAAGAGTCACAGATCGTATCGGAAAACTCCTACGAAAATACAACATAAAAACAGTTTACAGACCTACAAGAAAAATAGAAGACTGCCTTCGCTCAGCTAAGGATCCTCGGCCACCTCTCTCCACTTGCGGCGTATATCGACTTCCTTGTTCGTGTGGTAAACCATACATAGGGACCACGAAAAGAAGTATAGCCACCCGTTTATCTGAACATAAAAGAAACTGCAGACAAGGAGAAATAGATAAATCGGCTGTAGCAGAACATGCCATTATGAATGGACACCAGATTCTATTCGATGATACACAAGTTTTAGCCACAACTTCCTACTATTTCCCTAGATTATACCGAGAGGCTATAGAAATATACAAGCATAAAGAAAATATTAACAGAAAAGAGGAAGGTATCAAATTGCCTAAGGCCTGGTACCATACACTAGAAAATAAATGCATCAACACTAGGGACAACAAGGAGACGACCATTAGCCAATCAGCAAGAGCCACGCTCACTCACCCTGCTCCCACCACTAGTATCAATACAACGTCCACAACGTCAGCAGAGCTCACTCTAAGTAGATCTTCCGACCAGGAAACACGCCTAGAAGCACTCGCCACTGAAGATGCCCTCCGCAGTTGAGGGCGAAACGTCTGGTATCAACACCAACTATGGACCACGGCCACAGAACCCGGAATCACACAACATCATGTAGTTCATTGTTATGTAGTCTTCTCCATCCACCTGTCTGTTCATCTCTCTTTGGTCCAAAAATTTTTCTAAGTACTTTATTCTCAAATACTTGTAATTTTCTTTCCTCCCTTAAAGTAAGAGTCCATGATTCGCATCCATATAATATAACTGGTAGAATAATAGTTATATATATTTTCAGTTTAACGTTTTTTGAAAGGAGTTGTGACATCAAGAGTCTCTGCAATGTATAATAGCACGCATTTCCAGAATTGAGCCTATGTTTAATTTCTTTGTGCATCTCATTCCTATTTGTGATTATTGTTCCTAGATATTTGAATTCAGCCACTTCCTCAAAATTTCCCTCATTTGTCATTAGCTGTCCATTTCCATTATATAATGTATTTCTACGTGTGACCATATATTTCGTTTTATTGATATTTACTTCCAGTCCTAGTTTCTTGGTGTTACTCAATAGTGTGTGCATGTTGTCCTTTAGTATCTCCTCGCTATCGGCCAGTAGTACTACATCATCAGCATAAACTAACAGCTTACAGTAGTTATTTTAAAAACTGTATAAAAATGTGAAGTTATTAGCATACAACTGCTGTAGTTAACAAGTTGGCGTTTAATATGGGTCTTACTTAATTGCATTGTATAAAACTGTTACGCATGCGTACGACACCAAAACGACTTTAAGAGAGGTGATAATGGTGGCACCTATCTCACGCACATAATGCAGTAATGAGACTAATTACATGTTCCCACCAACAATTTCTAGTTCTGTTTCACCAACTGACGTTTTCAAAACACTATGTTCTTCACCTATATTATGTTCTTTAGTTAAAAACCTTCGTTAAATACACAGTTTAAAATATTAAATTTATCGTCTCTTTTTTTCTTTCTTAGTCTTTAATAGTGTCAGACAGCACCATTATCATCCGTCACGAATTAGGCCTTTGTAGACCTATTTCGACTCCATCTAGAGGTCTTCCTGGTCGAGGACGACCTTTGGGTTTATATTGCATCATTATTTATAGGATTCTTGAAATATCCATTCTTTTTACATGGTCTGGCCAGTTTAATTTATATCTGTCGAGTTTTTCTTCTACTGATTCTACTTGTAATTGTTCTAAAATTTCTTCATTCTTTTTTTCTATCTGAAAGAGTGTATCCTGCTGTCCTTCTGAGAAATTTAATTTCCATTGCTTTGATTCTGCTTCTGTCACTTTTTCTTAATGTCCAAATCTCACTTCCAACATACAGTTAATCCTGTAGAAAAATAAAAAAGAAAAAAACCAAAGATATTTAAATATCTTAATGAAACCATTTCCAAAATTAAATCTTTAGAATAAAACCCTGGCAAAAAAGGCATGCCACACAATGGAAAGTTAGAAATTATTAAACAAAATGAAGTTAAAGGCATTTGAGAAGATAAATTCCCTATAAAACGAATATCTTGAGAATCCTTCATACAATGAATAACCTTTCTTTTTATGTTAATATTAGTTTTTTTATCATTTTTTAGAGCAGCTTACACATTATATATATTTTCTTATAGACAACATGGGCAGATTTATTCTGGTCTTTATTCTTGTTCTTTAGGATATACCCGTGAATATTTATTATTATTTTTACACTGATTTCCTTTAAATCTCTTGATTGTAAAGGGGATATAAAAGGGAGGGTAATGCTAAAGTATTATATATTATTATTCTTGTGGATTTTTGTACTAATTTAATTTTTAATGTAATATTTATTATTCCTAAGATTTGTGTAAATTTGGTGATTTTCTTGTTGACATATTTTTCATTTTGATAAGATATTTAATTACTACCAATGTTCTTGCACAAACTACATCAAGCATGAATAGTGGTAATAATGTAATATATTCATTTTTTTCGAAAGAAAGCAAATGCATTTTATTTAATTTGCGCACGGGCCTGTTTGGCCATATGTGCATATTTTGCCCCAATGCAAGCATAACATCAGCGTACAAGATTCTGCTGTACCCCGGTGTGTTCAGAATCACATCACAGACAGCTGCAATCCTGGCAACTAATTGCATGTCCGTTTCCACTGGAGTCTCAAACACAAGTGTCTTTAGATATCCACATAGGGGAATCACCAGGCTCTTCCTTGCAGGAACTGAAGGACGTGTAAATAAACAACACGAATATATAAACAAATACATACATAGCTACACACCTACACTCATATATATAAAAAAAAAACCATGTGTGTAGATGTAAAAAGTTAAAAAAAAAACCTCTTATTTTGTACAATAATAAAAGATTAGCTACAGGATAGATTAAATGCATACACATACAGAGTGATTCTGTAAGAGAGTGTAAAATTAAACAGGACATAGGGGATGCTCCACTGAAAAATTTAAGATAGGGGACCTAGAGTCCAATCAGTTAACCTATGAAGATGTGAAAGTAAACATATCTATCACGTTACTGTTTTCCAGCTGATTTATATGTACTGTGCTGTTTAGTTCCGCAAGGAACTAGGAAGGCATGATGACCTGACTCCCCTATGTGTCTGAGACTCCAGTGGAAACGGACATGGCATTAGTTGCCAGGGTTGTAGCTGTCTGTGATGTGATTCCAAATACATCAGGACGCGGCAGTATCTTGTATGCTGATGTCATGCTTGCATTGAGGTTTGTGACCGTCAGTTTGAACAACTGTTGTAAGAAACAAAATGGTACATTAATTATGACAATGATGATACTTGCAGTTAACTGATAAATAATGTGAATAAAAAAGACTGGACTGTAATCTGAAAGGCAAGTTTACCTCCATATCTCCTTAAGCTGGCTTCTAGATCCCTAGGGTTCCCTATTTCAAATTGTTCAGTTGAACATCCCCCATGTTCTGTATAATTTTTGCACGCTCTTACAGAATCACTCTGTATCAACCCTAGCCCATTCCATCCAATTAAAATTCTAATCATGTTTGGTCTAATAGTAAATAGAAATATTATAGATATTATAAATACGAGAACAAGTAAAATAAATGGATTAAAATTTTAATCGCCATATATATATGGAGAATCTTAATGTGTAAAGTTATATTTGAATAGGATTCTAGAAGTCCTAGGTTCTATAATGGCGTAGCACATTGTTGACCCATAACCTGTCCTTTATAAGAAGTCAATAGACCAAGTTCATTTTTAGTTACCTTATTTGCTGATAGATGTCGTGGATGGTATGCGGTCAACACACTGACCCAATGAGGCATCTAGCATAAAATTAAGATATTACTAGGGCGTTGATGTCTGTAAATGTTGCTTAGAGGCCTCTTTATTCAGGCTTAAGGATCTTCTACGAGCCTGAAAATCTTCAGACTCGGGACCCACGACCTAAAATCCCTCCCAGAAGACCTGCACCTTGGATTTTTCCATCCTAAAAAAATCCATCGATCTCGGCCGGGTTTGAACCCGCGACTCTCGGAACCAGAGGCAAGGGCGGCTAATTTTTATTGGGTATACCACAGCTTTTTTATGTAGGGACTTACGGTCTTTAAAGCAGATTTAAAATTGAATTTTACAACTCTTCTTTGGAAGTGAGTGCCTTCATGAAACTAGTTAGTTAATTCACCCTATATTTTGAAAACACAGGAGATGAGAAAGTACTGGAAAAGTTCGATATTCATTAGAATGGAATGGTCGTACACTTAAGTTTTAAATGTTTAAAATATATATACACAGTCAGTATGCCCAATTCACCAATTAATGTTTTAAAATGGTCAACACGTTTCCACAGCCAAGCTATCATTCTCAAGACCAGATATTGACTGAAGACAAAATTGATAATAAATAAATAAATTCAGTTAAAAACAAACTACGTCACATGGCGCAATCAATCACATGTAAACAGTAAAACTTCTTTCAATTAAAGAAAAGAGGGCGGTGTACGGAATAGGGCCCTTGTCTTTATTCATGATTTTATCATTATTCTTATAAATTTTCAAACTTTTAATGACGTCAAGGAATTTGAAATCAATGACCGAACGAATCAGCCTAAGGTTACTTTTATTGATAGCATGACCGTAATCAGAAATAATATGCTGGGCAACTCCAGATTTTTCAATTCTATTAAGTGTAAAATGGGCAATATGTTCGTTAAATCTAGTTAAAATGGATCTTCTGGTTTGCCCAACATATTTCATATCACAGTCATTGCATACAATTTCATAAATACCGGATTTTTTTAAACAATCGACTTTATCTTCAGGGTTTCCAAGTGCACTATTTTATGTCAAAGTGGAAGTAAATATTTAATTTACCTCAATTTATTTCACAGCTATTTTAAATTCATATCAAAGGTTGAAATAATAGGAAAGTTAATTTTATGATTTTGTGGTGCCGGGAACAATATGGTCGGATGTAATGATGATCATTATTACGTAATAACACCTTTTACCTGAGAAAGTCACGAATTACGAGGGAGGTTTGATATTTAGATTGTAACACAAAGTAAAAAGGGTGTCTTCCTTTTATGGAAGAGAGAATCCAGTTCAGAGATTTATTACAGTCATGAAGAAATCAATTAGAGTTGAGAAATTTTCCCTGAACCGTATTTGACGCTCCTAGGCTATAATTACAAGAAAACAACCCAACATCAAATGTTGTCTGCAAATTATACGTTTTTTCTAAGCAATCAAAGTCTTCTTTCCGACTTCATGCTCTTGAATCGATCAACCTGTTTTCAATTATGGTAAAAATGTGTTAGAAAGGAATGTAGAAAATTAATACTATTTTCTAATCACAAACATTACTGTAATTGGCAAATACCATTGCTCAAAATGTATATAAATATTCCCCACGACTAAACTTTAAATTGTCTCAAATTGTGATATTCTGAAAACGTGTCATCCAACTGCTGATGATGGAACAAGAAATTCTGAAAAACCTCTAATATTTTAGGCCTAACGCATTTTAATGTGTTAAGGGCTGCAGATATTTAAACTTTTTATTCTGAAAATCAACTGTTACAATTCTTAAATATGCGTAATAACTAACTGGTACCATCATGACCGCGCGGATATGAGCTCTCCATACATCCCTGTCCTGAGCTAATGTTTTCCAATCATCCCCTGTATAATTCACTTGCTTCAAATCATTGTTAATGTTGTTCTCTCACATCACACTTGGCCTGCTATTGGGCGCTTTCCCTCTGGTTTTCCTACGAGGAGATTCCATGCTTTTCTTTGATAATAGTTATTTTTTAATATGAAAGCGTCAATGAAGATAACATCTGTTTTTTGCGCATAGTACGTTCTGTCGTACTTACAGCAATGGCGACCATGATTGAAAGTTCAACTTCCTACATTTTGGGGTTGCCAACCTAAATAACTGTACTGTAATATTACATATTACAAACCTAGTGTAGACATAGAAGAAGGGATTATATGTAATGTAGCAATAAGTTAGTTGTAAGTTAGTAAATTAAGTATTAGTTTTAACACAACACCATGTAAATATTACTAGATTAGGTGGTAGATTTAAGACTTAGGTTAAGGATTAATATGTAAAAATAACTGTATATAAGTTGTATTAAGAACAAACACCCGAAACTTGTATCCTGAAAATGAACATAATAAAAACAGCAGAGATTAATTAGGGACAAGAGCAGACCTGGGGATATGGGCATTAAGCCCGAGGAAACCCAGGGGGATGGTGGTGGGCTCTTAATGTTAAAAATGTTAAATGTGGGAAGTAAAACCACTGCCCTTTATATATACTAAGTACAATGTATATATAAAAATTTATCAAAAAAGTAGTGTTAATATACATTATACGAAACAAATCACAGCATTTTAAATGAACTGAACTTTATTTTAAATAATGTGAAACAATAAATACGTACTTGCCGCCATTTTACGACTGATTGGTGTCACGGCCTTCTGTAATTTCAACTAATCAACATTGGCCACACTGTTAACGTTTGTCAGTTGTTTATAATGAACGCAAATGTTTTCAACAAATATGTTATTTTACTATTGTTTATTATTTTGAAAATACCATCGCGCAAAAACTAATGTACAACGCACGTTTTTGAAGTGTTTTACAGAATCTCGCTATCGCTCGGGTTTTAAACAATTTCCTGGCTTCTGTAAAAACCTCTTCTCAACCTCGCATCGCAATATAGTATTATATATGATGTTTAGTAGAAAGGTTTATGTGTGTCTACTCTGTACTAACCAGGTTGAGTGGTAGACAAGGCCTTAAGGCCTTATGTCTGGCAGGTAAAATAACACTGTTATTATTATTATTATTATTATTATTATTATTATTATTATTATTATTACTAACCAGCTAATACCCGACGTGCGCTGCTACGGCTAAATAATTAAATATGTTTCTATTTTTAGTTGAAAAAGTAAAAATATATATATATAATTTTATATTGTAATCCTTTTTAGATACTTCGTGCGTCTGAAAATGAAATAGACCAATCACGGTGGTTGCTAGAGACAATTTTTAATTTTTGGATTTAAAGGTAAATCCCCAAATCTAATTTACAGGTTTCGCTGATTTTTTGGATAATACCTCCCTCGGTTTATATTAAGAGTATATAATGAGTTTCGTTGTGAAACATTGGAAACTGCGACCGCTAGAGCGATATTTTTTTCACCCTTATTTTATTGTCTATCGGATAGACGGTGAGAGGAAAATTGTCATAAGTAATGCCACGAGTGATTTCCAAATTATCCATAAATTCACGACTCACGAAGTGAGGAGTGAATTTATCTAGAGAATTTGGAAATCAAGAGTGGCATTTGTTAGGACTATTTAACGAATAAAATTAAGCTGTTTACTCACAAATCATTATTTAACTGTAGTTATTTTAAAATATTTATATATCTAATGTAAACGGCGATGTTTGGAAACAAATGAGAAACGATAGGCACGCTTCATCTGCTTCTTTTGTTTATCACTGCAACTAGATCATACTATTTCAGAATATTAAAAAGGAGGAGCTTTCTTTAACATGGTAATTATAACACTGATAAATATTTCGTGAAACACGACTCTGATTGGTTGTAAACAGAAATCATTGAAACGTGATTGGTCATTGACTCCCATTTCGGGCATGAGTTAAATAGTCATAAGTAATGCCACGAGTGATTTCCAATTTATCTAGAGAATTTGGAAATCAAGAGTGGCATTTGTTAGGACTATTTAACGAATAAAATTAAACTGTTTACTCAAAAATCATTATTTAACTATAGTTATTTTAAAATATTTATATATTTAATGTAAACGGCGTTGTTTGAATACAAATCAGAAATGCGAGGTTATGTTCATTCACTGCTGCTTGAGCATATTATTTATTGCCAAATAAGATCACAATATTGTAAGAGTGCACCCAAGTGGAGAAATAATGAAACACATCAAACTATATATCATAATGAACATTACGGGTTATTCATTTATTTTTTTTTAGTAAACAACTCAGTAAAATCAAGGAATCTTTTCATTATTTGCTATATTCAATGTATTTGTTGGAGAAAAATAATACTTTGACCTTTTCAGAACATAAAGGAGGAGCTTTCTTTATCACAAAAGCAGGAGCTGATAAAGAGAAATCGATAAAGAGCGAGGTGAAACACGACTGTCATTGGTTGTAAAACAAACTTCATCGAAACGTGATTGGTTATTGACTAGCATTTGTGGCATGAGTTAAATAGTCATCTAAAAGACCAGCAATTACAGATCTGAAATGCAAACTTATTAAAATTGAGGTTGTGGAGCGAAGAAGTTAGAAGTTAATGAATTAGTAAAATGAATGAATAAATATTCAAAGATGTTCACAATGTGAATTCATTCCGAGAGAGTTCTACGCTTAAAGCGCGCATTAATAACTGAGGAATTTCCAGCTAATTGACTGAGAGCAGTCGAGAAGACTTTGTGCTGATTTTAGGGAAGAGAAAGTCTGACTGAATTTGAAAAGTTTGTGATGCGATGGTCCTCAACAAATGGGCAAATATTTGCTCGGAGCTTATTTCCTAGTCCTACTTATCTTCTTCAGTCTTAAGACAATCGGAATAAGAACATTTCCTTAGTAGGTGGTTACTGTTTCCATTCAGCTTTATACATCATCCTTACATTGTTTGCTGGAAGCTAATTTATCGTTTTTCTTCTTCTGCTTCTTCTTCTTCCTTTCTAGATCTAGGTAGAATGGCCTTATTCCATCTCTGCCTTGGTCGTCCAGGATCTCGACGTCCTCTTAGTTTATATGACAGAATTATTTCCAGTATCCTCCTATTGTGCATTCCTTCCAAATGTCCCTTCCATTTATGGGTACATTCATATATTTTTTATTTATTACAAATATGTTTAATTTATTTCTTGGTTTTATGTTAGATGTAATTTTGTATAATGATCTACAAATGTGATTTCTAACGCCTTAATACGGCAATAATCCTTTTTCCTTACGTATTGTCCAGGATTCGCTGTCATACAGTATGTTAAAGCGGGCACTGATATTACTTTATAGGACTTCATTTCAGTGTTTATTTGTGTTGTTTTAATTGTTCCACACATCATTTGATATCTACTTAATTTATTTGTTACATCTAGATGCAATTCATGTATCTAAATATTTATTATTTTTCATTTCCAATAATCATCTTACGTGTTTAAGTTTAAAGTAAGATGACGTCAAACTGAGGACAAAAAAATAGTAATAAAAATAATAATAATAATACTAATAAAATAATAATAATAATAATAATAATAATAATAATAATATTTATAATAATAATAGTAATGATATTTTGGAATATATTAAATTTTGGAATATATTAAACAGTACCAACTAAATTGGAAACACCATCTTGAAAGAATGAGTTCAAATTGGATCCCCAAAGCTCTTTATAATTATATACCAAGAGGGCGAAGATCACTGGGCCGTCCTATGAAACGCTGGAGGGAAAATTTTCTATAGGATCGTAACAGGCCTTGGCCTAATACTTGGAAGGAAGAAGAAGAAGAAGATAATGATAATAATCACAATAATGATAATAATAACAATAATGGTAATCATAATAATGATAATAATAATCTTCTTGTAAGCCCATGTTTCCCTTAACAGAGATTTAGGCGCTCTCCCCTTACAGGGAAGAATTTCTACCATACTAATTTACTTACACTTGTTTTCGTATACAAGTCATTTGAGTGGTCCGTGGTCAGCGTTCCGCCTCGTACTGACATCTAGGGAACCAAGGTATAATAATAATAATAATAATAACAATAATAATAGCAATAATAATAATAACAATAACAATAATAATAACAATAATAATAATAACAATAATTTAAGGTGTAAAAATTAAGCCATAACCCTTCTCCTACACTTAACCAGCGAATAATAAAATAATACAAAATACCTTGTACTTAATAATAAAATAGATTTATTTAGAATAGAATAGATTTATTTAGCCTGGTGGATAATACAATATTATTAAAGTATCACCTATAACTAACTAAATAACTGGCACTATCGAACCATTAGGATAATGGTGCCCGGACATAAGCTTTCCACACAACCCTATCCTAAGCTAACGTTTTCCAATCACCCCCTCTATAAAATCTACTTCCTCACATCATAGTTAATGTTATTTATTCTCTCACCTCATTCTTGACCTAGAAAAAATAATTACAAACAGGAATGAGGTGCACATAGGCCTAATTCTAGAAATGCATGCTATTATGTATTACAGAGACTCTTGTCGTCCCAACTTCTCTCAAAAAAAAAACATTAAACTGAAAATATATAAAACTGTTATTCTCCCAGATAGGCTATGTTATATGGATATGAAACATGTACTCTTATTTTAACGAAGGAGGAAAGATTACGAATATTTGAGAATAAAGTTCTTAGCAACATTTTTGGATCAAAGAGAGATGAACAGACAGGTGAATGTAGAAGACTACATAACAATGAACTACATGGTCTTTATAGGAAGCCAGATATAATAAGAACAGTTAAGTCCTGTAGACTGCGATGGGCAGGACAGGTGGCACGAGTGGGGATGAAAAAAGGGACATGGAACCTTCTTGTAGGACAAATACAGGGTAAACGCCAACTTGGTAGGTACTTGAATTCAGCCGTTTCTTCAGGTTATTTCCTTATAGATGTCAGAAAGTGTCATGCACCTCAGGCAATTCCGAAATCCGGTCTTGTTTGCTGTGTTTATAACACAAGGCACCAATTAAACACAAGGTTAAACGAAGGCCATCATCCTATATTATAACATTGTAACTAATTATAACGTTGATGGTCTGACGTAATTACGTTAATACCAATCCTACGTTTATATGTAGATCGCAGACTCTACATCTTCTAAGGATGTTGTAGAAGTAACAGTTATATTGCATGGATGCAAAGTATGACATACATAAAAAACTTGAGAATGATTATATTAGACCTTTTGAGAAGATTGGCAATAATCCAGGAGAGAAAAATGAGTTTAACAAATAAGATACAGGGTGCGGCATAAGTGAGTTAACCACTGCACGCGGTTACAAGCAAAAAAATCAGATTGGTTGAAACTGGGTTTTTGAATACGAGAACATCAGAATATAATCTCAAACACTACTAAGCCACTGGCACTATCGAACCCTTATTTTCATGGCCGCGCGGACATAAGCTCTCCATACATTTCTATCCTGAGCTAATGTTTTCAAATCTTGCCTTAAATCATTCTTGGTCTACCAACTGAGAGTTTTTTCCTCTGTTTTTCCTACAAGGAGCTTCCATGCACCTCTTTCATCCCCATACGTGCCACAGGTCCTGCCTTTCTCAGTCTAACTGTTACATTATATCTGGCTTCCTATACATATCATGTAGCTAAATATTATGTAGGTTTTTTATTCACTGTCTGTTCATCTCCTATTGGCCTAAAAAAATCCCAAGAACTTTTTTGTGAAATACTCGTAATCTTTTTTCCTTCCTTATCTCAAACACTACTGCTTGAGGTAATTTTCTAACTAAGGAATAATTTCGGTATCAGTTCTATTAAATATAGAAAAATATTTATAAAAGTTATAAATGCAACATGGTTATAATATCATCATGATCCGGTATCATGGCAGCTGCCCCCGTCTTCCGGAAACCAAACGCCATTCCTCTCTATCCATCCATTGGTCTTCCTCCATTCCTCTGATATTCATAGCTGCTTGTATCCCTTCTATCCAAGTTTTCTTCGGTCTTCCTCTCTTCCTCCTTTCCATTGGGATCCATTCCATAACAATTTTAGGCAATCTTTGTTCTGGCATTCTTTTGACATGACCATACCAGTGCAATATTTTCCTTTCTATAATGTTTATGATGTCCGGCTCCTCTTGTACACCCATAATTTCCCTTATTTCTTTCTTTCATATTCTATCCATTCTAGATTTTCCAGCTGGTTATAATAATGTGTACAAATTATTAGAATGGAGGATGAAAAATTGTTAAAATTAATAATGCGGTGGGCAACTAGAGGGAGGAAATTGAAAGAACTACAAAATTAAAACTAGATTGGAGAGTTCAATTGATAGAAGTACGAATATAAATGAATTTGGTATGTGACGGTTTTTAGGGTTAATAAATTCTATGTTCAAGCCATAGTTAGCCCAAAACATTCAAGACTAAAAGTGTATAAAACACCTGCTCTTCCAACTCTTTTGTACGGTAGCGAAGTATGCACATTAAACAGAAGGATATAAAGAGACTTAGATCTGCTGAAATGAGATACCTTCGGAGGACTGCAGGATACACGCTATTAGATCACAAAAAAATGAAGACATCTTAGAAGAATTACACATGGAATCTTTAGAAAACAAAATTTCTGATTATAAGTCAAGATGGATGCAACATGTTCATCGAATGGAAGATCACAGGATACCCAAACTAATGTTAAGATATCAACCTGCAGGAAGAAGAAGACCAGGACGTCCACTGAAAAGACTTCTGGACTGTGCTTCTATTGAGGCCAAACAGGTCAACAAATGACCTAAATTCATGAATGTATTATGATGATAATAGAAAAAAGAATCATATCATAATCACTTCAAGGTTTAGATGACTCGCCTGTTCCGAATTTACAATGATCGCTTCCATTTCTTCCTAGGTCTTCCTACATGCCTTAATCCCTTTGGTTTATGATGATATGCTGTCTTGGGCAATATTGTTTCTTCCATTCTCTGAACATGCTGTTCCCAGCCGACGCGGTGCTGTTGAATACCATTTATTGAATATATTTCTAATTCGCTTCTTATTTCTTCTTTTCTTATGAGGTCCAATTTTGTGCTTCCTTTGGTCCTTCTTAGAAAAGTCATTTCTGCACTTTGTATTGTGCTCGAACTCCTCCTACTTGTTAACCAGTACTCACTACCGTAAAAAAGTACCGCCAATGTTTTGTAGAACTTCAATCTTGTATCCTTCCTTGTTTTATTTTTTGGATTAAATTTAACATTTTGTGTAATTTGATGGATGAAGAAAAATTGTAGCATTGTAGAAAGTTGGTCGTTGTAATATATTTCTAGAGATGTGGGGTATTTTTTTAAGAACGGTGAAGTATATACGGAATTTATCTGGCAGAATTCCCAGGTGTAAGAACACATCGTGATTATCATGGACACTAACAGCTATCAAGAAAGTTTGACAGCTTAGTAAGAATAGGAAGGACATGATAAAACAGTTATGGTATGTGAAAATCTGTCCTCGAACCAAGCTCTTTTGGAAATGAGCCAGCCTTGCAGTGACAGTTAATTAAGTCACCTTCAGTTTCACTACCCACACCCACTCCGTTCTGCCAAATCACGAACTTGGTTTACTTTTATTCAGTCTTCTGTTATTCCATGCACCGAGTCCAAACACATTTAAGGAGACTGACTGGTGAATTTCACTTTTTTTTGTTTTCATCTGATTGTTTTGAAAATGTTATCGCATACATAATGTGCTTGTAGAAGTGTTTCTGTGGAGTTTGGTGTTTATAAGTAGAATAGTTTCAGAATTATTATCATCATCATAGTACATTCACGAATTTAGGCCATTTGTTGACCTGTTTCGGCCTCAAGAGAAACACCATCCAGAAGTCTTTTGAGTGGACGTCCTGGTCTTCTTCTTCCTGCAGGTTGATATCTTAACATTTGTTTGGGTATCCTGTGATCTTCCATTCGATGAACATGTTGTATCCATCTTAACTTATAATCAGAAATTTTGTTTTCTAAAGATTCCATTTGTAATTCTTCTAAGATGTCTTCATTTTTTGTGATCTAGTAGTGTGTATCCTGCAGTCCTCCGAAGGTATCTCATTTCAGCAGATCTAAGTCTCTGTATATCCTTCTGTTTCAACGTCCATACTTCGCTACCATACAAAAGAATTGGAAGAGCCAGTGTTTTATACACTTTTAATCTTGAATGCTTTTGGACTAACTGTGGCTTGAAGATAGAATTTATTAACCCTAAAATTCTTAAAAATTTAGATATTTTTGCATTTACATCCTTTTCTTCTTCATATGAGTGAGATATTGCATCCTAGATACGTAAAATTATTCACCTGCTCCAAAATGTTATTGTCTAGTACAGTTTTACTTCTGACAGGATCTACACCTTGAAATGCCATAATTTTTGTTTTTTCTGTAGATATCTTCAAACCATATTCTTCTGTAATTTTGTTAAGTTCATACAGACCTTTCTGTAGATTATCTTCGGAATTTGATATTATTATTTGGTCATCTGCAAACAGTATGGTGTTTAATTTTCTATTTTCTGATATTTTTATTCGAAATTTATATTTTTTGTTCCAGCAACATATTACTTCATTGATATAAATTGCAAAGAGTGTTGGGGATAGGGGGCTGATTTTTTAAATATATTTTTTAAATATTTTTAAAAAATGCTCCTTACAATGCATTTTTAAATATTCTCTCGTCTAATTTAAGATTCAGACAGAGCCTTTATGATTCCAGTAAACACATTTGCTGTGAAAAAAAATCATAAAGGTAGGATACTGCTTACTTGTCATTAAAAAATTATCCACTCTCACGCATTTCCATCTCAATTTAAAAGAACACATGTGTCTTAGACTAGTAACTGCATACCAAATTTGAATGAGCATATATTGGGAAGTCTAGCCACCAATAATTTTTAAATATCAGTTGAGTTGGTGTTTACTTGATGAACATAATGGCTACGACCCTGAAATTATAGAATGTTTAATTAAGAAGGTTCATTGCAAAAAAAACAATTAACAAAGTTTTTCCTTTGCCCAAAGAAAACATAAAGAAATATGTCGTAATGTCATACATAGGCCCACTTTCAAATAAAATATCTAAACACTTTAAAAAGTTGAACATTAATGTGGCATTTAAAACTAATAAAACTCTACAAAATATAATAAAAAATAATAAAACCAAAACAAAACAAAAAAAATTATCAGGTGTATATAAATTGAAGTGTGGCACATGTGACAATGTCTATATAGGACAAACTGGTAGACCTTTTATCTCTCGGATAAAGGAACACATGAGAGCATATAACAGAAATTTAGAAAATTCAAAGTATGCTAACCACCTATTCCAATTTAATCATTGTTTCTATCCAAATTTTGAAATTTTACATATTTGTGATAAGGGTAAGAAGTTAGATTTTTGGAGGCTGTAGAAATTAATAAATTTAAAAGTAGTAAAAAACTATTAAATTCTCAACTTGATTTGAATGAATCCCCTTTGTTAAATTTAAAAATTTAAATAAATATTGTTGTATTGTTGCTTAGATCAGTTGGAACACAATTCATAATTTGTTAACATGTCTGAAGAATGTACAGTGTACCGAAACAGCTGTCACTGAATTATATAATAAATATGAAAATCAAATAAAACGTAGTTTTATTTTTATTTAATTAATTAATAATTTTTTAAATGTAATGGTAGGTAATTCTGATAGCTATGTTCTGCGGGAGGAGTATAAAATATATATTTTTGATAAAAGTATTCTTGAGGTATTTGGAGCTATTAAATTAATTAATTTATTGTTTTAAAAATATTAATAATAGCTTGCTACCATAAAATTTAAATTTGATAGCATAAAAATTGCAATGTAATGAGCATTTTAAGTTTTGGAAAGTGTCAAAAAAATGGAAACGGAAAAAAAAAAACACATTACAATTTATAGTAGTAATGCTGACCACACTTGCAAGGTTATTTAAACTCTTATGTCATGGACTCAATTTTGCTCCTACAATAAAAAATGTTACATCAAAATGTCCCAAAAGGATCATAGTTGTTAAAAAGGAAATAAACAAAAAATGCATTTTTTGCCATTTTTTTTCAAATTTGTCGTCATTGGGTGCCCTTAAAGAGTTTCTTTAGCTAAATATGATAGTCTTTATGGAAGTAATTAATAATCAACTGAGTGCAAGTGATCAAATGTTTGAATCTCTTTCCCTCTCGCCTTTCAGAGGCGTGACCTTCGAAGACAGAGTCAACATAATCTCGTTCATATTTCCAATGCCCAGTTCCCTAAGATACACTTCGCACTTTTAAGTCACGCTTATGCAGTTACTTGTTAAATCATTAATTTTTATCCAGAACTAAATTTAATCTATGCCATTAGTTGAATTTTATTGTTTCTCATTTTTTATTTGTACATTTTATATTTCGTTCGTTTAAGACCAGAGTAAATCAAAATAAATTGTAAATAATAATTGTATTGTAGATATACCATGTAATAATTTTGTATTTTAATTTGGATATAAGAGTATTTTCTGTTTTTTTAACCTTTTTGAGTGGTAGAGACGGCCTTAACTCTGTCAGGTAAAATAAAGCTATAATAATAATATTATTATTAATAATAGTAATAATAATTACTATTATTATTATTAGTATTATTATTATTATTATTAGTAGTAGTAGTAGTAGTAGTAGTAGTAGTAGTAGTATCTTGTACTGCGTTGTTAGTCCCCCATCGGGCGCCTCCCCAGGTGGTGGGATAGTGTAATGCTTCAACAGATATGGGTGGTATCGGGGAAATGAACTACTCGAGGCGAACCAAAACTAACAGCTACTGCCTTGTAGTTCAGTGTTGATTCACTTAAAAGGTAGAGGAAGGCAACCTTGATTAAACATTACCTTGTCTTCCAGGTTGGGGTTTATAGCAATAAGCGAGCTCCTCCTCCTACTGAAAAATGTGCAATGCTAAAAATTCTGAAAAGAAGAATGCCGGACGTAACGAACTATGTTTTTGGAGGCGATCGATAAGGATTTGAAGACGAGAAACAGCAAGGGAAAAAAAAATGTATGTATGTATATATATATATTAGAAAAAAATAGAAGAAAAGCGTTTGAAAAGGTATGGACCCTCATAAGAATGGAAGAAGATACTCGTAGAATAGCAAAGAACATCCTTGATTGGAAAACTGTGGAAGAAATGGAAGAGGCAGACATAGAGAACGTTGGATAGATGGAGTGAGGAGAAGTATGGATGCTAGATATATGAGGGAAGGGGCGATGCCTTAAACAGAAACCTCTGGGTTGAAGCAGAACCACTCTAGTGTGGAATATTCCTAATTGTAATAATAATAATAATATTATTATTATTATTATTAATATAATATATAATAATATAATAATAATATTATTATTATTAATATAATATTATTATTATTAATATAGCGTAGTGGTTAAGGCACTGAGCTACAAGCCGGAGGGTCGAGGGTTCAAGTCCCGTTGGGGTCAGGATTTTTAAACTGACCCAAACCCTCTGGCGGCAATATGGCCCTGGGGTCGACTCAGCCTCTAACGTAAATGAGTACCAGACGCTTCTTCTGGGGGTAAAGGTGGCCGTCACGCAGGGCTGACAATCCGGCTGACATAAAGTGCCGATTGTCTAGAAAAAGTGGGAGCCTTAACCTCCTACTACCCCAAGGGCCTCCTGAGGCCTGTAGTGGGATCACTTTACTTTACTTTACTATAATATAATATTATTATTATTATTATTATTAATATAATATTACTATTATTATTATTAATATGTTATTATTATTAATGTTATTATTACTATGTTATTATTAATATTATTATTATTATTATTATTATTATTATTATTATTATTATCCCACTAGTGCTTCAGTCTTATTTTAGTACGTTGCATATATTTTAGACACGACCTTGGTACGTAATAACGCTTGTCTGGGAAGAAATTTCATGGTATATTTCGACATGGATTGGTTGACAGTGCCTTTGTTAGGCATAAAAATTTCAGTTAGATTTGTTGAGAGGATTTGAAAAATATTATTTGCGCTTAAATTTAATTCTGTTAAAAACCAGCGCGATTACATTGTTTGTGTGTGTTTAGCTTATGGAAGTGAGAAGTGGCATGACCATAAAAGTAACCATGAAAAGTAGAAACACCAGAGTGTACTGGAATCTGGGTTAAGCGCCACGGAGATGGATAGAAAGCAAAACGTCTCTATTTAATTACATAGTTACTAATTATGCGCTGGGTGTAATATGCACGTGCATTGAAACTTATACATTACATCCACTGGCTGTTTATTAATATTCTATTCCATTTTGAGAAGCACAAAGAAATTAAACATAGGCTCAATTCTGGAAATGCGTGTTATTATGCATTGCAGAGACTCTTGATGTCCCAATCAATTTCAAAAAACGTTAAACTGAAAATATATAAAACTATTATTCTACCAGTTATACTATATGGGTGCGAAACATGGACTCTTACTTTAAGGGAGGAAAGGAGATTACAAGTATTTGAGAATAAAGTACTTAGGAAAATTTTTGGACCAAAGAGAGATGAACAGAGAGGTCAATGGAGAAGACTACATAACAATGAACTACATGGTCTTTATAGGAAGCCAGATATAATAAGAACAGTTAAGTCTCGTATACTGAGTTGGGCAGGACATGTTGCACGTATGGGGAATGAAAGACTTGCATGGAAGCTTCTTGTAGGAAAGCCAGAGGAAAAACGCCCAGTTGATAGACCAAGAATGAGGTGGGAGAATAACATTAACTATGATTTGAGGGAAGTAGATTATACAGGGAATGATTGGAAAGCATTAGCTCAGGATAGGGATGTATGGAGAGCTTGTGTCCGTGCGGTCATGAACCTACGGGTTCGATAGTGCCAGTGAGTAAGTAAGTAAGTAATTGTCTACATTTATGAAATGTGACTTGATAAGCGGGAATTCTGTCACAAAACATTACTTCAATCGTTAACTACGTTTCAATGTAATTAATTGGTCACGTGACAGCATAGAAAATAGATTAGAGATGAAATGTATTACTTCCTGAAACGTGTAAAGATTTGATATTTGCTGTAATGAAGTAAATAGAAGTTTGTGTGTTTTCAACTGTCGATAGGTTCGACCGGTTTTGTTCAGGATTTAATTGTAGATAAACGTCAACCAGGATGGCTACTTTTAGATGTTTGTAAGGAGAAAGGCACACAAAAAATGTATTTACATCAAAAGTAATCTAAACATGTAAACGTTGTAAGATGTCATCAGTTGAAAGTGAAACTGTCATCAAATTTTATTGGACACCCGGCATGCGCTGCTGCTCCTTAATTAATACCATTGTTCCGGTACACCGCTGGGATTCCGAGATCGGGTCTCGGTCACTCCATGTGGGTTTCGTGGTGGACGAAACGGAGCTTGGATAGGTTTTTCTCGAGGTTTTTTTCCGTCTTCCCCTGCCACAATTTCATTCCATCATTTCCCCATATTCATCTCATCCATATCATTTCGTTCATCTGCCCCTGTGATGGTGCGTCAGACGTGGTCTATGTAGAGGACTGATTTCATCTCATCCCTCGACCCGACCCTGAATTCGACACCAGTGGAGGATATTTATTTATTTTAATTCCGGTATATACGGCAAATCAAAAGGGGGCACGCCGTAGCGTAGTGGTTAAGGCACTGAGCTACAAGCCGGAGGGTCGAGGGTTCAAGTCTCGTTGGGGTCAGGATTTTAAACTGGCCCAAACACTCTGGCGGCACTATGGCCCTGGGGTCGACTCAGCCTCTAACGGAAATGAGTACCAGACGCTTGTTCTGGGGGTAAAGGCGGCCGTCACGCAGGGCTGACAACCCGGCTGACATAAAGTGCCGATTGTCTAGAAAAAAGTGGGATCCTTAACCTCCTACTACCCCAAGGGCCTCCGGGCATGTTGTGGGATCACTTTACTTTTACGGCAAATCAAACATGGTGGCTCCTAGAATACATGTTTATTTTCGAATTTCATATTTCGCTGATTTTTAATAATAGCTACCTCAGTTTATTTATATTTATGTGCCTAAACATCAGAGAGCCAAGAGGGAAGTATCTATATTGGTATCAGAAACGAGAAGGAAAGGATGACCAAATCTCACGTGGATCCAAGAGATTGGAAAAACTTTGAAGGAGTGGGAAATAGAGGAAGAAATGTGTTATAATAGAGACGAATGAAGGAAAATTATAAAGCGAAATTGAAGACAAATCATTGGTGCCGGAGAAATGTATAACAATGTAAAAACCAGAAATACATATATTTATCTATTTAATACTCGTACTATTTAATTTATTTTGCCAAAATTAAGGCAATAAGGCCTTTTCAACCAGCACAAATATACAAATTCATATTTACAGCATACATTATTTAATATAAATCTTATATAATTATCTCTATCTATTTCAAGTGTATATGTGTTGTTATATATATATATATATATATATATATATATATATCTGGCAATATACACTATATCTAACATATAAAAATAAATGTTTGTTTGTTGTACTTTATGCGCGGCCATACCGTTGATCCGATTGTGATGGAGCTTTTTACAAAATGTTCAGGAGATTCCCGAGATGAACATAGTCTATAAGACAGTGTGATACTCAACTCCTACACCCTTTAAAATCGCCCTTTGTAGTGGAAAATGTGAAAAAAGTAGCTCTTTGAACGCTTAAATGGCTTACGCTGCCTAAACCATAACAAATACACAAAATTAATGTACACAGAATTGAATATCTCAAAAAGCTCTACAAGAAAGTCTGCGACAGCATAAGTTTATCTTTTACGGATAACTCACAATAACCATTTTTGTCTTTCATTGATGCCAAGAAGATCGAGACAAGTACGTAGATTCCTGTGCAAGCATAGCAGCACATGGCGGGTATTCTTTTACGGATAACTCACAATAACGAATTTTGTCTTTTACTCATTTATGCCAAGAAGATAGAGATAAGTAGATTCCCGGGAAACACCGGGTAATCAGCACGGGGAATCTTAAAATAATTACGACATACATTTATAATTATTTTTCATTATACTTGTTCAACTAATCATAAGAAGTACATTAATTTTTGTTTTTCAGCTCATTTATGCCAAGAAGATCGGGATGAGTAGATTCCCGGACAACGCCGGGTAATCAGCACGGGGTATCTAAAAAATATAAATTTGTAATTATTTTGCGTGTTACTTATTCAACTAAACATAAAATCACATTAATTTTCATTTATTTAGGCGTAGCAGCGCACGCCGGATATTAGCTACTTAATTATAAAAAATAAAAAAAAAACACTAAAAGTGTTATTGTAAACTTCATGTGCAAACAATATTTTATACGATAAACGTAATAATAATGATAATAATATAGTGAAAAAATAATGGAAAATTATAAGAAACATTTTAGGTTCTCAAGCATATAAACTCAAAAGTAAGAAGGAAATAAAATTATATACAGATCTTCATACTGTTATTAGAACGCATCTAAAAGAACTCTACAAAAAAAAATCCGCGACAGCATATGTTTATCTCACAATAACAATTTTTGTCTTTCATTAATGCCAGGAAGACCGGGATAAGTAGATTCCCGGGCAACGCTGGGTAATCAACACGGGGTATCTTATAATAAGTACGATATAAATTTATAATTTTTTTCTTCCACTTATTCAACTAAAGATAAAAACACGTTAATTTTTCTTATTTAGGTGTAACTATGTGTTAGCTATTATTAAATAAATGAAATCAATATAGGCCTATCTTACAGGATACACTGTCAGTTCTTCTTCTTCTTCCGAATGCAGTATTGGGCGATGATGCCCGTTCTGCGACTACAAAAACTGATCTTTCCATCGGTTGAAGGGTCTTCCGAGGTTTCTTTTGCCTTTAGGGTTGCGGTGGTAAATCATCTTTGATAAACGGGAATTTGTCAATTTAAGAGTTAAATTTGATGATTTAACTCATGTTCCAAATGTTACTCAATGACCAATCACGCTTCAATTAATTTTGTTTTACAACCAATCACAGTCGAGTTTCACTGCTCTTTATCGATTTCTCTTTATCAGCTCCTGCTTTTGTGATAAAGAAAGCTTATAGCATTATTTTTCTCTAACAAATACATTGAATACAGCTAATAATGAAGATGAGATTCCTTTATTTTACTGAGTTGTTTATTAAAAGATAAATTAATAACCTATAATGTTGGTTATAATATACAGTTTGATGTGTTTCATTTTTTCTCCACTAGGGTGCATTCTTACAGTATTGCGATTCTATTTGGCAATAAATAATATGATCAAGTTGCAGTGAATATACATCTCACATTTCTCATTTGTTTTCAAACATCGCAGTTTACATTAAATATATACATATTTTAAAATACCGGTAACTATTTGAAAATGATTTGTGAGTAAACAGCTTAATTTTATTCCTTAAATAGTCCTAACAAATGCCACTCTTGATTTGCAAATCCTCTAGATAAATATGGAAATCACTCGTGGCATTACATACGATAATTTTTTCTGGGGTTACTTTTTTGAAGTTCAAGGAGAAAATAGCAAGGACAAGGGTAACAATTATCACAATGAAAGCTTAAGAAAGTTGGTACTGTCAAGTTCACGTGTGAATAACTCAATTAAGCGAATGTGAGATGAGACCCTGCGGGACTTTTACATCCGGCCTCTGTTGTTCCAATCACCAGCATTTATTATTACCATCACTGCATAAGCCTGACCAAGTTCCATCTGGAAATAAATAATAGTTTTAAAAAACTAAAACAACACCTTTATTAGAAAACCGAACTAAAAAATGAAAAATAATTTTAATTTCCAACACGCTTGGGATAAAATAAAAGTGGTCACCAAAAAATATCATCTCCAACACATATAGAATAAAACTAGAGTTACCAACAAAAAGAAAATAATTTTACCATCAAAAGCGTGGGGTGCTTTTTATGATTTTTACATTTTCTTCTTTAGAGACTTTACTTTTACCAATATCTGTTTATTATCAAATATATTAATTTATATAGAGCACCCCACGCTTTTGATGGTAAAATTATTTTCTTTTTGTTGATAGAGTTCACCGCTCTACCACCTGAACTCTTACAACGATTGACTAAAAAGTCGGCAACCTATTATAGCAGTTTTTATTTTCTGATGATTCCGGCCAGGATTTTAGAAACAAAATATGAAAAAAATATTGTATTGTCACGGGTCCTTTACAAGTATACAAATTTTCAAGTCGATCCAATGATTTTAAGTGGGTGAAAATCGTGTTCAAAGATTCTGTTACATAGATACAACGATACTTTTTTGATTTTCTGATGATTCTGGCCAGGATTTTAGAAAATAAATATGAAATTATTGTATTGTCACGGGTCCTTTACAAGTATACCAAGTTTCAAGTCGATCCAATGATTTTAGGTGGGTGAAAATCACGTTGAAAGATTCCGTTACATAGATGGATGGATGGATGGATGGATACAGGTCAAGCTAATATAAAGCGTGTAAAAATGATCAATTTATTGTCCTTGACCCTTACATTGGCAAAACACTAAATTCTCGTGTGTGTTATTTAAATATGTCGAACTGTAGAGAAAACAAAATAATGTAAAAGCTCTAAGTTAATGCTGTATATTGTGCAATTTCACGTAACTAACTAACTAACTGTCCTGCGCCTTAGCCGAGTGGTTTAAGGCATCATGCCTTGGCGCAGAGCTACGGGACTTGTGCTGGTTCAAGTCCCAATAGGTTAAGATATTTTTACTGGAATATTGCCCGTCCAGCGCCATAGATGTGTGGATAAGGCAGGAAGCCTTGTCGCAGAGCTACGGGACTTGCGCTGGTTCGAGTCTCCATGAGGGGAAGAAATTTTATAATGGAATTTCGGCCAGTATGGGACCGGTGCCCACCCAACATCGTGAGGCAATTGGGTAACGTGGAGGTAGACGATCATCTAGCCAGTTTAGGGGTGACATGTGGTCAACATATCAGGTCCCCAGCCGTTACAGCTGTACTTCTCAACCTGGAGCCGCTACTTATTGTAGCTACCCAAATTCCTCATGATTCTGGGTGTGCACAGGTCACATTCAGGCCAGAATTTCATAACAAATGTTCTCCTCCCACGGGGACTCGAACCAGCGTAAGTCGTGTAGCTCTGTACCAAGGGATGATGCCTTAAACCGCTCAGCTTGGGCGCGGGACGGCTGTTTTTTTTATTGTGTAAAAAAATTTGGTTTACACAAGATTTTGTCATTGTTTGGCAGGACTTGTAGGAATTTACGAATCAATGAATTTGAAAATTTTCCAATAATTTTATGTTTCTTAAAATTTTGGTAGACAGCAAGCAAAAAAAAAAAAAAATCATTGACAACAGAAATGGACTTTCGGAGAAGGACATCAAGAAAATCAAGTAAGGAGAAAATTCGGAACCAGAAAATTCGAGAAATAATTAATGTTAAACATAATATTATAGAAATAATAGATGGGCTGTGATGTTGGCTACAATGTGGAAAGATATATTAACTCAAAAATAAATAAATTTCAGACGGTGTGTGGAACAATACAGACAACATTCAAAAATAAAATTAGAAAAGAAACCAAGATAAAAATGTATAATGTTATGGCGGTTCCCACAATATTGTATGGATGAAAAAAACAGGATAGAATACAGACGGCGGAGATGAGGTTCCTAAGACAAGTAAAAGGATGTACGGTACAAGACTTGATAGAATAAGAAATGAGGATATAAGAGAAGAATTGAAAGTACAGCCTTTATTGGATAAAGTCACGAATTACAGACAGAAATGAATTGATCATATGGATGGAATGAGTAAGGAGAGATATCCATTGTTAGCAAGAAATGATCAAGCAAGAGGAAGACGTGATGTTGGAAGACCTAGAAGACGTTGGACTGATGCATTATGAAGTCGGAACTGGCAATTGCCTAATCCCTGGAGTGATGATGATGATGATAATAGAAAAACGAAGATTGAAATGGTGTGGACATCAGCAAGAGGATGAGAACAATAGAATCAAAGAATGATGCTGGATTGGAATGCTGAAAGCAGGGGGAAGAGGGGGAAACCCAGGGAATAGTGGATGAAGAAGCAGAGACCTCAAAGAAGAAGATGCTGAGGATAGAAATCTGTGACGGAGCAAAATACATTTGGGCTCAAGGATAACAAATGTAATGTAGAGAAATGCCTTAATAAAAGAAAATTTGGAAAACTTTCAAATACATTGAAGCATGCGAAAGTGCATTTGAAAGGGAAATTGTAACAACGTTATAAGTGAGTTGATATTATCATAATAATGCAAGCGTACATGCGCAATGCCATGAAATGGTACAGTTCCGGGTACATGTCGTAAAATTGTAATTACTCCAGTCTCCACTTTCCTTCCTGGTGTATACCTTGGTATCTTCTACATAAAACAATGCTATCTTATCTAATATATAAAAATGAATGTTTGTTTGTTTGTGGGTTTGTTTGTTTGTTCGTTCGTTCGTTCGTTCGTACGTACATTATGCGCGGCCATACCGTTGATCCGATTGTGATGGGACTTTTTGCAAAATGTTCAGGAGATTGCTGGAATGAACATAGACTATAAGAGAGTTGTGATACTCAACTCCTACACCCTTAAAAATCGCCCTTTGTAGTGGAAAAGTGAAAAAAGTAGCTTTCTGCACGCTTAAGTGACTTACGCTGCCTAAACCATAACAAATACACAAAATTAATGTACACAGAATTGAATATCTCAAAAAGCTCTACAAAAAAGTCCGCGACAGCGTATGTTTATCTCTTACGGATAACTCACAATAACCATTTTTGTCTTTCATTGATACCAAGAAGATCGAGTCCAGTACGTAGATTCCTGAGCAAGCATAGCAGCACATGTATTCTTTTACGGATAACTCACAATAACGAATTTTGTCTTTTAGCTCATTTATGCCAAGAAGACCGAGATAAGTAGATTCCCGGGCAACACCGGGTAATCAGCACGGGGAATCTTAAAATAATTACGATATACATTTATAATTATTTTTCATTTAACTTATTCAAATAATCATAAGAAGTACGTTAATGTTTGTCTTTCAGCTCATTTATGTCAAGAATATCGGAATGAGTAGATTCCCGGGCAACGCCGGGTAAACAGCACGGGGTATCTAAAAATAATTACGATATAAATGTTTCCCGCTACTTATCTAACTAAACATAAAACACATTAAATTTCTTATTTCAGTTCATTTATGTCAAGAAGATCGGGATGAGTAATTTCCTGAGCAGTCTCCGCGCCGTAGCCGAGCGGTTAAGGTAGGAAGCCTTGGCGCAGAGAGTTGTGATACTCAACTCCTACACCCTTAAAAATCGCCCTTTGTAGTGGAAAAGTGAAAAAAGTAGCTTTCTGCACGCTTAAGTGGCTTACGCTGCCTAAACCATAACAAATACCCAAAATCAATGTACACAGAATTGAATATCTCAAAAATCTCTACAAAAAAGTCCGCGACAGCATATGTTTATCTCTTACGGATAACTCACAATAACCATTTTTGTCTTTGATTGATGCCAAGAAGATCGATACCAGTACGTAGATTCCTATGCAAGCATAGCAGCACACGGCGGGTATTCTTTTACGGATAACTCACAATAACGAATGTTTTTTTTTAGCTCATTTATGCCAAGAAGACCGAGATAAGTTCATTCCCGGGCAACACCGAGTAATCAGCACGGGGAATCTTAAAATAATTACGATATAGGCCTCATTTATAATTATTTTTCATTTAACTTATTCAAATAATCATAAGAAATACGTTAATGTTTGTCTTTCAGCTCATTTATGCCAAGAAGATCGGGATGAGTAGATTCCCGGACAACGCCGAGTAATCAGCACGGGGTATCTAAAAAATATAAATTTATAATTATATTTCCTTTTACTAATTCAACTATACATAAAAGCACATTAATTTACATTTGTTTAGGCATAGCAGCGCACGCCGGGTATTAGCTAGTTCTAAATATATATATAATATTCACTAACTGACTCACTGACACCATCGAACCCGTAGGTTCATCCCCGCTCGGACATAAACTCTCCATAAATCCCTATACTGAGCTACTTTTTTCCAATAATCCCCTGAATAATTTATTTTTCTCAAATCATGGTTAATATTATTCTGTCACGTCATTCTACAAGGAGCTTCCATGCCCGTCTTTCATTCGCCATTAGTGCAACATATCCTGCCCTTCACAAACTACGAGACTTGACTATTTTTATTGTATCTGGTTTCCTAAAAAGACTCACTCTTATGAAATCTTCTCCATTCACCTGTCTGTTCATATGACTTTGGTCCAAAATGTTCCTAAGAACTTTATTGTCAAATACTCGTAATCTTTTCTCCCCCCCCCCTTTAAGTAAAAGTCCATGTTTCACATCAATATAATATAGCTGGAAGAATAACAGTTTTGTATATTTTCAGTTTAATGTTTTTTGAGAGAAGTTGAAACAACAAGAGTCCTTGTAATGCATAATAGCATGCATTTCGGAAGTATTCAATATTAACTACCTGTACGAAATCATGTGTTCATTTGTCTGGATTGCAATACCGACTCGTTTATATATATATGTTCTAAGTTGTCAGTAATAGACAACTATTATTGTCAATTACACAAATTAATAAGATTGATGAAATGATCAGTCTAAAATGTTCCATTGAGTTCAAATATCCGCTCGCTCGAAGAGATGAGCTCTACATGTCCAAGAGGTGAGCTACTTCCGTAAGAGAAACTTGGTTGGGCTAGTTCATTTGGTGCACCCCTTCATTTTGTACATTAGTTAGTTTCAATACTAGTAAAATTCATATCAAATTCCGTTGAGGTGAAGTCATATGATGAAAGTTAAAAATTAAATTGTACCTGTTGGTAGGTGCCGTCGTCCTCAACTTTGTTAATATATTGTATATAACATTAACTGGAGCGCATTCGGAAGTTACCTTCCATCTTCTGAAGACCTTGAAATTATAAAGGAAACAAACAACACCTCACTTCTCAATGAGAACGCACCCCAGTCAAACCCATTATACGAGATCGTCAAAAACAAGTCAGTTGCTGCTACAAACAGTTGGAGTAAACATCACCGTACACAACAACAAGTAACGGAAACGCAACCTGCAGAAGATGGAAGGTAACTTCCGAAAGCGCTCCAGTTAATTTTATATACAATATATTAACAAAGTTGAGGACGACGGCACCTACCAACAGGTACAATTTAATTTTTAACTTTCATCATTAGTTAGTAGTAACACTTGTCTTTGTAAGTATTTCCAGTCTTTCTCATCCCTCGCCTTACTTGACCAATGGCTTTTTAGTCATTATTCCAAGTGATTAACCAATCTTCGACTTGGTCTTCTGAGAGACATTTTGCCAATGTTTAGAGTCTCATAATCTGATCATCTGCGTCTATCATTCATCCCTAAATTCTTGTAATGTAACTCTCTACTTTAATTTAGTGTTGGTTGATTGCTGAGATAATTCGAGATTCTTGATTTGTGAATCTGTCCCTCAATGATGTGGCATCTTCTTTAATTTTTTATATTACATACTCGGAATCTAGCGAGATCATGACTGCCAACCATACAGCAGTACTGCTACCTGTCTATCGATATGCCCCTCTCTACTTAACTAACTACTTTATATATAGGGTAAGTCAAAAAGTCCCTGCGAGTTTTCGTGGGTCTATACACTAAGCATAACAGACAACAGATGTGGTGAAAACATTTGCATCAGAGGAAATAGTATATTTCCAAATGTTCATACGTACTTGTTGTTAAAGCATAACTTGTAAATGTTATCATTAGAGGGCAGTCATATCAGATGATGAAACATGGCATTCACTGCTGCACAAAAGGCGTTTATCAGCGAGACTACCGGTCTATTAAAAATTGTTCTGCCATATGCGAATTGTTTTGTCTGTAGATGTATTTTGTACAAAATCGGCGTTGAACCATCACATTAGATACACATTTTGCAAACTGCAGCACACAAAGTCTTTTCTGCACCAGTGAACGCCATTTTGAACTGAAATGACTGCCATCTAGCGGTAAAATTTACAAGTTACGTTTTGTCAACAAGTAAGTATGACAATTTGGAAATATACTCTTTCCTCTGATACAAGTGCGTTATGGTTACTGTTGTACAGACCGACGAAACTCCGCAGGGACCATTGACTTACCCTATATCTACCAAAATGCTTTACCCATTGCAGCATGCCTGCTCCCCATTCACTGAAAGAGCATGTAACTGAAATAGCGGAGAAACTTCAAGGCGCATCACTAAACACAGTGTCTATCTAGGCAGGAGTATCCGGTACCATGAGTCTGCGGAATCATCATCATCACTCCAGGGATTAGGCAATTGCCCGTTCCGACTTCATAATGCATCAGCCCAACGTCTTCTAGGTCTTCCAACATCACGTCTTCCTCTTGCTTGATAATTTCTTGCTAACAATGGATATCTCTCCTTACTCATTCCATCCATATGATCAATCCATTTCTGTCTGTAATTCGTGACCTTATCCAATAAAGGCTGTACTTTCAATTCTTCTCTTATATCCTCATTTCTTATTCATCCTTTTACTTGTCTTAGGAACCTCATCTCCGCCGTTTGTATTCTATCCTCCTGTTTTTTCATTGGAGCCCAATTTTCACATCCATACAATATTGTGGGTACCGTCATAACATTATACATTTTTATCTTGGTTTCTGTTCTAATTTTATTTTTGAATGGAAAGATGAATAAATAGGACAAAATAATAGGAACGTGTCAGACGATTGGGGTGGCTGTGCCACATCATCAGGGTGGACAATAACAGAATTCCTAAAATATTATTTATTAGATGCCAAACCTAGTGGTAAAAGAAGAGTTGAAACAAAATTACGGTTGTTACATGATGTCCAGGATGACCTTGCAAAGACATGGTGACAGAGAGCTTTGGAAAGAGGAAATTTGGCAGCAGTTCTTAAGGAGGTCAAGGCTAAACCAGAAGGGCTGTAGGGCCACAGATGACGATGAATATGAATTAGGGAACATCTGCTAAGAAATTTGGTTGCAAAACAGTAGACCGCTCTCTTGGAGTGAGGTTACAGTGTGTCTGACATAATAACGGTACTCCAATGTTCGTTCTCAAGGATTTCACTAATGAACGGCTAACAATGCTACGTAGAAAGTGGATGCAGAGAGAGTTACACCATATTTTTCCAAGAAATGTAACTCCCAGATTATCTAAATTGTTCCCATGCACTCGAGCCTGCTTTTATTAATTCAACAACTTAAAATATTCATCTACTAACTAACTAACTCACTGGCACTATCGAACCCGTAGGTTCATGGCCACGCGGACATAAGCTCTCCATACATCCCTATCCTGTGCCAATGTTTTCCAATCATCCCCTGTATAATCTACTTCCCTCAAATCATAGTTTATCTTATTCTCTCATCTCATTCTTGGTCTATCAACTAGGCGTTTTCCCTCTGGTTTTCCTACAAGAAGCTTCCATGCACGCCTTTCATTCCCCATTCGTGCCACATGTCCTGCCCATCGCAGTCTACGAGACTTAACTGTTCTTATTATATCTGGCTTCCTACAAAGACCATGTAATTCATTGTTATTCAGTCTTCTCCATTCACTTGTCTGTTCATCTCTCTTTGGTCCAAACATTTTCCTAAGAACTTTATTCTCAGATACTCGTATTCTCCTTTCCTCCCTTAAAGTAAGAGTCCGTGTTTCTCATCCATATAATATAACTGATAGAATAATGGTATTCTTCATCTACAGCGGGAAAAATACTTTTCTAGGAGCCTCTCTATGGGGAGGGACTTTAAATCAATCCTCAAGTATAGTGGCATAAGTAAAGTGATCCCACAACAGGCCCGGAGGCCCTTGGGGTAGTAGGAGGTTAAGGCTCCCACTTTTTTCTAGACAATCGGCACTTTATGTCAGCCGGGTTGTCAGCCCTGCGTGACGGCCGCCTTTACCCCCAGAACAAACGTCCGGTACTCATTTCCGTTAGAGGCTGAGTCGACCCCAGGGCCATAGAGCCGCCAGAGGGTTTGGGTCAGTTTAAAAATCCTGACCCCAACGGGACTTGAACCGTCGACCCTCCGGCTTGTAGCTCAGTGCCTTAACCACTACGCTACGGCGTGCCCCCTCAAGTATAGTGGCATAAAGTCTATAATGTTTTCCACTCATCTCCCTCCAATCTACTTCCTCAAGTCATGGTTAATGTTATTCTATTTTCATTCTTGGCCATTTTCCGTCTGGTTTTCCAACAATAAGCTTCCATGTTCCTCTTTATTTCCCATTCGTGCCGCATGTCTACGAGATTAATTGTATATCTTATTATATCCCATGTCCTATAGCCATCATGTAGCTCACTGTTATGTAAGTTTCTCTATTTGCCTGTCTATTTATTTGGTCGAAACATTTTGCAAACAACTTTATTTTCAAATACTAGTAATATTTTCTCCTCCCTTGAAGTAAGACTCCAAAAACCTGTGATATCCATAGTAATTCTGCCCGAGGGCAGGTCTTTTACTGCAATCATAGCATTTTCATGCTGTGCTTTGCAGCTTTACTAGGGAATTGTAGGTGTGATAACTTCCCGTTGCTTTTCACACCGGTGATGGATGGTGATGATAATGATAAGGATGATGATTATTGCTGGATTATTTTCGGGGACCGTTGAGCCCTAAGGTTCCTGGCATTTGTCTTACAGGTGAGGAAAACCCCCGAAAAAGCTCATCCAGGAAGCTTGTGCCGACCGGGGATCGAACCTGGGCCCGCTGCGTGACAAGGCAGCACGCTACCTCGAGACCACAGCGGTGGACTACCTGTGATATAGACCCAATAATAAATATCCATGGTTGACAATGAAAACCTCGTAACTCCATTTTGATAAAATTTACAGGAGAAACGAGTAATTGTTTTAAATGATTATGAAAATTGATACAGCAATAGTTGCCACATATTTTACTACATAATACAAGTCAAGTTATTAATACAGTTGAAGTCCGTGTTTTCAACAGGTTATGCATCACATATTTCTGTGCTGGCTACTGGAGTTATGTGGTTTTCAATGACTGATGTAGTTACGAGGTTTTCATTGTCTACCGTCGATATGTGACAAAAATTGACTTCATATTTTTCCTTAGCCGTTCTTATTGACTGCGGTTTCCTCAACATTTAAACATTCGCATCCGAAAGGAAATTCCTGACTTGGTTCAGAGTAGGCCATGGACACTCAAGGCCTTCATGTATAATTTGATGGCCTCCACGAGGAGCAAAGAACATATTTATTATTTTTGACAATGCCTATATATTTCTTTATAATATCTGTCGAGGTCAGTTTTAAAAATCGTATAATTCAATACACCGGCCGCGGTGGACTAGTGGTTATGCTCCTTGCCTCTGGTTCAGAGGGTCGCGGGTTCAAACCCGGTCGTGGTCCAAGGAGCAAGTCCTCCGGGAGGGACTTTAAGCCGTGGGTCCCGAGTCTGAAGATTTTCAGGCTCGTAAAAAATGTCTTAAGCCTGAATGAAAAGGCCTCTAAGCAAAATTTCCCTAATTTCCCCGTCCTAGTACTACCTTGGTTTCCTAGATGTCAGTATGAGGCGGAACGCTGATCAGGAACCACTCAAAATGACATCTATACGAAAACAAGTGTAACTGAATTAGTATAGTTCAAATTCTTCCCTGTAGGGGGAGAGCGCCTAAATCTCTGTAAAGGGAAGACATAGGCTTACAATACAATACAACAATTGAATACATTATGGTTGTTTTTCTCCTTCCTCCTACTTCAGTGGTGTCCAATTACAATAAACTTGGGGCCAGAAATATGCATTCTATTCCGATAGAGAGCCGCAGACTGATAATAAAATATACTCTTCTATCAAAATTGCAATCAATAATACACTTTAGTTACGAAAAAAAAACCTAATTACTTTAGGAGTAGCATAGACTATTTCAACACACAATCACACTGAAGAGGGACAGAGGATGAAGTCATTTCGTTAACCTTGTTCTTGGTCACATGTCAATGTGCCATAAATAAACTTTCTCTCGCTACTAGGTGTTGTTAGGAGTATGAACGTGGTTATTAGAGTGCATAATCGATAACTACAGATTTATTTTCAAATGTAGAATATACTAATATAATGCTTAACAGTTTCAAATGTTATGCTATTAGATAGAAAATAAAGTGGCATTAAGAACGGAATAAATAAAGGTATAGCAATAACAGCAATGATAAATTGAGTCTTATTGAACAGACATATAACCAGAAAAAAAAGTTACAAACATAAAATTCAATAGCGAGAAGTACAGTCACATATGGAGCTGAAGTTTGAAAATTCAATACAAATTTAGGACAAAAACTTACGTCGATGGAAATGAATTTCTTGAGGAGAGCAGCAAGACGTTCAAAATTAGAAAAAAAATAAGAAATACTGTCATACGAGAAAAAAAAATAGTTATTCGATAGTAGATTATATAAGATATAAGCAATTAAATTGGTATGGACACGTACGACGAATGTAAGAAGAAAGATTACCAAGGAAAACATTGGAATGGTGTTCACCTGGAAGAAGAAGGAAAGGAAGACCTCGAAACTCGTGGATGCAAGAAATAAGAACTGGAATGGGAACAAGAGGACTGGATGGCATGGCGTGTATGGATAGATACGAGTGGAGAAGAAAAATAAAACTTTAAAATGTGTAAACATTGAAAAATCTGTATGTAAATAAAATTATTATTATTATTATTATTATTATCATCATCATCATCATCTATACAAAGTGTAGAAATGACTTTTCTAAGAAGGACCAAAGGATGCACAAAATTGGGCCACATAAGAAATGAGGAAATAAGAAGAGAATTAGAAATATATGCAATAAATGATAGAATTCAACAACACCACATCGGCTGGGAAAAGCATGTTTAGAGAATGGAAGAAACAAAATTGCGCAACATAGCATATCACTATAAACCAATGTGGTTAAGGGATGTAGGAAGCCCTAGGAAGAGATGGAAAAAATCATTGTGAATTCTGAACAGGCGATTCGACTAAACCTTGAAGTGAAGATGATGATGATGATGATGATAATAATAATAATAATAATAATAATAATAATAATAATAATCAATTGAGTTGTTTACTTGATGAAAATCCATATTCATTACTTAATTAAAATAAAACTTAGTTTTATTTGGTTTTCATATTTATTTAATTAATTAATCACCTATTCCAATTTAATAATTGTTTCGATCCAAATTTTGAAATTTTACATGTTTGTGATATGGGGAAGAAGTTGGACCTTTTGGAGGCTGTAGAAATAAATAAATTGAAAAGTAGTAACAAACTGTTAAATTCTCAACTTGATTTGAATGAATCCCCTTTGTTAAATTAAAACAATTAAATAAATATTGTTGTATTGTTGCTTAGATCAGTTGAGACATAATTCATAATTTATTAACATGTCTGAAGAAGGTACAGTGTACCGAAACAGCTGTCACTGAATTATATCTTAATAAATATGAAAATCAAATAAAACGAAGTTTTATTTTATTATTATTATTATTATTATTATTATTATTATTATTATTATTATTATTATTATTATTATTATTAAATGCGTTGTCTAAAGAAATTCATCGGTCGCTATTTTTAAGTCATAGACATTTTTAATTCTGGTAAGTTGTTGAAAATTGTCCCGCGCCGTAGCCGAGTGGTTAAGGCAGGAAGCCTTGGCGCAGAGCTACGGGACTTGCGCTGGTTCGAGTCTCCGTGGGGGAAGAAATGTTCTCATGGTATTTCGGCCAGTATGGGACCGGTGCCCACCTAGCATCGTGATGCATTTGGGTAGCTACAATAAGTAGCGGCTCCAGGTAGAGAAAACCAGCTATAACGGCTGGGGGACTCGACATGTTGACCACATGTCACCCCTACACTGGCTGATTATCATCTACCTCTGTGATTGACACATGTGGATATGAGGCCAGCAGCCGGCTGGTAGGCTAAGGGTCTTGTAGGCCTGTGGCGCCAGGAGTTTTTTTTTTTGTTGAAAATTAATTTCCAGTCTAGACTTGAGCGTTACCAAGAAATTGAACATATTGCAAGCTGTAGGTAAAATTGTACGAATACCAAATCATAGCCATGCGGTTAGCATTGACATTGGACATGAAAAGACACGCAACTTCCACCAAAAAATTTCATACCCGACCTCTTAAAACTCTATTCGTAAAAACCATCGGTCTATTATAGAAATTACATTAACTTTGAAATAATTTAGTACTTTGTTCTGACAGTTGATATCGATGGTTTTCTCGCGAGACAATGGAATACCAGCATCCGTAAACATGAAGCACATATTTTAAAACAGTGTTTATTTCAACAGATGCTACTAAAAATGTTGGAATTTGTTTGTTGAAAGTTGATTTCTTGTACATCTGAAAACATGTGTCAGACACAGCCACTGAGACGTTAGACTGCTATTTCACATTTTGTCACTTTTGTTTATCGTGGAAGGAATTTTAATTGCATTGTAACTGTATTTTTTTAATTTGAAAGTCAATAAATATTAAAACTTAAACTATTTAACTCAATGACATGAGACCATGAAGGCTCTTGGTCTACCCGCCGTCTGCTGCACTCGCATCCATAAGTGTTAGTCACAGAGGTATTACAGGTATTCTTAATACTCATAATAGTAGTGGTAAGATAAACTAAACAGAGATACAAAATAGTAAGAAATAAGATTAAAAGTTAGGAACAATAATCACAAATAGGAATGAGATGCACAAAGAAATTAAACATAGGCTCAATTCTGGAAATGCGTGCTATTATGCATTGCAGAGACTCTTGATGTCCCAACTCCTTTCAAAAAACGTTAAGCTGAGAATATATAAAACTATTATTCTACCAGTTATATTATATGGGTGCGAAACATGGACTCTTACTTTAAGGGAGGAAAGGAGATTACGAGTATTTGAGAATAAAGTTCTTAGGAAAATTTTTGGACTAAAGAGAGATGAACAGACAGGTGAATGGAGAAGACTACATAACAATGAACTACTTGGTCTTTATAGGAAACCAGATATAATAAGAACAGTTAAGTCTCGTAGACTGCGATGGGCAGGACATGTTGCACGTATGGGGAATGAAAGACGTGCATGGAAGCTTCTTGTAGGAAAGCCAGAAGGAAAACGCCCAGTTGTTAGACCAAGAATGAGGTGGGAGAACAACATTAACTATGATTTGAGGGAAGTAGATTATACAGGGAATGATTGGAAAGCATTAGCTCTGGATAGGGATGTATGGAGAGCTTATGTCCGCGCGGCCATGAACCTAAGGTTCGATAGTGCCAGTGAGTAAGTAAGTAAGAGATTAAAAGGAAAAGGAAATCGACTCGGGCCGAACTTGAAGCTGCGGCACGGCCCTCCGGAATAGAGGCAAAAAACATAAATACTTTTCCACCTCAGCTGCTAGATAAAATACTCCACAACGCATACAGGGTTCTCCGAAACTATTCGTTTCAAATTAATACGGGTGTTAGAAAACGTCAAAACAAATATATTTCGATAAGAAACATTTGAAGAGAGGTGAACAGACAGGTGAATGGAGAATATTACATAATAATGAACTACAAGTCCACCGCTGTGGTCTCGAGGTAGCGTGCTGCCTTGCCACGCAGCGGGCCCGGGTTCGATCTCCGGTCGGGACAGTTTTTCTGGGTGAGGTTTTTTATCGGGCTTTGTTTCTCACCTGTCAGACAAATGTCAGGAAAACTTTAAGGCCCAAACGGTCCCCGAAATCATATGGCCATCGTAATCATCATCATCATCCTTCACCGGTGTGGAAAGCAACGGGAAGCTACCACACCTACAATTTCCTAGTGAAGCCGCAAAGCATAGCATGCAAATGCTATGATTGTAGTGAAAGACCTGCCCTCGGGCAGTTATCGAGGTTTTTTCTCACCTGTAAGACAAAAGCCAGGAAAACTTTAAGGCCCAAACGATTCCCGGAATCATATGGCCATCATCATCATCATGATCATCCTTCACCGGTGTGGAAAACAACGGGAAGCTACCACACCTACAATTCCCTAGTGAAGCTGCCAAGCATAGCATGAAATTGCTATGATTGCAGTGAAGGACCTGTGGATGGAATGAACTACATAGTCTTTGTAGAAAGCCAGATATAATAAAAACAGAAAGTCTTGTTGACTGCAATGGGCAGGACATGTGGCACGGATGAGGAATGAAAGACGTGCGTGGAGGATTTTTATGTGAAGGCCAGAGGGAAAATGCCCAGTTGGTAGACAAAGAATGAGGTGGGAGGATAACACGAACCATGATTTGGGGGAAGTAAATTATACAGGGAGGGATCGGAAAACATTGGCCCCGGAATAGGAATGTATTGAGTTTATGTTCGCGTGGTCATGAGCCTACGTGCCAGTGAGTTAAAAGGAACGTGTGGTCTCTGATGTCAACTTGTAATGTTTGGAACGATTTACACAGAAGACAGTTTAACATGCTAATTACAGCAGTACAATCACAGGAATTGCTCGAATGCACGGCCATCGGCCTCTACGCACACAGTAAATCGTCTGACCATTGGCAGTCTTGTTCGTTCGAAGATTCCTGGCATGTCCGCAGCGACGGCAATTCCAGCGAAGAGGTTTTCTTCTGTTTCCACGACGGTTTCATACACAAGCTGGTTCATATGCCCGCAGAGGGAGAAATCCAGACACATGAGGTCAGATGACCTGGGTGGTCAGACCACAGGGCCACTTCGGCCGACACAACAGCTTACGTTAGTACCACTAAGAAAATATTTTCTAACATTAATAAAAATAATATAATCGCGCACGATCGTGCAAAATTAATTAATTGGCATGTTGCTCTATAGACATTGTCACGTTGGTACAGAATTCCAGATGATATCTTGTACACTTTAGTCCGCATAATTTACATCTGCAACTGTTGATGGTGAGAGATATTCACACACACTTTGTGATTGAAAATGTGGACTGCATCTGGTGCCTTAGTTCGTTGTTTGGTCCAGACCAGCACTATCTATCATGGCAGGCGTACCGTAAGAATTCTTCAAGAATTATATCTCGCTTCTATCTTCTCTCTTGCATCAGTTGTTCGTATGCTTTAGCGGATGGCAGAAGTCTTCCAGGAAGAACTTACTGTTCTCTTGTCAGTACATAGACCAGTCTCATGGGTGTAAATCTAGAGACTGCTAAAATTTTCTTTAGAAAGGAGGCCTGACATTGCAAGTTATCTTATGATGCCGCATATTACTTATCGAAATATATTTGTCTCGATGTTCTCTAACTACCTAACTCACTGGCTTATCGAATCGTAGGTTCATGGCCGCGCGGACATTTCTCCATACATACCTATCCTGAGCGACTGTTTTCAAATCATTCCCTGTATAGTCTACTTCCCTCAAGTTATAGTTAAGGTTATTCTCCCACCTCATTCTTGGTCTACCAACTGGGCGTTTTCCCTCTAGTTTTCCTATAAGAAGCTTCCATGCACGACTTTCATTCCCAATTCGTGCCACATGTCCTGCCCATTGCAGTCTACGAGACTTAACTGTTCTAATTATATCTGGCTTTCTATAAAGACCATGTAGTTCACTGTTATTGAGTCTTCTCCAATCACCTGTCTGTTCATTTCTCTTTGGCCCAAAATTTTTTCTAAGAACTTTATTCTCAAATACTCGTAATCTCCATTCCTCCCATAAAGTAAGAGTACATGTTTCGCATCCATATAAAATTATAGTTAATGTTATTCTTCCACCTCATTCTTGGTCTACCAACTGGGTGTTTTCCCTCTGGTTTTCCTATAAGAAGCTTCCATGCACGTCTTTCGTTCCCAATTCGTGCCATATGCCCCGCCCATCGCAGTGTAGGTGACTTAACTGTTCTTATTATATCTGGCTTCCTATAAAGACCATGTAGTTCATTGTTATGTAGTGTTCTCCATTCACCTGCCTCTCTTTGGTCCAAAAAATTTCCTGAGAACTTTATTCTCAAATACTCGTAATCTCCTATCCTCCCTTAAAGTAAGAGTCCATGTTTCGCATCCATATAATATAACTGGTAGAATAATAGTTTTATATATTTCCAGTTTAACGTTTTTGAAAGGAGTTGGAACGTCAAGAGTCTCTGCAGTGCTAATAGCACACTGATGTTTTTTACCATCTGTATCAATTTGAAAGAATAGTTCAAATAACTTCAGAGCACCCTGTATAACTATATATGTTAAAGCGTCTGTGAATAAAAGATGAATATATACTTTACATTTTAAAAAGCTGAAGGTGTAACAATGTTGCAAGTTGGATTCCAGGAGAAAGCTATTTAGCTTGATATTGTTCAATACCTGCTTCAAATTACACAAAAATGAGCATTAAATGTATGCAATAAACCTAAATCAATATTGATTAAATAATTATGAAATTACATGTATTTGCATTATAATTATATACATTTGTGTTTTGTCATAGCGAGTTGATCAAATGGGTAAGAATACCATAAAAAACAGCTGACGAAAATAAATCTTACGAGAGATCTGTCAACTGCATGTCGAAACGTACCTTGAAAATTCAGCTATTTTATGCCACTGTGAATATTCAGTCGGAGAAAAAGCGACTGTAGCGTCACGTAGGTCAATGTGATAACACATGTTGCTGCTGCTGCAGCCAATTTCCAACATGTTTACTCATATATATAAGGGGAATATATCCAAGGAACCTACCTATATCAATGGGCAAGTAGGTGAAAAAAATGTTAGTGTTAGTTTACGCTATAGCATAGTGGTTAAGGCACTGAGCTACAAGCCGGAGGGTCGAGGGTTCAAGTCCCGTTGGGGTCAGGATTTTTAAACTGACCCAAACCCTCTGGCGGTACTATGGCCCTGGGGTCGACTCAGCCTCTAACGGAAATGAGTACCAGGCGCTTGTTCTGGGGGTAAAGGCGGCCGTCACGCAGGGCTGACAACCCGGCTGACATAAAGTGCCGCTTGTCTAAAAAAAGTGGGAGCCCTAACCTCCTACTACCCCAAGGGCCTCCGGGTCTGTTGTGGGACCCCTTTTAAATTAGTTTAGGTAAGTTAGGGTGAGAAAATAGGCGACTATGTTTATTTGTTTTATATACTCAAGGCCAACACACACACACACACTATTGAGTAACACTAAAAAATTCGGACTGGAAGTAAATATCAATAAAACTAAATATATGGTCACACGTAGAAATACATTATAAAATGAAAATGGACAGCTAACGACAAATGAGGGAAATTTTGAGGAAGTGGCTGAATTCAAATACCTAGGAACAATACTCACAAATAGGAATGAGATGCACAAAGAAATTAAACATAGGCTCAATTCTGGAAATGCGTGCTATTATGCATTGCAGAGACTCTTGATGTCCCAACTCCTTTCTCAAACGTTAAACTGAAAATATATAAAACTATTGTTCTACCAGTTATATATGTGGGTCCACCGCTGTGGTCTCGAGGTAGCGTGCTGCCTTGTCACGCAGCGGGCCTGGGTTCGACCGCCGGTCGGGGCAGTTTTTCTTTAGTAAAGCTGCAAAGCATAGCATGAAAATGCTATGATTGCACTGAAAGAACTGCCCTTGGGAACAATTACTGTGGATGGATATATATATACATATAATCATGTGTTAATATTTTCATCACTAAAATGCTGTAGAAAGCTACTGGTAAAATATTGTAGTGTGTGTTCAATATATTGTAGTGTGTGTTCAATAAATTGTAGTATGTGTTCAATAAATTGAAAATGTACAATAATATTTCCCCGAAATATTAATGAACACTTTGCTTTTAAAATATAGTTTCGTTTAAAGATGGACGCATTGTGCCTTACGGTATGTGGAGAATGTAGATTGCTGTTGTAAACGTCTCGACTTTGTATTGTTAAAATATTTTAACGTTAGGTTAATATTTGACATTGTAGTGCCATTGAACTCTGAAACACTACTGTACATCTAATCATATTACATTTTACATTACATATTTTAAGTTGTAATTGTAGCCCCAACACTCATTATCTAACTTAATAAATTGGGGCTGGAGGTAAACATCAATAAAACTAAATACATGGTCACACACAGACATACATTATATAATGGAAATGGACAGTTAATGATAAATGAGGGAAATTTTGAATAAGCGGTTGAATTCAAATACCTAGGAACAATAATTACAAACAGGAATGAGATGTAGAAAATAATTAGACATAGGCTCAATTTTGGAAATGCATTCTATTATTGGTTACAGCGACTCTTGTCCCATTTTCTCTCAAAAAAGTCAAACTGAAAAAATATAAAACTGTAATTCTTCCAGTTATATTATATGGATGTGAAACATGGACTCTTACTTTAAGGGAGGAGAAAAGTTTATGAGTATATGAGGTAAATTCTAAGGAAATATTTTGGCCCAAAGAGAGATGAACAGACAGGCGAGTGGAGAAGACTACATAACACCGAATTACGTGATCTTTATAGGAAGCCAGATATAATAAGAACAGTTAAGTCTCGTAGACTACGATGTGCAGAACATTTGGCACGAATGGGAAATGAAAGAGAGCAGTAGAATCTTCTTGAAGAAAAAACAGACGGAAAACGTCCAGTAGGCAGGCTAAGAATGAGTTGGGAGAATAACATTAACCATGATTTGAGGGAAGTAGATTATACAGGGGATGATTGTAAAATAGGATAGGGATGTGTTGAGAGATTTTATCTGCTCGGCCATGAATCTACGGGTTCATTATGGCTAGTAAGATAGTTCATTTAGTAATATCTGGAACTCTCTCGGTATTGATTGTTCAAAAATGTATTTATAGTATTTTATTGTATTGTATTTTATTTTATTGTTATTATTATTATATATATATATATATATATATATATATTGGATTTAGTTATTTTGACTATTTAACTTATGTCGCAAATGCTAGTCAATGACCAATCACGTTTCAATGAATTCTGATTTATACCAATGAGTTATGTGTCACCTCGCTCTTTATCGATTTCTCTTTATCAGCTCCTGTTTTGTGATAAAGAAAGCTCCTCCTTTTTTAATATTCTGAACAGGTTAGACCATTATTTTTCTCCAACAAATAGTCTACATTGAATATAGCAAATAATGAATAGATTCAGTGATTTTACTGAGTTGTTTATTCAAAATATAAATGATCAACCTATAATGTTGATTATAATAGTTTGATGTGTTTCATTATTTCTCCACTAGGGTGCATTCTTACAATATTGCGATCCTATTTGACAATAAATAATATGATCGAGTTGCAGTGAATATACATAACCTCACATTTCTAATTTGTTTTCAAACATCGCCGTTTACATTAACTATATAGGCTAAATATTTTAAAACACCAGTAACTATATTCAAATAATTATTTTTTAGTAAATAGTTTAATTTTATTCGTTAAATAGTCCTAACAAATGCCACTCTTGATTTCCAAATTTTCTAGATAAATTCACTCCTCGCTTCGTGAGTCGTGAATTTATCGATATTTTGGAAATCACTCGTGGCATTACTTATGATAAATGAAGGTTGGTAAAAATTTTTAACAGAGGACTTTTCATTTACGCTAGCGGATCTTTTACGAGCCTGAAAATCCTCAGACTCGGGACATGCGGCTTAAAGTCTCTAAGGACTCTCTTGGCGCTTCATTATCAATCATCAGTGTAACGTAACTCCACCTTCCAAGCGCCACAACTTAAGAATGGGTACAATTCCCCCAATGCTGGAAACAGAATATTAAAATGTCCTAAAGACCACCTGATGGAATTGGTAAAGAAAAAAGTAAAGGGAAATAAAGAATTAAAGCAATATAAATAAACAATAACAGATAGTATGGCTTATTCTTCTGTTGAAGAATGATCCCGGTTTTAGAAAGATCTTACTAACTCGCTGATTCTATCGAACCCGTGGGTTCATGGCCGCGCGTACATAAGCTTTCCATATATCATATCCTGAGCTAATGTTTTCCAATAAATCCCTGTAAAATCTACTTCCCTCAAATCAGTGTTAATGTTATTTTCCCACCTCATTCTTGTTCTACCAACTGGGCCCTTTCCTTCGGTTTTCCTAAAATAAGCTTCCATGCCCCTCTTCCATTCCCCATTCATGCGAAATGTTCTGTTTTACAAGACTTAACTGCTCTTATTATATCTGGTTTCCTATAAATATCATGTAGCTATCTGCTATATAGTGTAATATTCTCCATTCACCATTCTTCGGTCCAAAAACATTCCTAATAACTTTGCTCTCAAATACTCCTAATCTTTTCTCCCCCTTAAAGTAGATCATGTTTCGCATCCATATAATATAACTGGGAGAATAACAAGTTTATCCTATATATTTTCAATTTAACTTTTTTTTTTTACAGAAGTTGTGACAAGAGTCTCTGTAATGTATAATAGCACTCATTTCCAGAATTGAGCCTATGTTTACTTTCTTTGTGCATCTCATTCCTGTTTGTAAATATTGTTCCTAGGTATTAAAACATAGGCTCAATTCTGGAAATGCATACTATTATACATTACAGAAACTCTTGACGTCCCAACTCGTTTCAAAAAACGTTAAACTGAAAATATATAAAACTGTTATTCTACCAGTTATATTATATGGATGCGAAATATGGACTCTTATTTTAGAGGAGGAAAGGAAATTACCAGTATTTGAGAATAAAGTTTATAGGTAAATTTTTGGACCAAAGAGAGATGAACAGACAGGTGAATGGAGAAGACTACAAAGCACTGAACTGCATGGTCTTTATAGGAAGCCAGATATAATAAGAACAGTTAAGTCTCGTTGACTGCGATGGGCAGAACATGTGGCACGAATTTGGAATGAAAGACGTGCATGGAAGCTTCTTGTAGGAAAACCAGAGGGAAAACGCCCAGTTGGTAGACCAAGAATGAGGTGGGAGAATAGCATTAAGCATAATTTGAAGGAAACAGATTATACAGTGAATGATTGGAAAACATAATTTCAGGATGTATGGAGAGTTTATGTCCGAGCGGCAATGAACCTATGGGTTCGATTGTGCCAGTGAGTTAGTTAGGTATTTGAATTCAGCCACTTTTTCAAGATTTGCCTCATGTGTCATTAATTGTACATTCCTATTATATAACATTATTATTATTTTTATTATTATTATTTTTATTATTATTATTATTGTTATTATTATTATTATTATTATTATTATTATTATTATTAACAATTCTACTTTATAGAATATAGTTACAATTACAATTTAAAATTTTATAGTGTATTTATGAAATGAATTTCATCATTTTAGAAAGTAATTGTCTATATAACTTTGTCCTTGTGGCAATCCTCTAATGAAGAAATGTTTCTATAATACATATTACATAAGTTAAATATTAAAAAGTATATAAATAATAGTGAAAAATAAGAACCGTATGTTGAACCTTGGATATGGAAAGGTTGAAGACATTTGCAAGATACGCAATCACCGTTAGGACGTGAGGAAAACTAGACGCAGTAGATGGGAGAAGGTGTGTAGCGTTGAATAGGTCGAGATTGTGCAGCACCGCTCATTGAAATCCCTGGAGTACTCACTTTGTAGCGACCCCTGCATCTCTCCGTGGTTACTCTATGTCGTATCACCAAACAACACACATAGCAAAACAAAACACCTTTCATGTACACTCACTGACTGAGGCTGGAGAACTCTCTGGAGGAGAAAGAGAAGGTGAACTCGAGAAATCGACCTCCTCGCCCCCCCCCCTCTCCATTCGCGGCACGAGTTCTCGAGGTGTGGTGCATTCTTTGCGAGATCATATCCCCCCCCCTTCCTCATCTCGATTAATGCACATTACCGAATGAACATTCGCGATGCACTCAAAAGTGGATTTAATAAACCCTGCTTACAGAGTGGCCGATGGCTACAGTTCCTTTCAAAGAAAGGATCCCTGTTCCTAATAAGTATCCACTTGCCCACTAACTAACTAACTTACTGGCACTATCGAACCCGGAGGTTCATGGCCGCAAGGGCATCAGCTCTCCATACATCCCTATGCTGAGCTAATGTTTTCCAATCATCCCCTGTATATTCTACTTCCGTCAAATCATAGTTAATGTTACTCTCCCACATCATTCTTGGTCTACCAACTGGGAGTTTTCCCTCTGGATTTTCTACAAGAAGCTTCCATGCACCTCTTTCATTCCCCATTCATGCCACATGTCCTGCCCATCACAGTCTACAAGACTTAACTGTTCTCATTATATCTGGCTTCCTATAAAGACCAGGTAATTCACTGTTACGTAGTCTTCTCCATTCACCTGTATGTTCATCTCTCTTTGGTCCAAACATTTTCCTAAGAACTTTATTCTCAAATGCTCGTAATCTTCTTTCCTCTCTTAAAGTGAGAGTCCATATAATATAACTGGGAGAATAAGTTTTATATATTTTTAGTTTCTCTTTTTTGAAAGGAGTTGGGACGCCAACAGTCCCTGTAATGCATAATAGCACACATTTCCAGAATTTCTTTGTGCATCTCATTCCTGTTTGTAATTATTGTTCCTAGGTATTTGAATTCAGCCACTTCTTAAAAATTTCCCTCTATTCTCTTTAATTGTCCATTTGTATAATATTGTGTATTTCTACGTGTGACCATATATTTAGTTTTATTGATGTTTACTTCCAGTCCCAATACTTAGTGTTACTGAATAGTGTGTGGCCGTTAGTATCGCCCAATAGTACATCGTCAAATCAGCGATCCTAGCGGTGACCATTGTAATCTTGTAGTATGTTGTTGAGTAGTCTTTATCTTATAAATGTGTAACATTGAAAGTCTCGAAATAGCAATATTTTGTGAATACATTCACTGTTTCTCACATTTTAGTAACTAACACCGCCGTAAAAAGATGTTCAGTAGAATTTGTTTTTTAAGTAATCCCACAACAGGCCCGGAGGCCCTTGGGGTAGTAGGAGGTTAAGGCTCCCACTTTTTCTAGACAATCGGCACTTTATGTCAGACGGGTTGTCAGCCCTGCGTGACGGCCGCCTTTACCCCCAGAACAAGCGTCTGGTACTCATTTCCGTTAGAGGCTGAGTCGACCCCAGGGCCATAGTGCCGCCAGAGGGTTTGGGTCAGTTTAAAAATCCTGACCCCAACGGGACTTGAACCCTCGACCCTCCGGCTTGTAGCTCAGTGCCTTAACCACTACGCTACGGCGTGCCCCCAAATAAAGTGTTCCCACTACAGGCCTCAGGAGACCCTTGGGGTAGTGGGAGGTTAAGGCTCCCACTATTTCTAGACAATCGGCATTTGATGTCAGCCCTGCGTGACGGCCGCCTTTACCCCAGAACAAGCGTCCGGTACTCATTTCCGTTAGAGGCTGAGTACACCCCAGGGCCATAGTGCCGCCAGAAGGTTTGGGCCAGTTTAAAAATCCTGACCCCACCGGGACTTGAACCCTCGATCTTCCGGCTTGTAGCGCAGTGTCTTAACCACTACGCTACGGCGTATTTGTTTAGAAGGTGGAATTGGGAACTACTCGAACATCCACCAAATTCACCAGACATGAGCCCTTGTGACTATAACTTATTCACAAAGAACCTCTACGAGGCATTCGATTTCAATTAAGAGTTGACATACAGAAAGCTCTAAATCAGATGAGAGATATGTCCAGAAATGGTGCTGCAGATAGAATGCACCGAAATTCAAGAGACAATAAATGAAGTTCGTAATGTGAATAGTAGCCTAAATATCAATTGAGATGTTACAGAAGTTTTGCCATTACTTTTCGAATGACCTAATAACTTTGTATGCAAAGAAAACTTGGGCATTGAGTATCATAGTAATGTGGTGTTACTTACTTATCGAATGGCGGTATTGACGAGGATGATTTACAGATAGCAGAAATGCTAATTGTAGAACCAAGTGCATTAGAGGTTGAAATGCCGATAGAAAAATTGAAGTTGTATAAAGCATCAGTTTCAGATAAGATCCCAGCAGAACTGATAAAGCAGGGGGAGAAAAATTGATGGACAAGATACGCCGGTAGCTTAATATGATTTTGGAAAAAGAAGCTCTTCCAGATGAATGAAAAGAATCGATTATCGTACCAATTTATAAGAAAGGAGATAAAACTGATTGCAACAACTACAGGGGCATCTCATTACTTTCAACTTCGTACAAAATTCTAACAAATATATTAGTAAGCAGACTTACTCCCTCATATTGATGACATTCTAGGAGATCATCAATGTGGATTTAGAAGAAACAGGTCTACAACAGATCAGATTTTTAGCCTATAAGACAGATTTTAGAAAAGAAATGGGAATATAATGGTACTGTACATCAACTATATGTAGACTTCAAAAAAGCATATGATTCAATTAAGAGGGAGAAGTTATATAGTATCCTGCTGGAGTTCGGAATTCCTAAAAAGTTAGTTAGACTTATACGAATGTGTCTAAATGGCACAAAGAGTAGGGTGCGTGTAGGCAAACAGTTTTCGGACACCTTTGAAATCCAGAATGGGTTGAAGCAAGGAGATGCACTATCTCCTCTACTATTTAATTTTGTACTAGAGCATGCCATTAAATCTTTAGAGAATGAGGAAGGCTTACAACTCAATGGTATTAATAAACTGTTAGTTTATGCTGATGATGTAGTACTATTGGCCGATAGCGAGGAGATACTAAAGGCCAACACGCACACACTATTGAGTAACACTAAGAAATTAGGACTGGAAGTAAATATCAATAAAACTAAATATATGGTCACACGTAGAAATTCATTATATAATGGAAATGGACAGCTAATGACAAATGAGGGAAATTTTGAGGAAGTGGCTGAATTCAAATACCTAGGAACAATAATCACAAATAGGAATGAGATGCACAAAGAAATTAAAACATAGGCTCAATTCTGGAAATGCGTGCTATTATGCATTGCAGAGACTCTTGATGTCCCAACTCCTTTCAAAAAACGTTAAACTGAAAATATATAAAACTATTATTCTACCAGTTATATTATATGGGTGCGAAAACATGGACTCTTACTTTAAGAGAGGAAAGGAGATTACGAGTATTTGAGAATAAAGTACTTAGGAAAATTTTTGGACCAAAGATAGATGAACAGACAGGTGAATGGAGAAGACTACATAACAACGAACTACATGGTCTTTATAGGAAGCCAGATATAATAAGAACAGTTAAGTCTCGTAGACTGCGTTGGGCAGGACATGTGGCACGTATGGGGAATGAAAGACGTGCATGTAACCTTCTTGTAGGAAAACTAGAGGGAAAACGCCCAGTTGGTAGACCAATAATGAGGTGGGAAAATATTAACTATGATTTGAAGGAAATAGATTATACAGGGGATGATTGGAAAACATTAACTCGGGATAGGGATGTATGGAAAGCTTATGTCCGCGCGGCCATGAACCTACGGGTTCGATAGTGCCAGTGAGTTAGTTATGACCTAGTATCTTTGTATGCAAAGAAAACTTGGGCATTGACTATCACAGTAATGTGATGGAACATGCTGTAAATATTTTTTTTTAATCAGATGCAATTCATCGATGGAGAGGGGCTGCACCTCTTTTTATCAACAGGGGGGTCGATATGACTATTCTAGAAATTATTGAATTATAAAATGGAAATAATCTTTCAGTAGAAGATTGTGAGATGAAACACAATAAGAAAAAAAAATAGGCGAAGGTTAAAGAAGGGAGGATTAAACAAAAGAAATGAGAAATTGAAATAAAATGATTAGGTCTTGTTGAATGTTAAGCCTTGGAAGGGCGTGGAAAAGCGGCGGTCACAGTGCTTGAACACACGTCCTCCTGAACAAGAGAACCTGTGACCTTATTAAGAATGTAAATTCCTAATTCTAGCGAGTCTCGGTCACTGAACTTAACGACGCAAGTGACCTTTCAATCTCAGGAGATATAGGTCTTATGTGACATCAATGGAAATGTGACGGGTCAATTGTCACGCTACAGGTCTTTTGCATCCCTGGAGAACAGCTTTTTGCTTCATTACCAAGTCACAAGAAATGCGCAAGATTTTCAGAGGACATCCCTTCACTTACGTCACTGTATAGTATCTTATGTCACCATCCAATTTATTCAATAAAAAACTCAAATAAGTGGGCGTATTTAAATGTAGGCTTACATTTTATCATAAATCAACAAAAATTATGCTAAATTAACTGACTGACTGGCACTATCGAATGGCCGCGGAGACATAACCTGTTCATACATCCCTATTCTGAGCTAATGTTTTCCAATCGCCTCCTGTATAATCTACTCAATTCATGATTAACTTTATTCTCCTACCTCATTCTTGGTCTACCTACTGGGCTTTTTCCCTTTGGTTTTCCTATAACAAGCTTCTGTGTCCCTCTTTCAGTTCCTAGTTCGTTCCACATGTCCCCCCGTCGCAATCTACGACATTTAACTGTTTTTATTATGTAAAGGCCTATCTGGTTTCCTATAAAGATCATGCAGCTCATTGTTATAAAGTCTTCTCCATTCACCTGTCTGTTCATCACTCTTTGATTCACAATTTTTCCAAAGAAATTTATTCTCAAATACTCGTAATAGTTTTCTCCTTTCTTAAAGTAAGAGTCCTTGTTTCTCATTCATATAATATAAATGAAAAAATAACAGTTTAATTTATTTAACTTTTTTTGAGAGAAGTTGGAACGACAACAGTCCTTTAATGTATAGGCCTAATAGCATGCATTTATAAAATTAAGCATTATTATTATTATTATTATTATTATTATTATTATTATTATTGGGGGCACGCCGTAGCGTAGTGGTTAAGGCACTGAGCTACAAGCCGGAGGGTCGAGGGTTCAAGTCCTGTTGGGGTCAGGATTTTTAAACTGACCCAAACCCTCTGGCGGCACTATGGCCCTGGGGTCGACTCAGCCTCTAACGGAAATGAGTACCAGACGCTTGTTCTGGGGGTAAAGGCGGCCGTCACGCAGGGCTGACAACCCGGCTGACATAAAGTGCCGATTGTCTAGAAAAAGTGGGAGCCCTAACCTCCTAATACCCCAAGGGCCTCCGGGTCTGTTGTGGGATCACTTTACTTTTACTATTATTATTATTATTATTATTATTATTATTTTTATTATTATTATTATTATTATTATTATTATTATTATTTTCACTTTTATTATTTTTATTATTATTATTATTATCACTTTTATCACTTTTATTATTATTATTATTATTATTATTACTTTTATTATCATCACCTTCTTCATCATTTTATCCGAATTTATCCATAACACAACATTGGTTTTCCGTGACCCTCAAGAAATTCGACCTCTCCAGTTGTAGCAGTCTGGAACATCCTCATCTGTAAGTCCCAGTTCGCTCACACTTCTTCTCTCAACGTCCATCCAACCTTCTGTAGGCCTTTCATATCTTCTTTTTCCATCTATTTTCCACTCCAAGATCTTCTTGTCATCCTCTTCCAATACCATCTTAATCGTGTCTCTTCAATTGTCCGTAATATATTTATTTCAACTTTCATAATTTTCCTAATTTCAGGGTTTCTGGTATTTTTGTTATCTTAACTTCGGCCAGTAGTTTCTCCAGTAATCTATCTCTGTTTCTAATAACTTGTTATCTTGGCACCTTTTAATTGTCCATGTATCAGATCTATATAACATAATACTCTCTACAATTCTCTTATAAATAATTTCTTTATTACATGCATTATTATACATTATTATTATTATTATTATTATTATTATTATTATTATTATTATTATTATTATTAAATATAACTAACACCTTGTAAGGGTCCCTAACCAGGGTTACGATGAAGACCCTAACGGCAGATGCAGCATAGTAGGAGACCTACGATGTGGTAAAAACTGCGGATGAGGCAATAAAGTGTGGATCACACTCTTAGCTGCAGTGAAAGCAACTGATCTATGGTGGACTCCAGAGAAGGTCCCTGGTCCTCCATGTTGGTGGTTGATGCTATGCGCCAGCTCCTCATACATTAAAAAAAATGCTAAAAAACCAAAATATATTGCCTCGGATAGGAAATATAATGAGAAGAAGGGACACAGAAACAAAGAAGTATAGCAATGGATACCTCCTGGGAAAGGGAAACGTGGTAGACCAAAGCCAACGTGAATAAATGGAATTCAAGATAACATGAAAAAGAGATATGTTACAGAAAGAGACACGCATGATCGGGAAGTGTGGAAGAAAAAAAAATTGTATATTTTCGTTGAGGATACCTGTGTAAATAACAGAAACAATCCTGAAATAATGTAATTGGCCAAATAACACGACAATAGTCGAGTATACATATAATGGAAAAATTAGTTGAGCTTAACTTAAAGTATATTTGCTGGTAATAAAATTCCACGCTAGAAGTTATTGGTATTTTGTAACGGTATTTGGTGAGTACTTTCTCTGTTTAATAATGAAGCCAGTATTTACATGAATTTTGTGTTTGTAATTATCGTCCGTTTCAAGTTGAAGTGTTACGGAATATTGAAAGTAACAAGGCTGTTCGTCATCCACATACCGTTAAGCAACACCTAGCTTCCCGCCCCGAGCGCTAGAATTACCTGTTACCTCACTTGGTTACACTCATTTCAAGGTAAATTCATAAACTGAACAGATTAAATATCTAGACATCGTGGAAATTATCCGCCACTTGAATTTAATAAGATGATATCATGAAGATTTCCTTCTTTCTCACTCAGTTTTTCTTTCTTTCACTCTCTTAGTTGAATATCTTTAGAATGGCAAGGTCGTACACGTAGAATGCCAAATTACCCAGACAAGCTTTGGAATGGATTCCACCTGGGAAAGGAAAGAGAGGTCCACCTAGATTTAAATGGATGGATGATGTAAGAAGAGGTATGATAGAGCTAGGTCTGGAAGAATTGGAATGTGAAGATAGAGAAAAAAGATAAAAATTTAAAAAGCTTTGGGCACAGTATAGAACAGGTGTCTAGTTTCAAATATTTGGGCTGTGATATTGGCTACAATATGGAAAGAGATATTGACTCCAAAATAAATAAATTTCAGACTGTGTGTGGAACAATACAGAGAACATTCAAAAATAAAATTAGAAACGAAACCAAGATAAAAATGTATAATGTTATGGCGGTTCCCACAATATTGTATGGGTGTGAAACTTGGGCTCCAGTGAAAAGACAGAAGGATAGAATACAGACGACGGAGATGAGGTTCCTAAGACAAGTAAAAGGATGTACAAGACTTGATAGAATAAGAAATGAGGATATAAGAGAAGAATTGAAAGTACAGCCTTTATTGGATAAAGTCACGAATTACAGACAGAAATGGATTGATCTCATGGATGGAATGAGTAAGGAGAGATATCCATTGTTAGCAAGAAATTATCAAGCAAGAGGAAGACGTGATGTTGGAAGACCTAGAAGACGTTGGGCTGATGCAATATGAAGTCGGAACAGGCAATTGCCTAATCCCTGGAGTGATGATGATGATGATGATTTGGGCACAGGAAGATGCTTTATTACATGTTAAACCTGTTTATAAATAAATAATAAAAATAGCAATACTTCCGAATAGTTGGTACGTTTTTTCTTTAAGAATGGACAGACAGAATAAAATAGAAAGCATATTAACAATTAAAAATTTAATCTCATCAGGAATCGAACCTGTGACCTTATGCACACGAATAAAACCTTTGCAAGAATACTTAATATGATAAGAGTATCATGAAGATTTCCTTCTTTCTCACTAAGTTTTTCTCTCTTTCACTCTCTTAGTTGAATATCTTCCTTGGTAGCCGTCTCAAACAGGAATAAGGTGTAATGAGAAATTAGACACAGGCTCAATTCTGGAAATACATGCTACAGTAAAATCTGTCATAGCCGGAACCTTTATATGGAGGAATCCTGTACAGACGGGAAAAAAATAACCAGGACGATACGATTTTGTGTGTAAAATCGTTTTGTATAAGCCGGAAACCTTCATAACCCGGAAGCGGAATGGTTTTTAAAGTGCCCATCGTTAATTTTTAGCTCAGTAAGACGAAAAATTATTCTTAAGCACGTTCTGATTACATTAACGTGAAAATTCTACATATGACGCCTTCTGCATTATATCGTTTTACCTTCTTGTGTTGTCATTGTATTGCGGGGATATCCTTGCTTATGTGTGACAGCGGGGAATCCCTCGCTTTTCCTTGCCTGCTTACGTTACCTGCGAGGGAGTTGGGAAACTCTTCAGTCTTCCTGTAGTTGAGTTCCTTCTCGCTTTTGTGTAATAAAATTGATTTATATTGCCGTGAAAACTGAGCTGTGTTACATACACTATTTTGTCTGTATTTCAGTCAATACCTTGTCTTTAAAGCGTGACAAAATTCAAGCTTGTAATTTGGGAACCCTTTATAAGAAGGAAAACTGCCAAGACGGAAATATATTTAACGTATCGTCATGTTACTTCAAAGACAGGTTTTTACTGTATTATGTACGTATTACAGGTCCACCGCTGTGGTCTCGAGGTAGCGTGCTGCTTTGTCACGCAGAGGGCCCGGGTTTGATCCCCGGTCGGGGCAGTTTTTCTCGGTGAGGTTTTTATCGGGGTTTTTCCTCACCTGTAAGACAAATGTCAGGAAACCTTTAAGGCCCAAACGGTCCCCGAAATCATATGGTCATCATCATCCTTATCATTATCATTCTTATCATTATCATCATCCTTCACCTGTTTGGAAAGCAACGGGAAGCTACCACACCTACAATTCCCTAGTAAAGCTGCAAGCATAGCATGCCTTCGGGCAGAATTACTATGGATGGATGTATTACAGGGACTCTTGTCGTCCCTACTTCTCTCAAAAAAGTTGAACTGAAAATATATAAACTATTATTCTCCCAGTTTTATTATATGGATGCGAAACATGAACTCTTACTTTAAAGGGGCAAGAAGATAACAAGTAGGCCTATTTGAGAATAAAGTTCTTATGAAAATTTTGGAGCAAAGAGAGATGAACACACGGACGAAAGGTGAAGTCTATATAACACTAAGCTACTTAATCTTTATAGGAAACCAGATATAACTTAATAACAGTTATGTCTCGTAGACTGCGATGGGCAGGACATGTAGCAGGCATGCGGAGTGAAAGAGTGTCATGAAAGCTTAAAGGAAAATCAGAGCAAAAGCGACCAGTTTGAAAGCCATGAATGAGGTGGGAGAATAACATTAACCATGATTTGACGAAAGTACATAATTTTCTGTATAATCTACTTTCTTTAAATCACAATGTTATTCTCCCACCTCATTCTTGGCTTACCAACTAGGCGTTTTTCCTCTGACTTTTCAACACCTAAACTTTCCATGCCTCTCTCTCTTTTCCCATCCATACCACATGTACTGTCCAACGCAGTGTACGAGACTAAACTATTTTTCTATATCAGGTTCCTATAAAGATATTGTAATTCGCTGTTATGTAGTCTTCTCCATCCCCTGTCTATTTCTCGTTGATAAAAAAATTTCCCAAGAAATTTATTCTCAAATATTCGTAATATTTTCTCCTCCCTTGAAGTAAGAGTCCGTGCTTCTTATCCATATAATATAACTGAGAGAATAACATTTTTATATACTTTCAGTTTGTTTATATATATATATATATATATATATATATATATATATGGTATGATAAGAAAAATAAATGCCTGGACGGGATTCGAACCCGGATCTCTGAGTCTGTACCTCAGCGTGATATCCATTACACTACCAGGCGAATCCAATTCAAACACTTATTTTTCTTATATATGTATTATATTCTCCATTATTACTAGATTACTCATGTAAAGGAATACATCAGAGCATATAACAGAAATTTAGAATATTCAAAATAATCTAAGCACCTATTCCAATTTAATCATTGTTTCGATCCAAATTTTGAAATTATACATGTTTGTGATAAGGGTAAGAAGTTGGACCTTTTGGAGGCTGTAGAAATAAATAGATTGAAAAGTAGTAATAAACTATTAAATTCTCAACTTGATTTGAATGAATCGCCTTTGTTAAATTTAAAAATTTAAATAAATTGTTGTATTGTTGCTTAGATCAGTTGATATGTACTATAATAACTCAATTCATAATTTGTTAACATGTCTCAAGAAGGCACAGCGTACCGAAACAGCTGTAACTGAATTATATCTTAATAAATATGGATTTTCATCAAGTAAACACCAACTCAATTGATCAGAAACATTATAGTTGAGGAAGATAGTATGCAAGGTAAAAAAATATATAATTCAATTTAATTATATGGGAAAAAATTAAATCTTTGATTTGCAGCTCAGAAAACATGAAATAGAACAGAAACTCGTGAGCTTACTGGATACATGTAAAATTCCTAGACGCGTTTCAGCCAAAGCATCTGTAAACAATAATTAAATAAAAAATCTCTTCATCACGACTTTGAGTTTATTGCGGTGTTACAGGAGGGAGTTTGAGTGCTCAAGGCCGAATAATGCATGCATCTCGAAGACATGACTACAAGAACTAGAATTACCCAACTCACTGATACTATCAAACCGGAGGTTCATGACCCTGCGAGCTAATCTCTCGATACATTCCTTTCCTGAGCTAACATTTTAAGATCATTCCCCGTTAAATTGGTAGACATTCTGCAAAAAGAAACCAACCCTCAAATTTAAAATAATTTGAGTGAATGCTATGTTATTGTTTCTGAAACATAGTCCTGCATAAACATATAGCCTATATCCAACCTACCACCCGCATTCTTATGCCATCTATGAACCAAATAAGAAAACACTGATAGAATCAATACTAGTAAAATTCATATCAAATTCCGTTGAGATGAAGTCATATGATGAAAGTTACTTACTTACTTACTTACTCACTGGCACTATCGAACCCGTAGGTTCATGACCGCGCGGACATAAGCTCTCCATACATCCCTATCCTGAGCCAATGCTTTCCAATCATTCCCTGTATAATCTACTTCCCTCAAATCATAGTTAATGTTGTTCTCCCACCTCATTCTTGGTCTACCAACTGGGCGTTTTCCTTCTGGCTTTCCTACAAGAAGTTTCCATGCACGTCTTTCATTCCCCATACGCGCAACATGTCCTGCCCATTGCAGTCTACGAGACTTAACTGTTATTATATCTGGCTTCCTATAAATACCATGTAGTTAATTGTTATGTAGTCTTCTCCATTCACCTGTCTGTTCATCTCTCTTTGGTCCAAAAAATTTTCCTAAGAACTTTATTCTCAAACACTCGCAATCTCCTTTCCATATGATGAAAGTTAAAAATTAAATTTGGTAGGTGCCGTTGCCCTCAATTTTGTTAGAATATTGTATATAAAATTAACTGGAGCGCTTTCGGAAGTTATCTTCCATCTTCTGCAGGTTGAGTTTCCGCTATTTTTTGTTGTTGTGTGTGGTGATGTTTACTCCAATTGTTTGTAGCAGCAGTTGGAGTAAACATCACCGTACACAACAACAAGTAACGGAAACTCAACCTGCAGAAGATGGAAGATAACTTCCGATAGCGCTCCAGTTAATTTTATATACAATATTTTAACAAAGTTGAGGACAACGGCACCTATCAACAGGTACAATTTAATTTTTAAACTTTCATCACTGACAGAATATGCCACATAACTCTTCCTGCAGAAAGAACCAAAAAACCAAAAAAATGTAAAATCTCAGAATTAAAACGTTCAAGTTGCCGTCTTTCACATAAAATAGAAGCTCTTTGATATTCTGTTAAGTAAATGTTTATTTTTATTTGTAAATTTTTGACATTTAACTGTAATTACATTTTAAAGTATATAATTACAATTTTAATACAATAAATAAATAAATAAATAAATAAGGGTTTCATTGTTTAATTTTTACGCATCCGTAATCCAGAATAGTTTAGAATTTCAATTGTTTCAAATGACTGCTTGTCCTATACAATTTTTAAAACATCAAAAAGTAAAGCATTTGAAAAGCGGAGAGAAACAAATTAATTTGAATGTTTTTAAACAGTTTAGTGAAAAATATCCTACATTAGCCATTGAGGATGTAATGAAAATAACAGCAGAATTTACAGGTGAGTCAGCATGAACATTAATTCTGCTCGTGATAAAACTGTAAATAAATGATATCTGTTGACTTCATGGAAAAAGCGTAAATTATAAAATAAGTTAAAATATACATTCTTAGGTAAGATCCGCCGTCCTCAACTTATAAAATATGTATTCTTTATGCCTGTAGGCCTTTCAGAACATCCATTCCATCTTCAGCAGGTCCTTCTTCGCTACAATATCTAATATAATGGTTGATGCTGCTGGTCCTAATGTGGTGTTGTCGTGACCAGCAGCATCAACCATCATACTAGATATTGTAGCGAAGAAAGACCTGCTGAAGATGGAGTGGATGTTCTGAAAGGCCTACAGGCATAAAGAATACATATTTTATAAGTTGAGGACGACGAATCTTACCTAAGAAGGTATATTTTAACTTATTTTATTTTTACTTTTCACCTCAACGGTTTTAACAATGAATTTTATTAGTAGTAAAATCGTAAATGTTTGATTAGTCGGGCGCAATTATAATTTGTTGTCATAAATACATAAGAAATGGAGAATGTTCATAATTATTGGTACCATCTTAGCTTGCATTCAGTCTTATTTCCCGTAAAGTACGATATTCATTAGCTTTTTCCTTGACACTTCAATACACAATTCAGTCATATGGCGGGTAAAACTATCACTAGGGTTCCCAATAGACGGAGTCTGCAAAATAATATCTTATGCAAGTTTGTTAACAGTTCAAGTGGAGCTTATATCGGAATTGGTGCAGTGTGTTCTCCGAGGATTTGACATTGAAACTGGGCTAGGATGAGTGGATCAAGTTTGTTAACAGTTCAAGTGGAGCTTATATCGGAATTGGTGCAGTGTGTTCTCCGAGGATTTGACATTGAAACTGGGCTAGGATGAGTGGATCAAGTTTGTTAACAGTTCAAGTCGAGCTTATATCGGAATTGGTGCAGTGTGTTCTCCGAGGATTTGACATTGAAACTGGGCTAGGATGAGTGGATCAAGTTTGTTAACAGTTCAAGTGGAGCTTATATCGGAATTGGTGCAGTGTGTTCTCCGAGGATTTGACATTGAAACTGGGCTAGGATGAGTGGATCAAGTTTGTTAACAGTTCAAGTGGAGCTTATATCGGAATTGGTGCAGAGTGTTCTCCAAGGATTTGACATTGAAACTGGGCTAGGATGAGTGGATTTTTTGGGTACAAAAATATGTTGAATATGATTTCCTTCGAAGACGATCCATGTCGTGGATTTAAGGAAAGTGAGTGTGGATTGAGACGTTTGTGTAAGATGCACTGGAAGAGAAATGCCACGCCTTGCTCCTGTTATTGTTGTGGGAGCACGACAGTGAAAGGATCATGTGCAATTAGGAGAAAGTGATTCCTTCTAAAGTGATTCATTCTAAATCTGCCTCAATTTCACAAAAATTTATCGACATGCATCGGCCTTCAACTTCTCTCAAGTGGAACTTCTGTGAAATGTTCTGCATTGCCACTATCAAACCCAAAGCTCATGACCGTGCGGACACAATCATAATAAAAATGCCCTTAATCATAAGTAATGTCACGAGTGATTTCCAATTTATCTACAGGATTTGGAAATCAAGAGTGGCATTTGTTAGGACTATTCAACTAATACAATTAAGCTGTTTGTTCAAAAATCATTATTTAAATATAGTCACCGATATTTTAAAATGTTTATATATGTAATTGTACAATTGGTGAACCAGAACAAAATTTAACTTTGGAGACTGGAGAAACAATAAAATCTTGTAGTGAGTTCACATATTTAGGAATTAAAATAAATAAAATGGGAGTTATGAAGAGGAAAGAAGAAATAGAAATAACAAAGGAAAATTTGCAATTGCTTGCCTCAATGGAATATTGTGGGATAAAAATATAAGTAATACAAATAAAATAAATATATATCATACAATTGTTAAAAGCATCATTAGTTAGAGCAGAACTTTGGCCATTAGCAACAAAAACAAATAAGTATCTTTTGGCAACAGAAATGGATTTTATACGAAGGGCAGCAAGAATTTCAAGAAGAGAAAAAATTAGGAACTCAGTTATAAGGGAGAAAATGAAGATTGAAGACACTATTTTAGATTATATTAAAACTCGGCAATTAAGATGGTACGGACATGTCCAGCGAATGGAAGAGGATCGACTACCAAAATCTGTTTAGGAATGGAAACCTGAGGGAAGACGACGCAGAGGAAGACCTAAAATCTCCTGGAGTCAAGGAATATGTTTATACATGAAGGAGAAACATCTACAACCAAGAGATTGGATGGACCGACAAAATTGGCTATTAGGAATCAGACGATGTCAAAGACATTAATCAACCGATGATCTATCTATCTATCTATCTATTTAATTTTAAACGGTGGTGTTTGAAAACAAATCAGAATTGTGTGGCTATGTTTCATTTGTTTATTTACTGCAACTAGATCATATTTTGTATTGTCAAATTCGATCGCAATATTGTAAGAATGCACCCTAGTGCAGAAAAAGTGAAACCCGTCAAACTGTATATTATAACCAATTAAGTATTTTTTTAGTAAACAACTCAGTAAATTATTATTTTAAAAAAACACAATTATTGAACGCACAATTATCAAAAGTGCAGTTCGAAGGAATCTGTTCATTATTTGCTATATTCAATGTATTTGTTCGAGAGTCAGTTACTGCAAAATAATGCTCTGACCTGCTCAGAATATTAAAAAGGAGGAGCTTTATTTACCACAAAAGCAGGGGGTCGTAGTGAGAATTCGATAGAGAATGAGTGAAATGCGACTGTCATTGGTTGTAAAACAAAATTCATTGAAACGTGATTGTCACTGACTCCCATTTGGCGCATGAATTAAATCTAATATATAAAAAGCAATGTTTGTTTGTTTGTATTCTATGCGCGGCCATACCGTTGATCCGATTTTGATGGGGATTTTTGCAAAATGTTCAGGATATTCCCGGGATGAACATAGGCTATAAGAGAGTTGTGATACTCAACCCCTTCACCCCTAAAAATCTCCCTTTGTAGTGAAAACTGAAATAAAGTCCTTATTTTGACGCTTAAATGGCTTACGCTGCCTAAACCATAAAGAATACACCACATTAATGTACATAGAATTGAACATTTCAAAAAACTCTACAAAAAAGTCCGGGACAGCATATGTTTATCTTCTACGGATAACTCACACTAACCATTTTTGTCTTTCATTGGTGACAAGAAGATCGGGATAACCAGATTTCCGGGCAAGCATAACAGCGCACGGCTGGTGGTAAAAACATTAACATTTATTTAGGAGTAGCAGCGCTCGCCGGTATTAGCTAGTAGTCATAAGAAATGCCACGAGAGATTCCCAAATTATCGATAAATTCACGACTCACGAAGTGAGGAGTGAATTTATCTAGAGAATTTGGAAATGAAGAGTGGCATTTGTTAGGACTATTTAACGAATAAAATTAAACTGTTTACTCACAAATCATTATTTTACTATAGCTATTTTAAAATATTTATATATTTAATGTAAAAGGCGATGTTTGAAAACAAATGAGAAACGATAGGTACGCTTCATCTGCTTCTTTTGTTTACCACTGCAGCCAGATCATACTATTTATTGCCAAAGGAACGCAATATTGTAAGAATGCTCTCTAGTGGAGAAAAAATGAAACACATCAAACTGTATATTAATTCATTTCTGATGTCGTATGATGTAAATATGACAATTATATTTTTCTGGATTATTACCTGGGAAAAATACATTTAAGAAAGTGTAAACAGTGGTTTCTTTTTTTTGGTGGTATAATAAATTGCTACAAATGTTTTATATTAACTCCTGCAAGCGCTATGTGCACTATATATAGAATCTGGTAGCCGTATTTCTTACAGGCTCAGTCTATGCAAAATAATGGTCAGACCTGTTCAGAATATTAAAAAGGAGGAGCTTTCTTTAATATGGCAAATTTAACACTGATAAATATTTCGTGAAACACGACTGTGATTGGTCGTAAAACAGAAATAATTGAAAAGTGATTGGTCATTGACTCCCATTTGGGGCATGAGTTAAATATCAACTTTTATAAGATTCATGATGTGTTCCGTTGAGGTTTATTCAAAATTAATATAAAATTATAGAATATTCACCTGAAAGGTCCGTCTCCTCAACTTAATTATCATTTAACTGTAGCGCTTTCGGGACTTGTCCCATCATCGGCAGGATTCAAAACTGGTGTTTCACTGAAGATCTGGTAGAGGGGGTTGCATGTATTTGGTTCGTTTTCGTTTATCAGGCTGTCGTTGTGAGCTGCTTTCATGATTTCCATCTCTTCGAGTACGTTTATCTTCGCTGGATTATTTTCTCTGTGCATTACTGTTAGGGTGTTTTCAATATTTAACATGCGATGTCCTTCATGGATAACGTGTTTTGCATAGCTTGATTTACCTTCTGCGTGAATGAAGTCTCGAAAATGTTCTTTGAATCTGATGTTAAACTCCTGTTTGTCCTTCCTATATAAAATTTGTTGCAGTCCTTACATGTCAGTTTATAAACTCCTTTGCTGTTGAAAATGTTATTTTCTTCAATGTTATTGTTTATTATGTTGTTTAATTTGTTATTGGTTCTGTATGCTATTTTTTTTTATATCCAAGAACTCAACTACATTAAGTATATGGCAAAAACCAATGGCTATAATGAAGAATTCATAGATAAGCTCGTAAAAAAACAAAAAAGGAAGAACAACATAACCAACATAACTAAACTAGAAAAAGAATCTGACAACAACAAGAAAACATGGATAACACTTACATATACAGGAAAAGAAACAACAAAATTAGCCAATGCACTAAAGAAAGCCGATAAAAACGTAAAAATTTATTTATTCTCTTTAATTTGCTTACTTGTTATAGTCAGCTACTAGATGGCAGTGAAGACCTAGTTCTCGCGATATCTAGTAATAATAGAGAATATAATACATATATAAGAAAAATAAGTGTTTGGATTGGATTTGCCTGGTGGTGTAATGGATATCACGCTGAGGTAGAGACTCAGAGATCCGGGTTCGAATCCCGTCCAGGCATTTATTTTTCTTATCATACTATATATATATATATATATATATATACACACACCACCGCTGTGGTCTCGAGGTCACGCTTCGGGCCCGTTTTGGATTCCCGGTCGGGACAGGCTCCTGGGTAAAGGTTTTTTTTTCGGGGTTTTCCCCACCTGTAAGACAAATGTCAGGAAAACTTTAAGGTCCGAACGGTCCCCGAAATAACATGGCCATCATCATCATCATCATCCTTATCATCATCATCATCCTTCATCGGTGTGGAAAACAACGGGAAGCTACCACACCTATAATTCCCTAGTAAAGCTGCAAAGCATAGCATGAAGATGCTATGATTGCAGTAATAGACCTGCCCTCGGGCAGAATTACTATGGATGTATTATTATTATTATTATTATTATTATTACTATTATTATGCCTTTCATAGTGTAATGGTAGGGTCATCTGGGTAGACGTGAAGGGAGTAATTTCTGGAAGTTAATTAGTTAGGATTTTTCTAAAGTATAGGAAAAAGTTTATGGTTTAGGAATTGCGTCTTGAAGTTAGGTTTAGATGAAAATATCACATTCAGTACCAGGCACTAATCAGGGTATTTAAACCCACAGGTCAGCCATTTAAATACCCCAGCTACCCTTTTCATGGCACTTCAGAAAATGGACCATTGTTCACAAACCATTAGTCCTAGAAAATTCAAATTTTATACATACTTAAAGGAGATATCCTAGTAGGATTTGATGGTGAAATAACTTGGGTGATTGACATCACATGGTATCGGCATATCAATTTCAGGAAGTGGAAGTTCATCTTCACTTTCACTTTGTGAATCTTCTAATTCAGGAATCAGTTCATCACCTGTATCATCATTATACAAAATATTCACTAATTCTTCTTCAGTGAGATATTTTTCTTTCGCCATGGTTTCACTCACGCACAAACAACAACGCGATAACGAGAAACATACGACTGCATTGGAACCTGGAGGCAAGTTTGGGTGAACGAATTCCACGTGTTGTTTGTTTTAAAAATAAAAGGGGATTCACCAAGGTTAAACGTGTCAAACGGGAATAGAAAATGTACATTTACATGCCATGTATGATCTCCAAGACATACTAAGCCAACACGATATTTAGGCGCCGAATATAAACGCGGTTTGTTCGCGCCCGCTCTAAAACGAGTTAACTGACCGACGGCCGCATACACGATAGTCTCTTTAAACGCCTTAACTAGTTTACGGTACTGAATGTGACAAACGGTACCCCGTATTTATACATAAAGTTACATCAGTCATTTTGAATCATAGAACAATCCAGAATATAACACTGATATCAGAAGAGTTTCATACAACAAAAAGTTTACTCTTTCACAGTTATCCACTCTACTTTACCTCTTACGACTAATAAATCTGTGGACACTGATATAGCCTAAGGTTGGATAAGAGTGGGCCTACTTATGTTACATTCATGAAACTGATACGTTAATATAAATTATATGTTATGTTTACGTAAAAATTAATTCAATGTGTTACATTTAAATCCCTCCATGGTATCTTTACCTTGTCGTGGTGGAGTGGCTTGCGTGCTTAAATGATCCTGAGAGCTATGCCGGCGGTAGCATTGCTGCCGATAGGGTTACCCATGCCGGACGGGTCGAAGGTGATAAGCCAGACGAAATAAGTACCTTGGTCGAAAGATTGACGATCTTTCACCGTAAAAATACAACCGTCAAGAAATGCGGACATGGGTTCTACTGGGGTAAAATTTTCCGGAGGTCAAATATTCCCCCATTCGGTTCTCCGGGTGGGGACTACTTCAGGGAACCCATGCCAAAGGCTCAAACACGTGGACTCTTACTTTAAGGGAGGAAAGGAGATTACGAGTATTTGAGAATAAAGTTCTTAGGAAAATTTTTGGACCAAAGAGAGATGAACAGACAGGTGAATGGAGAAGACTACATAACAACGAACTACATGGTCTTTATAGGAAGCCAGATATAATAACAGTTAAGTCTCGTAGACTGCGATGGGCAGGACATGTTGCACGTATGGGGAATGAAAGACTTGCATGGAAGCTTCTTGTAGGAATGCCAGAGGGGAAAACGCCCAGTCGGTAGACCAAGAATGAGGTGGGAGAACAACATTAACTATGATTTGAGAGAAGTAGATTATACAGGGAATGATTGGAAAGCATTAGCTCAGGATAGGGATGTATGGAGAGCTTATGTCCGCGCGGCCATGAACCTACGGGTTCGATAGTGCCAGTGAGTAAGTAAGTAAGTAAGTTACATTTGAATAAAGAGAATAGGGGTCGGGTTGAGATTCGCATATGCGGCCTTACTCATAAAAAAAGCTCCAAGCGCGACAGGCCTAGAAGGACCCCTGACTGAACTAGTAGACGGAGGGAGAACATCTATCTCATTTGTGTTAATCAGAGGTCGACGATCATCTAGCCAGTGTAGGGGTGACATGCGGTCGGCATGTTGGATCCTCCAACCGTTATAGCTGGTATTCTCAACCTGGAATCGCTACTTATTGTAGCTACCCAAATGCCTCACGATACTGGGTGCCAACCGGTCCCATACTGGCCGATATTACATGAGAAAAATTTCTTACCCCATGGGGACTCGAACCAGCACAATCCCGTAGCTCTGGCCCAAGGTTTCTAGCCTTTAAACACTCGGCAACGGCGCGCGGGGAAAGAGCTGGGAGTAGGTTGTAAGGTGGTGACGTCACTTAGTTGTATTAATAAAATAGGGCAAGGCAAGTTAATGACCTATAAATTGGTCAACAATCAAAAAATAAAAAAATGCATTTATGACCTAAAAAAAATGCAAAAAATGACCAATCAAATAAAAGAATGACGAATTATAAAAAAGTTAAGAATTAACAAATACAACTGCGACTCATTAGAGGAAGTACTCACTTGATTACTGAATTACAGAGATTAATTAATTAAAAATCAAAATATTACAAATCAAATATATTAAAAAAGACATATTGCCAGTACCTTTTATTGCAGAAAAGCCATTTCAATTAACTTAGTGCGCTTTATTACAACAATGTTGAATTGCATTTAACAATCAGAATAAGGGAGAATGCTAGCAAAGCTAGCAAAAGCCTCTAAGAAGAAAGAAATTGAAATATAAAATTCCTTAAAGAAGTGGGCCAGTTCATTATGCACATACCTTGAAAAATAGGGGTAGTCATCATCATCATAGCACATTCACGAATTTAGGCCATTTGTTGACCTGTTTCGGCCTCAAGAGAAACGCCATCCAGAAGTCTTTTGAGTGGACGTCCTGGTCTTCTTCTTCCTGCAGGTTGATATCTTAACATTTGTTTGGGTATTCTGTGATCTTCCATTCGATGAACATGTTGCATCCATCTTGACTTATAATCATAAATTTTGTTTTCTAAAGGTTCCATGTGTAGTTCTTCTAAGATGTCTTCATTTTTTTTGTGATCTAGTAGTGTGTATCCTGCAGTCCTCCGAAGGTAGTTAGCAAAACAACTACTTAATTCCAAGAAATTGTATTGACATGGAAAAATACTGAATTTTAATAAAAATCTTAAATCAAATACAAATAATCTCACAGCCTTGTGGAAAAGTGTAAAAAAATGGCTCAAAATTATACCGTTACAAATTGCCAAAAAATGGAACCTATCCCTAAAAAGTTAAGAAACTGCAAAAAAAAATGCCGGAACGAATTGCTTTTATTTATAAATAATCCTTTGTCTAATGCCGGTTTCAATGCCATAATTTTCATATATGCAAGCAATGTTTCAACGTTCATAAGGAAAAGATGCAACATCCTTAATCGCCTTTGCTCTATTAAGTAACTAATACAATATTTCACTCTGAATTAACTCATACATTATATTTTTTTTATTACAATAGTTTGACCCGGGGTTTAACCATGTATATAACCTCTGCTAACCCAATTATAATTAATCAACTTTTAGTGGGTACAACCCGTTTTCACAAACGAGGCTCTGAGGACCGAGTCTCGGCGGTATAACTGTTCCATCAGGTACTGAGTAAATGCGGTATCCTAATGTATTACCCATCCAAGTGTTTTGTGCAGGCGGAAAATATGTTAACTAACAAACTGTCTTTCCCCTCCATGGTATCTTTACCTTGTCGTGGTGGAGTGGCTTGCGTGCTTATATGGTTATGAGAGCTATGCCGGCGGTAGCATTGCTGCCGATAGGGTTACCCATGCCAGACTGGTCGAAGGTGATAAGCCAGACGAAAAAAGTACCTTGGTCGAAAGAGTGACGATCTTTCACCGTAAAAATACAACCGTCATGAAATGCGGACATAGGTTCAACTGGGGTAAAATTTTCCGGAGGTCAAATAGTCCCCCATTCGGATCTCCGGGCGGGGACTACATCAGGAATCCCATGCCAAAGGCTCAAAATTATCGTACCAATTTATAAGAAAGGAGATAAAACTGATTGCAACAACTACAGGGGCATCTCATTACTATCAACTTCGTACAAAATTCTTACAAATATATTAGTAAGCAGACTTACTCCCTATATTGATGACATTCTAGGAGAGCATCAATGTGCATTTAGAAGAAACAGGTTTACAACAGATCAAATTTTTAGTATAAGACAGATTTTAGAAACTAAATGGGAATATAATGGTACTTTACATCAACTATACGTAGACTTCAAAAAAGCATATGATTCAATTAAGAGGGAGAAATTATATAGTATCCTGCTGGAGTTCGGAATTCCTAAAAAGTTGGTTAGAGTTTTACGAATGTGTCTAAATGGCACAAAGAGTAGGGTGCGTGTAGGCAAACAGTTTTCGGACAATTTTGAAATCCAGAATGGGTTGAAGCAAGGAGATGCACTATCTCCTCTACTATTTAATTTTGTACTAGAGCATGCCATTAACAGTTTAGAGAATAAGGAAGGCTTACAACTCAATGGTATTAATAAGCTGTTAGTTTATGCTGATGATGTATTATTGGCCGATAGCGAGGAGATACTAAAGGACAAACACGCACACACTATTTAGTAACACTAAGAAATTAGGACTGGAAGTAAATATCAATAAAACTAAATATATGGTCACATGTAGAAATTCATTATATAATGGAAGTGGACAGCTAATGACAAATGAGGGAAATTTTGAGGAAGTGGCTGAATTCAAATACCTAGGAACAATAATCAGAAATAGGAATGAGATGCACAAAGAAATTAAGCATAGGCTCAACCTGGAAATGCGTGCTATTATGCATTGCAGAGACTCTTGATGTCCCAACTCCTTTGAAAAAACGTTAAACTGAAAATATATAAAACTATTATTCTACCAGTTATATTATATGGGTGCGAAACATGGACTCTTACTTTAAGGGAGGAAAGGAGATTACAAGTATTTGAGAATAAAGTACTTAGGAAAATTTTTGGACCAAAGAGAGATGAACAGACAGGTGAATGGAGAAGACTATGAACTACGTGGTCTTTATGGGAAGCCAGATATAATAAGAACAGTTAAGTCTCGTAGACTGCGATGGGCAGGACATGTTGCACGTATGGGGAATGAAAGTCTTGCATGGAAATTTCTTGTAGGAAAGCCAGAGGGAAAACACCCCGTTGGTAGACCGAGAATGAGGTGGGAGAATAACATCAACTGTGATTTGAGGGAAGTAGATTATACAGGATATAACCAGAAAACACACTCTGAGCACGGGAATATATGGAGACCTTCTACCCACGCGGCCATGATCATGCGGGTTCGATAGTGCTAGTGAGTAAGTATATATATATATATATATATATATATATATATATATAATTAGACCTTTTCCATGTCCTCGTCTATTAAATATTATTGTTTCGCAAAAACAGTCTTTTGTATCTAGAGTCTGAAACAGTCTGAAATTTCCAATATAAAGATAAGGAAGCTTTGTTAAGATTTGTGTAAATGACTGCCATCTTTCGGCTTCTTTCAGTACTATGGCGATTGTAGTGAGATTGTGGCGCCATAGCTCTAGTATCTTGTAACTATGTATTGTATTTTCTATAATACTGTAAATATTAAAAAAAAGTGATGGCATTAAGAAAAAGTATAGCGACATTACTTAATTTAACGAACTGACTTACTGGCACTATCGAACCTGTAGGTTCATGGCCGCGCGGACATAAGCTCTCCATACATCCCTATCCTGAGCCAATGTTTTCCAAACATTCCTTGTATAATCTACTTCCCTCGAATTATAGTTAACCTATTCTCCCACCTCATTCTTGGTCTACCAACTGGGCGTTTTCCCTCATGTTTTCCCTACAAGAAGCTTTGATGCACGTCTTTGATTCCCCCATTCGTGCCACATGTCTTGTCTACCGCAGTTTACGAGACTTAACTGTTCTTATTATATTTGGATTCCCATAAAGACCATGTAGTTCATTGTTATGTAGTCTTCTCCATTCACCTGTCTGTTAATCTCTCTTTGGTCCAAAAAAATTTCCTAAGAACTTTAATCTCAAATACTCGTAATGTCCTTTCCTCCCTTAAAATAAGAGTCCATGTTGCGCATCCAGTAATAATAATAGCGATAAAAAACAATTAATAAGGATGCAAGAAGATAGGCTACAAAAAATGTTTTGCTGGAAACTCGAAACGAACAGAGAAAGGTCTGAAGGTCAATATACTAGCACTGTAAGTGCAAAACACTTACTCCATCCGAGAAAAGTGTTGTTTGTAATTTGTAAGACACTTAAACATGATTTTGCTGTAATTTATTATCTCTATGTGAATTGACTTTCATTTGTTTGTGTCTTGCAAATTACAAACTCCCTGTCAAGGCCTGTCCACATTGCAATTTGTGATTGGCTGGTCAGGTATTGTTATAATTTCTAAATTTTATATTGTTATAAAATCCTAGAAGACATATTGAATTGTAAGATGGGAATGTAGCCTGGTTCCCAGAACTGGCATTTCACTGTGGACATGCAATCAGTTTTTGGATATTAATAAGTGTCTTGTATCGTTAAATACACTAGACTCTGTTAGGAAGTGTAGTATGTAAGCAGTGTGCAGCTGAATACAAATATACTCTGAAATATATCCTGTTTGGCAGACATTATTCAGGAATATTGTATGAAAGAAATTCTCTGTTTAAGGTAAGAATAATTATATTATGTAAAGTGAAGTGTTTATTTAATAAATTACATTATTATATTTAAACATGAAAAAGAAGGAGATTAAACAAAATAGTTCTCCGATTTTTTTATTCGCATATGAAGTATTCGTCCAAGCACCTATGAATAAATTTGAAGAGAAAAATTTTCGCCTAGACCGGGACTCGAACCCGGGACCCTTGGCTTTCCGGGCCAAGTGCTCTACCAACTGAGCTACCGAGGCGAGTTACGATCTAGACGCAAATTTTTCTCTTATATACGTTGTAATTCCCTATCGCCAAATGCTTTTGAAACCATTGTTTCTATCTTTGCAAATGGCGGCTTCTTAGTTAAGAAGACATTTATTGGAAATTTAACATTACTTTAAAAGCCAGTAAGGCCTCTAATGATGTTTTTATTATTAATTTAACATTTCTCAATGAAAGATAAATTAAATTTGAAGGCTTTTAAACTAATGTTAAATTTCCAATAAATGTCTTCTTAACTAAGAAGCCGCCATTTGCAAAGATAGAAACAATGGTTTCAAAAGCATTTGGCGATAGGGAATTACAACGTATATAAGAGAAAAATTTGCGTCTAGATCGTAACTCGCCTCGGTAGCTCAGTTGGTAGAGCACTTGGCCCGGAAAGCCAAGGGTCCCGGGTTCGAGTCCCGGTCTAGGCGAAAATTTTTCTCTTCAAATTTAATTTATCTTTCATTGAGAAATGTTAAATTAATAATAAAAACCTATGAATAAATTAAATTGGAAAACGCTTACGTAACAATAGAGAATTTTGGAAAATTACAATTTACAGAAATGATAGATGTTATGATATTTTCCCACCCTATAATGCTACTGGGGAGGCATATTTGTTATGCTACCGTTCGGAAGACAATATTAAAGTGATAGATATTTCAGCAGAAACAAAATTATCAATTTTTTACTCCAGCTCTTAAAATTTATTTTGTGATTACTGTATTTTTGTGTTTAATATGACATAAAATTTAATGTGTAACCTGAGGTTAACCATACTTACAATTTTTTAAAATATGTTTCTGTACAAATAGGATCATTCCTAAAAGTTTGTACCAGCCATTGAAATAATTGTTGGCGCACAGGTAATTTTCAAGTCCCAGAACGAAGCCACTGCGCATGACCAGAGGTCAGTTGTTTGGTTCACAAGTATACAACTATTTGAGAAACTAAAATCCGTTATATTTCGTTGTGTGTCGTGCAGTGGAAAATAATTTCGCGTATATAAGTAGTGCGGTAAATGCTGTAAATAAAACAAAGCAAAAAAATAAAATAAAACAAAGAAAATTAATTGAGATAAGGACGAGAGAGAGAAAAAACATGGCAGCGGAATCGAAAACGCGATCTCCTCATGGGAAATAAAAGCTCCCTCCACTAGACCACGACCGTTCCCTGCTAGAAACTGTCTGTATGAAGTGATGCAATACTCCAGGATTTACTTGTATAATGAAAATATATATTAACTTGTCTTATTTTAAATTAATCAGACTCATTTTACATTAATAGTGGAAATAAACGTCCCGCGCCGTAGCCAAGTGGTTAAGGCAGGAAGCCTTGGCGCAGAGCTACGGGACTTGCGCTGTTTCGAGTCTCCATGGGGGAAGAAATTTTCTCATGGTATTTCGGCCAGTATGGGACCGGTGCCCACCCAGCATCGTGATGTATTTGGGTAGCTACAATAAGTAGCGGCTCCAGGTTGAGAAAACCAGCTATAACGGCTGGGGACTCGACATGCTGACCACATGTCACCCCTACACTGGCTGATTATCATCTATCTCTGTGATTGACACATGTGGATGTGAGGCCAGCAGCCGGATGGTAGGCTAAGGGCCTTGTAGGCCTGTCGCGCCAGGAGTTTTTTTTAGTGGAAATAAACAATCTTGTTATGCCTTGTGTTTTTAAACAAACTAACGAGATTTTACAATCGGTATTAATTATATATATGTATATATATATATATATATATATATATGAGCTGTTACCGTTAATTGATTAATTTCCCTATATATACAAATTTATTTATATAACATAATAATAATTATAATTATAATAAAATGTTTATTTATTCTACCAGAGTTAAGGTCATAAGGCCTTCTCTTCCACTCAACCAGCACAAATACAAGTAAATATTTGACAAATATAGATATACACTATACTAATTTTGAACAGTTAAAGATATATTGAATGAAGCAATGTAAATTTCATGTAAAAACAACATTTTATACGATAATAACAATAATAATACTTACGGTAATAATAATAATATATTAATAATGATAATAATAATAATAATAATAATATAATATAAATATGATAAATTATACGAGAAATACCAATTTATATATATATATATATATATATATATATATATATATATACCTTACACTGGGTATTAAATGAAGTCGAGGTTAGAGCAAATGTAAATTTAGATTTCTTTTAGAAGATGCCAATGTCCGGCAGCCCCATATTTCTTGTGGTAGGTAACGTGTAGGCATTAAAAAAATAACAATGTTGTTTAAAAAACTCCTGATCAGGATCGAACCTGGGCCTGCGTCGTCGCAAGAAAGCATCTTACCGACTGCTCTACTGAAGCGAACGATACAAATACTGCATCAGAAGTAAGCGCTAATTTACTATTGATTGGTTTAAGAGACCATTACTTGCTTTCAGTCATCTGATAACTCTCTTAACTTAGAAATTCAATTAATACATTTATTTGTTGAAATTGTTTCAATAGCGATTGGTATAAATCTCTGATAGGCCCCTGATGCCGCCGGATTTGACCTGAAATGAGACAGCACGTGTAACAACTTACTCGTGTGAATCGCTCTTCAAAACTTTTAACTTTCCACCATCAAGAGTTGCGCCATCATTTTTTCAAAGGCTGTACATTAGGTCATGCATACATTTTTTATTAATTTTAAAGTAATATTATGAAGACAGCTTTTTAAATAGGTTTTCTTATCGTACATAACTTACTTATTGTCTGTAGGCAATCAAAACCTCGTAACTCCATCAGTCTTTGAAAATCACATAACTCCAGTAGCCAGCACAGAAATATGTGATGCATAACCTGTTGAGAACATGGACTTCAAATTTATTAATAACTTGACTTGTATTCTGTAGTAAAATATGTGGGAACTGTCGCTGTATCAATTTTCACAATTATTTAAAACAGTTATTTGTTTCTCCTGTAAATCCTACCAAAATGGAGGTTTTCATTGGCCACCATCGTTATGATTTGTTCTTCTTTTTCTAATGCTGTCAAGAAGAAGTCTAGTTTTTTAGAGTTTATTTTATTATAAATTAATTGATATTAAAGTCCTTCTTTAAGGGGACAAGGACCATGTATCTCCGTCATGTTAAAAGTTCTCATTATAATGTTCCTTTTCAGAAACACTGTTAACAGTAAAACATTAATTTTTTTTTCACATATACGTACACTATTTGCAATAAAATGAATTTTTTTCCCGAACACAGCATTAATAAATAATAGTTTTAAAAAATAAAAAAAATACGCTTTATTAGAAAACCAAACTAAAAAAATTGAAAAAATAATTTTAATTTCCAACACGCTTAGGATAAATAATTTTACCATCAAAAGCGTGGGGTGCTGTTTACCAATTAATATATTTGATAATAAACAGATATTGGTAAAAGTAAAGTCTCTAAGAAGAAAATGTAAAAATCATAAAAAGCACCCCACGCTTTTGATGGTTAAATTATTTATCCTAAGCGTGTTGGAAATTAAAATTATTTTTTCAATTTTAAAGTATGGTTTTCTAATAAAGCGTGTTTTTTTTTTGTTTTTTAAACTATTATTTATTTTTTATTTTTTAGTTTTAATATTTTACAGAATAAGATAAGAATGTAAATACCTTTAAATTCCATACTATTGTAGTATAAGTTAAAAGTAATACTCTTCTAAAAAAAACTTCCCAGCCGAATTTGAACCAGCGACCTATGGATTACTGAAATTATATACCATTAGAGTTCACCGCTCTACCATCTGAGCTGTTGCTACGATTGATTAAAAAGTCGACAAGTCCGCAACCTATTATACTAGTTTTCATTTTTTTTATTTGCTGATGATTGTGGCCAGGATTTTAGAACCAAAATATGAAATTATTCTATTGTCACGGATCCTTTACAAGTACACAAAGTTTCAAGTCGATCCAATGTTTCTAAGTGGGTGAAAATCGTGTTCAAAAATGCCGTTACATAGATACAAAGACACTTTTTTTCTGATGATTCTGGCCAGGATTTTAGAAAATAAATATGAATTTATTGTATTGTCACGGGTCCTTTACACGTATTCAGAGTTTCAAGTCGATCCAATGTTTCTAAATGGGTGAAAATCGTGTTCAAATATTCGATTACATAGCTACAAAGAAACTTTTTTTTATTTTCTGATGATTCTGGCCATGATTTTAGAAAAAAATATATGAAATTATTGTATTGTCACCGGTATTTTTACAAGTATACAAAGTTTAAAGTCTATCCAATGATTTTAAATTAATGAAAATCGCGTTAAAAGATTCAGTTACATAGATAGATACAGGTCAAGTTAATATAAAGCGTGTAAAAATGAAACAGTAAGAATTTTTTTAAAAACAATGCCTTTTTTCGATGCACTTTGAAAAGGAAAATAATTTTTGGTGCCCCTAATAACAACATTAAAATGTTGAAAAAATGCCAGATTATGCCTAAGTACCAGACATGTCTGGGAAAATTTCATTTCTATGGGATGAATAGTTTCAGAGAAAAGGAACATAAGGCTCGCAAAAACAAAAGTATAGGGAAATTGAGTTCAAAATTTTACACTATTCACAGTCCTACCCTGCAGCATGTCCTTTAAACCCACACTTAGGACCTTTAAATAAGTTTGCGGTGCAAAATCAAATTATATTCGTATAGAACACACTTCAAGGTATGAATATGAGCAAAAAGAAAAACAAAAATTCAAATTTTGCCCATTTATAAGGTAACTTTTGAGGAAATGTCAGTGAAAGAAATCTTTGTGAAATTTTGTCAATATTTCTCAAGTGATTTTTAACCTTAGACTAAAGTGAGTGAATCATACAGAACTTATAGACACTTACCAATAATTTTTATCCTGCCCTGCTGCATTACCCTATTAAGACATTTTGAAAATGTTTTCCTATATATCACACTTTGGGAAGAAGAAGGCCACAAGTGTAAAAAGTTTAGTTCCGAGTTATTGACAATAAAAGTTTTGAAAAAGGTATAGTAAATATAAGTGTTTATATGGAGACTATTTAATCCTGTCCCCATTTTCTTGCACGTGATTTGTGGCCTTAAAGAAATATATTTAGACATTCTTATACTTGTAACCCTGTTCTTCGCAAGGTGCGATTGTGTGTAATTTATGATGTGTCCTCGACTGAAACGATGGATATCTGGGAAACAGAAGAAGAAGAGAATAATGAAGAGATGGAAATAGAGATTGGAATAAAATTTGAAGGACCATAAGGATGAGAAATGAAATTAATTCATTGTATTATTAATTTATTAAAAGTTAAATTTTTAAAGAAAACTAGAAAATTACATTATAAATAGATAATTTTATTCTTCATATTTCGGTTACCAGCAGGTCTATCATCGTCTGTAAAAGTCAACTGGTTTTTTGACCTGAAACAAATTATTAATGAATATTAATATTAATGATTATGATTTGGGAAAAAGAAGCTCTTCCAGATGAATTGAAAGCATCAATTATCGTACCAATTTATAAGAAAGGAGATAAAACTGATTGTAACAACTACAGGGGCATCTCATTACTTTCAACTTCGTACAAAATTCTAACAAATATATTAGTCAGCAGACTTACTCCCTATATTGACGACATTTCTAGGAGATCATCAATGTGGATTTGGAAGAAACAGGTCTACAACAGATCAGATTTTTAGTATAAGACACATTTTAGAAAATAAATGGGAATATAATGGTACTGTACACCAACTATACATAGACTTCCAAAAGGCATACGATCCAATTAAGAGGGAGAAGTTATATAGTATCCTGCTGGAGTTCGGAATTTCTATAAAGTTACTTAGACTTATACGAATGTGTCTAAATGACACAAAGAGTAGGGTACGTGTAGGCAAACAGTTTTCGGACACTTTTGAAATCCACAATGGGTTGAAGCAAGGAGATGCACTATCTCCTCTACTATTTAATTTTGTACTAGAGCTGCCATCAAATCTTTAGAGGATGAGGAAGGCCTACAACTCAATGGTATTAATAAGCTGTTAGTTTATGCTGATGATGTAGTACTATTGGCCGATAGCGAGGAGATACTAAAGGACAACACGCACACACTATTGAATAACACTAAGAAATTGGGACTGGAAGTAAATACCAATGAAACTAAATATATGACCACACTAATGGAAACGGACCGTTAATTACACATGAGGGACATTTTGAGGAGGTGACAGAATTCAAATACCTAGGAACAATAATCACAAATAGGAATGAGATGCACTAAGAAATTAAACATAGGCTCAATTCTGGAAATGCATACTATTATGCATTACACAGACTATTGACGTCCCAACTCCTTTCAAAAAACGTTAAACTGAAAATATATAAAACTATTATTGTACCAGTTATATTATATGGGTGCGAAACATGGACTCTTACTTTAAGGGAGGAAAATAGATTACGAGTATTTGAGAATAAAGTTATTAGGAAAATTGTTGGACCAAGGAGAGATGAACAGAGAGGTGAATGGAGAAGACTACATAACAATGAACTACATGGTCTTTATAGGAAGCAAGATATAACGAGAACAGTTAAATCTCGTAGAATGCGATGGGCAGGACATGTGGCACGAATGGAGAATGAAAGACGTGCATGGAAGCTTCTTGTAGGAAAACCAGAGGGAAAACGCCCAGTTGGTAGACCAATAGTGAGATGGGAGAATAACATTAACTATGATTTGAGGGAAGTTGATTATACAGGGAATGATTGGAAATCTTTTGTTCAGGATAGGGATGTATGGAGAGCTTATGTCCGCGGCCATGAACCTACAGGTTCGATAGTGCCAGTGAGTAGGTAATAATTATTTAAATTTTCTTGATGAGAATATTATAGAGACAAACAGGAATCATTGTAATGAAACACCAATGTATAAGAATCAACCATTCAGAAACCACTGAAGTCATTGTACTAACTTATTCTCCTCCGCAGTGCTCGTAGGCAATCTCACAGACACTCCCACAGCTTAGCTTATCTTTTCCTGTCATCTCAGCCTGGACCAATTTGGCGACATCTCGGCTCTGCAATTCGCTGGGTCTGAAAGTTAAAATTTTTGTAAATGATTTCACTTTTAATGTAGGGTCCGAACAGCTACGGTCTTTTTTTTTTACCTCATTGTTTTACTTTTTTTGTTAACTTTGTGTTATTCTCACAAGGACAAGACACACACCCAGACCAAAGGTGGAGATTTTATCACTGTAAAATCAAGCTCCTCTTTTTTAACATTCTGATAGATCATAGCAGTATTTTACAGCGACGTCATGTGGCTACCATATTGTTTATATAGTGCACAAATGTAATCGTATCGTGGTTGCAGGAGATAATATAAAAATATTTGTAGCAATTGATTATACCACAAATAAAAATAAAATAATTTTAATTTCCAATACGCTTGGGATAAAATAAAGTGGTCAACAAAAAAATCATCTCCAACACATGTAGAATAAAATTAGAGTTATCAACAAAAAGAAAATAATTTTACCATCAAAAGCGTGGGGTGCTTTATATCAATTAATATATTTGATAATAAACAGATATTGGTAAAAGTAAGCTCTCTAAGAAGAAAATGTGAAAATCATAAAAAGCACCCCACGCTTTTGATGGTAAAATTATTTTCTTTTTGTTGATAACTCTAATTTTATTCTACATGTGTTGGAGATGATTTTTTTGTTGACCACTTTATTTTATCCCAAGCGTATTGGAAATTAAAATTATTTTTCATTTTTTAGTTTTCTAATAAAGCGTGTTCATTTAGCTTTTTAAAACTATTATTCATTTTTTATTTTTTAGTTTTAATATTTTACAGAATAAGATGAAAATGTAAATATCTTTAAATTCTATACTATTGTAGTATGAGCTAAAAGTAATATCCTTCTATAAAAAAAAACCCTCCCAGCCGGATTTGAACCAGCGACGTATGGATTACTGAAATTATATACCATTAAGAGTTCACTGCTCTACCAACTGAGCTCTTACAACGATTGACTAAAAACTCGACAAGTCCGCAACCTATTATACCAGTTTTCATTTTTTTGATTTTCGGATGATTCTGGCCAGAATTTTAGAAACAAAATATGAAATTATTGTATTGTCACGGGTCCTCTACACGTATACAAAGTTTTAAGTCGATCCAATGTTTCTAAGTGGGTGAAAATCGCGTTGAAAGATTCCGTTACATTGATACAAAAACACTTTTTTTGATTTTCTGATGATTATGGCCAGGATTTTAGAAAATAAATATGAAATTATTGTATTGTCACGGGTCCTCTACAAGTATACAAAGTTTCAAGTCGATCCAATGATTTTAAGTGGGTGAAAATCGCGTTGAAAGATTCCGTTACATAGATAGACAGATAGATAGATAGATACAGGTCAAGCTAATATAAAGCGTGTAAAAAGAAACCACTGTTTGCACTTTCTTAAACATATTTTTTCCCAGGTAATAACGTTCCAGAAAAATATAATTGACATATTTACATCATATGACATCAAAAATTAATTATTATACAGTTTAATGTGTTTCATTTGTTTTCAAACATCGTCGTTTACATTAAATATGTAAATATTTTAAAATAACTATATTTAAATAATGATTTGTGAGTAAATAGTTTAATTTTATTCGTTAAATAGTCATAAGTATTATAACAAATACCACTCTTGATTTAAAAATCCTCTAGATAAATTCACGAATCACGCAGTGACTTGGAAATCACTCGTGACGTTACTTATGATAAAGTAATGAACATATGGTTCGTTTCACAATTTTGAATCGGTGATTAAGCTTTAAATTCGCAACGTATCCCATAGGACCCATCAATTTGTTTAATTTATTCAATATTGTAACGTATCCCATAGGACCCATCAATTTGTTTAATTTATTCAATATTGTAACGAAACAGAAGAAAACACTTAAATTTTTGTGTTGAATTACACAACATACCTAATAATAACAGTTATACACGATTTCGTTTTCACTGCGGTCTGTCACATTTAAGTAACTGGCACAAGAAGTTAGTGTCTTGCCAATTTAAGGGTTATTTAGAAACAAATTATATAATAAATAAATTTTACTTACGTCATGAGATCTATGAACTTGTTTGGAAGTTGTGAGGAACGTTGATCAACATTATCCATTCTGTGTACTGCACAGATGAGGCGACTTAAGCATTCGCGTCCATTTGGAACATAATCCCTGAAGTACTGATTTATCTTCTGCAAGATGGACAGCCTTAAAAAGGAAACACACTTAATTTAGAACAAAGTTACAGGGCACAAGTAGAATAAAAAGTGTAGAAATGAACTTCCTTACAAGAACAAATTACTGCACATGAATGGATAGGTTAAAGAATGAAGATGTAAGAACAGAGTTGGATGTATATCCATTAAATGATAAAAATCAAAGGATATAGAGAAAAATGGTTTAGACATGTAGAAAGAATGAACGTAACAAGATTACCAAAAGCAGAATTTAATTACAAGCCAAGAAGATCAGGGAATGTAGGAAGGCCAGTGAAAAGATGGAGAGAACAACTGTGAGGCGGAACAGGCATTTTGCCTAGCACGTGAAGTGAAGAAGTTACAGGGCATAATATTTTAACACTCTAAATTCTCTAACTTATGATTGTTATATTACATACAGTCCAGTACTATGGTCCCGAGGTAGCGTGCTGCCTTGTCACGCAGTGGGCCCGGGTTCGAACCCCGGTCGGGGCAGTTTTTCTGGGTGAGGTTTTTATCGGGGTTTTTCCTCACATGTAAGACAAATATCAGGAAAACTTTAAGGCCCAAACGGTCCCCGAAATCATATGGCCATCATCACCCTTATCATTATCATAAGTAATGCCACGAGTGATTTCCAAATTATCTATAAATTCACGACTCACGAAGTGAGGAGTGAATTTATGTAGACTATTTAACTCATGCCCCAAATGGGAGTCAATGACCAATCACGTTTCAATGATTTCTGTTTTACAACCAATCAGAGTCCTGTTTCACGAAATATTTATCAGTGTTATAATTACCATATTAAAGAAAGCTCCTCCTTTTTAATATTCTAAACAGGTCTGACCATTATTTTGCAGTGACTGAGCCTGCGAGAAATACGGCTACCAGATTGTATATATAGTGCATGAATGTCAACACATTCCGCATGCGGGAGTTAATATAAAAACATTTGTAGCAATTGATTATACCACAAAAAAAAAGAAACCACTGTTTGCACTTTCTTAAATGTATTTTTTCCCCAGGTAACAATCCAGAAAAATATAATTTCATATTTACATCATACGACATCAGAAATGAATTAATATACAGTTTTATGTGTTTCATTTTTTCTCCACTAGAGAGCATTCTTACAATATTGCATTCCTTTGGCAATAAATAGTATGATCTGGTTGCAGTGAAAAACAAAAGAAGCAGATGAAGCGTACCTATCGTTTCTCATTTGTTTTCAAACATCGCCGTTTACATTAAATATATAAATATTTTAAAATAACTATAGTTAATAATGATTTGTGAGTAAACAGCTTAATTTTATTTGTTAAATAGTCCTAACAAATGTCACTCTTGACTTCCAAATTCTCTAGATAAATTCACTCCTCACTTCGTGAGTCGTGAATTTATCGATAATTTGGAAATCACTCGTGGCATTACTTATGATAATTTGTAAATCAAGAGTGGCATTTGTTAGGACTATTTAACGAATAAAATTAAGCTGTTTACTCACAAATCATTATTTAACTATAGTTATTTTAAAATATTTATATATTTAATGTAAACGGCGATGTTTGAAAATAAATGAGAAACGATTGGTACGCTTCATTTCCTTCCTTTGTTTATCACTGCAGCTAGATCATAATATTTATTGCCAAAGGATCACAATATTGTAATAATGCACCCTAGTGGAGAAATTTATAACCAACGTTATAGGCATTAATTAATTTGATGTCCTATGATGTAAATATGTCAATTATATTTTTCTGCAAAATAATTCGTTTAAGAAAGTGCAAACAGTGTTTCCTTTTTTTTTGTGGTATAATCAATTGTTACAAATGTTTTTATATTATCTATCGCATGTGCTTTCTACTGACATTCATGCACTATATATAAAATCCGATAGCCGTATTTCTTAGAGGGTCAGTCACTGCAAAATAATGCTATGACCTATTCAGAATTTTAAAAAGGAGGTGCTTTATTTATTATGATAATCTTTAGTTGGTAAATTTTACGCGAAACACGACTGTGATTGGTTGTAAATAAAAAATCATTGAAATGTGATTGGTCATTGACTCCCACTTGGAACATGAGTTAAATAGTCATCATCATCCTTCACTGGTGTGGAAAGCAACGGGAAGCTACCACACCCACAATTCCCTAGTAAAGCTGCAAAGCATAGCATGAAAATGCTTTGATTGCAATGAAGACCTGCCCTCGGGAAGAATTACTATGGATGGATATTACAACTTTTTTGGTAAAATGTAGGCACTAAATAGTTTTAGTTTATTGGAATTTGTCTAAATGAAACAAAGAGTAGGATATGTGTAAGCAAAAAGTTTGAGATAATTTTGAATTTCACAGTGGGTTACATCAAGGGTATGCACTATCTCCTCTACCATGTTTAATAAAGGTCATTAAAACTAAATAATAATATGTATACTAACCTATCTGTGATTTCAGAGATGACCTTTCCACTTCTTTGGTCAGTAGTTTCCTCTGCATTGTTGAAAATGATTTTATATCCAGATTCAGGCATTATCCTTACAAATCCCTGGTCACCTGAAACCAAACGGTGCATCATCAAGTTCTATGTATGTATTCTCGGCTCTCCCAGCCGTTATAGCTGGTGTTCTCAATCTGGAGTCGCTACCCAAATACCTCACGATGCTGGGTGGGCACCGATTATTATTATATATAACTTTCCTCATTAGAGGACTACCTCAAGGACAAAGTGATACAGACAACTGATTTTTGGAATTGATGAAATACATTTTTTATTTGGCCGAAATTACATGAGAAAATTTCTTCCTTCACGGGGATTCGAACCAGCGCAAGTCCAGTAGCTCTGTACCAACGATTCTTGCTTTAACAACTTGACTACTTTCTTTCCTTCTCCCTTTAACACTTTGTATTGTATTGATTACGTAGAGGAACTTCGGATAATTTGGACCCCTGTTTTGAATTTGTTGTTTTTCTTCTTTTAATTAAGGGATTTGAATTTTGTTTAATTACAGTGATTATCATTAGTGTTGTAATTATAAAATAGCATTGTTACTTAATACAAATATGGAAATATCTTCATAATTTATATATTTTTTACATTACAAGAAAGGTCCACTTTAACCTCCATATATATGGAGGTTTAAGTGGATCCCACAGTCCACCTTAGCTTTTAGTCTATTTTTAAGTTTATTTACTCTATTAATTTATACAGACAGCCACAGATTAATCTATAAATATTTAAGACTAATCATAATTAAAAAGTGTTGATATTTCTTTAATGTTTTGAAAAATTATTGATGATTATAACATTCACAGTCATTCAACTGCAGAAAGCCACGGTCTTTGGGTTTAGTAAAATTACAAGGATATTGAAAAAAATTAATTAAGTGAATGTTTTTTTACATATAGCATCCTCATTGATAAAATATACGTATTGATGTAAAGTGGTACAAGAGGGTCCACATTAACCGAATTCCTTTGTCATGTTTAATTATTTTATACAGCCACATGTCACATAATATCAAACGAAAGCCATCACCATATTAAAATAGCATCTACTTAGTATAATATATTTAGGTGTTATTTCAACATTAGTAATATTCAATAGCAGAAATTAAGAATTGATTCTTAGTTTGAAAAACATTTGAAGTGGTCATTTTCATAAATATCACAAATAAATCCTTATTCGTACAAATAATGAAAGAAACTGGCCTTGAACCCGTCAAAGTTTATGGAGGGAAGAAGTTACAATGTTTTTTTCTTCGAAGGCAGCACCAATTAAAAAAGATATTAACAGGGTCCACTCAGAGAGAAGGGTTCACATTACCCGAACTTCCCTATATTTATTTTCTTTTCTAACTGAACTGTACCCGAGCACGAGCTTTAACCATTCAATAGGGAGGTGATATAATGTTACTCAACTTGGGATGTGGAGTGGTAACAACACCCAGAAAGAATTACTTTTCTTTTCTTTAAACTGTGACTTCACAACTGCACAGAATTTACAAACATGGTTACTTTGTGTACCTAGAACTATGTTTTATAAATTTTCTAGAAATTAAAATAAATACTGAAATAATAGTGTTGTAAAAATTTGTAATATTTCGTCAATTTTTAATTACAACTGATTTAGTCAGCTGTACGATCACAAAATATGTAAACATTTAACAATGTAAGATACATTAAACTATTTTGCAATTTATTACATTTTGCAATCTAATTTACAGGTATAATGATGGTTCTTGAAATTCTATAAAAAAATATATATTTATGTTGTTAGTTCTTTCAATAGACACATTATAAAGATTCCTGAAAAATGGCAAAGTAGACCTACAGTAACATTCATTATTTTAATATTATAATGATATTGTGAAAAGAAAAATTAATGTCCGAACCAGGACCTCTAATTCTCCAGACTAGTGTGCAGCCCACTATACCATTCTGGACCTGGCACAAACATTAACAATTCTTTCCACATACACAAATCTATAATTCTCGTTTCGTCCGCTGTCAGGTAGGTGACACTACCATCGCCAACGGTCGGCTTCGTTTAGAAGTATCTATATTTGAGAATTTTACACCACAACTTTTATAAGCAGTTAACGATGATATTTAACATTTTCCAATACTGTTATTTTAACACAGTTCCAATAATGGATCATATTATAATATTATAATGATATTGTGAAAGGAAGTGGGCTGCACACTAGTCTGGAGAACTAGAGGTCCACGGTTCGATTCCTGGTTCGGACATTAATTTTTCTTTTCACAGTATCATTATGATATTTACGTCACATCATATCGATCTTCAGCGTTAAAGATCGAAGGTGTTCGATTTTTATCGATTATCTCGCATCTTGGAACAAAAAGGTTCTTGGTTATGCCCTTACGTTGGGCGGCATTTGATACAAATTATTTAATTAAGGGTAGGCTTTTGGTGATGGATTTTGGATGTGGGGTTTATCACAGGATTTCTCATAATGTCAGAATTTTAGGCTCGCGGCTAGTCAGGTTTCTTAGGGTTCCGAGGGCGATGATGTCTTACCTCAGGGAATAACGAAGGAGCTAATACGAGAAGAATTTTAATTAATAGCGATGATTTTGATTGAAGAAGATGTTGATTTTATTTATCATATGAAGTTACTTTATAGTTGTTGTGATAATACAATAGCGGCAAAGTCCAACGAAAATATCACACGTTAGTGGGATATTTAATATAATAACATGCGTTTTGTACGATGTTCAAGTAATCGTATGCGAAAATGTTTAATATGTTATCCAAACTCACGGACATTTCCTAAATCCTTTTCCTATAGTTAGGAAACTCCTAAATTTAATTGATTCGCGGGTGCTCTCTTCCACTGTGAGAGGCTCGTTTTATCTCTCCGATAATTGAAGATATTCTGTATTTTCGCTCGATAAGTATTTCTTTAGGTAAACTCCATTTCTACCACTAGGAGCTGTACCTTCGTCAGACTTTAGCCTTGATATTTAATTACACCATATACTATTAGTAGGTTACACATTTGTGGGTGGACCCACGATGCTGTTACAAGATTTTTTATCTGCACGTCATAATTTTGGCGAGTATTTTTCTCCAACTCCCTACTTGCAATGTTGACAAATTTATTCTTAGTTAGGCCTTTTGGGTTTTCTATTAAGGCCTAACAGGCTGTTTAAAACCGTTAGCTTCTCTTAATTGTATTGTGTCATTTGTAGTGATCTTTTAACTAATATACGATGTATCGTATAATATATCGTATGTGTCAAAATTTTAATTTGAAACTTCATAGTGAAACTCCAGTTGCCAACATTCCGTCATACTTGTTGTTCATAGACATTATTTTAACTTTAAATCTAATCTGTTTTCAAATAGACGTTCTGATAAATTTCTATTAACAAAGAATTTGATATCTCTAGATTTCTATTGTACCCATGTACCTGCCACTTATGTATTTCGATGTCTTACCATACGTCATTCAGACTCTCTGGCGCCGTCTTCTGTACTGGAATAACCGAAATTTAACAAAAGGAATGGTCTTAGTCATTTATTAAAAAATAAATGAACTTTTATATAATTAAGTTAATATTATTTTGATGTTTTTATTATTAATTTAACATTTCTCAATGAAAGATAAATTAAATTTGAAGAGAAAAATTAATAATAAAAACATCATTAGAGGCCTTACTGGCTTTTAAAGTAATGTTAAATTTCCAATAAATGTCTTCTTAACTAAGAAGCCGCCATTTGCAAAGATAGAAACAATGGTTTCAAAAGCATTTGGCGATAGGGAATTACAACGTATATAAGAGAAAAATTTGCGTCTGGATCGTAACTCGCCTCGGTAGCTCAGTTGGTAGAGCACTTGGCCCGGAAAGCCAAGGGTCCCGGGTTCGAGTCCCGGTCTAGGCGAAAATTTTTCTCTTCAAATTTAATATTATTTTATTGATATAATCACTAGATTGCGAATGAGTTCCTGAGTAATTTGAGTCTTGGCGGTAGAAATGGATGGATGGCGGAGACGTATGAGAATACCCAGGTTACAACATATATTAAACAAGAAATGGGTGCACAATTGACTGTAACTAGACATCACTAACAACCTTATAAAGAACGCCTGTCAACCAACATAAAAAAGAAGAGCACAACCGTGGTTCGACAGGATGTTCTACACAGAACGGAAGGAAACACAAAAAGCACTAAACAAAGCAAAGGAATCAAAAAATCAAGAAGATCTGGAACGATACGCCCAGAAATGAATACAGTACAAAAACATAATAAATACAAGAAAAACAATTACATAGAAATGAAAGCCCAACAGCTAGCCGAAGAAGAAGAAAAGGACCCTTTTCCTGGTCTTAAGGAGGAAACCCAGAGGAGTGATGAAAGAAATACCGATAGATGATTGGGAAAACCACTTCACAAAAACACTGAATGAAGGAAACAGAACAGAAGCTTACGAAGCCAATACTACCAGGAACCCAAGAACCCTGAATCTGGAAATGGAAATCACAGAGGATGAAATAAACAAATGCGTGAAAGAAGCAAAAATAAAAAAAGCCACAGGACCGGATCAAGTAGCATACGAACACCTAAAGGCATCAGCTGACGTGCTAATATCAATATGGAAAGAACTGTTTAACAAATGCCTAGAGACGAGAACCATACCAGAACAATGGAGAAGGGCTACCCTGAAAATGCTGTATAAAGGTAAAGGAAACACGGGAGACATGAACTCATACAGAGGCGTTGTACTGGAGAACACCCTGTTCAAAATCTTTATGAAGATACTTACAAACAGATTGATGGACATCACAAAATTAAACATCCCAGAAAACCAATTCGGATTTAGGAAAGGAAAATCCACTCTGCAAGCAGCATCCGCATTATTATATGAGATAGAAGCAGCCCTCAACAGAACTAAAGGGAAATACTACGTGGTCTTCATAGATTATGAAAAAGCGTTCGATTACATAAACAGAAAAAAAAATACTCACGAACATGAGGGACATGATTGGAAACGAGCACCCCATTGTTGGAATAGTACACGACATAATGAGGCGAAACTGGTTACAAATAACATATGAGGTTGCGGCATCAGACGAGGTTATGCAAACTAATGGGATACTACAAGGAGACCCCATCAGCCCGCTACTATTTAACATAATGACGGCTGACATTGGGAAAGCAACAAACGGGACCACGCTGGTAATGTATGCGGACGACATGGCAATTGGGACAGAAAACAAAGAAGAATTGCAAAAATTGCAATTTGGTCAAAATCAACAAAAATAAATCAGTATTTGCCCTTCTGTCTTTTGAGACCCCTTCACATATATGTGAATATATGATTAAAAGGACGTTTATCCAAATTTACAGAAATGTAACCTCTTTGTCTATTTCAACGGGCGTAAGTCATAATTCTTGGTTTGGAGTAAAACTGTCATAGTGCGAGAAAGCGTCATATGGCGAAAAGGCTTCGTAAGTCGTGCGGAATTGTGAAATACTGCGCTTGCGCGTGACCATTATTAAAATTTAGATTGTCATATAGTAAGCCCCACTTCTCGCTGTTAGTGGAACCAGATTAAATAATTGTGGAAATGATTTAATTCATGACCTAGAAGAGCAGATGATTCATCAATCTAGTCATTCTACCAGCAAAACGGAAAGTTTTTCTCTTCATTAAGTTGTGACTCACCTGAATCTTGTGCGGAAGAGAATCTCACAAACCACCACAACCAGCCTGGAACACACATTCATTTCTGTTAACTTTCAGGTACATGAACTGGAACTGGAGAGTCCCAGCCTGATATCATCTTAATTATTTACATTAGGATGATTGGAAGTGAAGTTCTGTGGACGAGATGAGACACAGATGAATTGGTTGAGATATTAATGACTGATATGCAGCTGAGGCCTGGATTTGGCTGGAATCTACTGTTCGTCGCTTACAAATTTCCATACAATGTTCTTATACCACTGTTGCACTACACGCATTTTACCATTTGATATTATTTTAAACATTTCGAAATGATTCGTTCTTAGAATTTTTAAATATTTATGTAATTACACGACATAGTGAATGAAGTTCTACAGAATCGCAGAGCGCTTTTACGAGACGGCAATGCTTAATGTAACATCCGCTATATGGTTGTGGAACCGGTGTTACCAACTTTCCCAATTACTTCCAAAAAATATTTTTAAAAATTGACTTAATTTTATTAGGTTCTGTTGGAACAAGTTAGTGTACACAAGATTAGTTTATTAATCAACACGTGTGAAATTTATTTTGTTAGGTTAGGAAGAGGGAAGTTGGTTTATGTCCTTTTATTATAAACATTTTGTAATTTATTGCAAAAGTTGATTACTCCGATTTCCCTGCCTCTAGCGGTAGCTACATTAAACATTCGAGAATATCGCGCATGCCCGCTTTCATTCTGTAGAACTTAGAAAAAAATGTGAATGACAAACACTAAATTTTTTCCTTCATTTCATAACAAATTTATTAAACACTATCAATTCTTGCAACATGAGAAATTAATTTGAAATTACTTTTTATTTTCTATTTGTAACAATCTTAAATAAATAACATATAAGAACCCACGCAACATCCAATACAGAAATACACTCTTATAATATGTTTAACTGACTCTTTGATCTACACAATGTTGAGGTCGTTATGACTAATTATTCAAGAAAAATATAAATAACACTAACAGTCTGAATCTAGATTTTTTGCTAACAAAATATTAATTATTGCTTAAATCACAGTAAACCAACACAGTTATCTCAAACTGTAACATAACTTATTTGTATTGAATAAGTGCTGGGTTCAAACCCTGGTGACTACTAATCTGGATGAGTCTTTTTCTGCTTTTCATTAATCGTTAAGACAAATGCTGAGTTGGAGTTGTACTGCCACATCTAATTTCATCTGGACTTCTTCCTCTGGGGGTATGTAAAATACCGTGTGTTTGCGACTCCAGTACAAAATATTCATCATTTACGAACCCTTATCCTTGACACAATTTCTACAGTACGAATGGACATGTTGGTCAGAACGTGGCACGAAATCGAATACAGACTTGATATTGTTCGTGCTACTAATATTTCACATATAGAGGTGTGGCAATGAAAATTATTTGAGTTTCTGTTTCGTCTAATACCGACCATATTTCATAATTTCGCATACTTTGTTAGTCGTGATTAATTAAAATGTGGGAGGTATGAATGGGACACCCGGTATATATAAGTAGATGCTATGTTACCTCAAAGTAGGTTTTAAATTTAATAAAGCAAGAAATTAAAATGTGCAATGCACATCAGTACTCACAATTGACAAATAATAAATACTGATGAATATATTGTGTATCTCCATTGAATAAATGGCTCAACTCTAGATTAATTTCCTCTTAATTTTCGATACTATATTCTTGTATTTTGTTGTTCCACATACTTCTGTGTCCACTAACATGCTGCACTATTTTAAACGTTACAGTTATAACACCTTTCTTCTTCTTGATGTAGGACATACCTATGAAATCGGAATGACCAACATCCGAAATACAATTTATGTTTTTATCAACTTATTTTACAGCTTTAAAAATACTAACACTTTTGAACTATACAGAAGTAACACTATGAGATATATTTTGAATCTAAAATTAATAATTTATCACCGCAGCTCGTTATCAGTGTTATATTGGTATCAGAACACAAGTTGTTCAGTATTTACAAAATCCAGTATTCCTCATCGTTCTGTCGTAATGAAGTATATCTTATTTCTCCTGCTGTTGGTGGACTGATGAACCACCAAACCAAATTCCCGGCAGGTTCAAAATCAATAAGAGATAAATAGAGGAAATATTGTTGCTACGTGTGAAAAATATCGTCAAAATAATGATATAACTACTTTATATTAATTCCTTACAATTTTTATTTAAAATGTTATGCTTCTGTTATTTTCCCTCCTGAATAAATTTTGTATGACAAGAAGTTAATATTTTGAGTTACAAAATAAACTACCAGATGGGAAAAATATAATATAATGAAACGGGGAGAAAGAAAAATGAGTGGACCTACAAAGTGGTTAAACATATAAAAGTTGTGGACAATTGGACGAAATGTATCTGGCATATAATGTTTTACTTACTTACTTAATCACTGGCACTATCGAACCCGTAGGTTCATGGCCGCACGGACATAAGCTCTCCATACATCCCTATTCTTAGCTAATACTTTCCAATCATTCCCTGTATAATCTACTTCCCTCAAATCATAGTTAATGTTGTTCTCCCACCTCATTCTTGGTCTACCAACTGGGCGTTTTCCCTCTGGCTTTCCTACAAGAAGCTTCCATGCACGTCTTTCATTCCCCATTTGTGCAACATGTCCTGCCCATCGCAGTCTACGAGACTTAACTGTTCTTATTATATCTGGCTTCCTATAAAGACCATGTAGTTCATTGTTATGTAGTCTTCTCGATTCACCTGTCTGTTCATCTCTCTTTGGTCCAAAAATTTTCTTAAGAACTTTATTCTCAAATACTCGTAATCTCCTTTCTTCCCTTAAAGTAAGAGTCCTTGTTTCGCACCCATATAATATAACTGGTAGAATAATATTTTTATACATTTTCAGCTTAACGTTTTTTGAAAGGAGTTGGGACATCAAAAGTCTCTGCAATGCATAATAGCACGCATTTCCAGAATTGAGCCTATGTTTAATTTCTTTGTGCACCTCATTCCTATTTGTGATTATTGTTCCTAGGTATTTGAATTCAGCCACTTCCTCAAAATTTCCCTCATTTGTCATTAGCTGTACATTTCCATTATATATTGAATTTCTACGTGTGACCATATATTTAGTTTTACTGATATTTACTTCCAGTCCCAATTTCTTAGTGTTACTCAATAGTGTGTGCGTGTTGGTCTTTAGTATCTCCTCGCATATAATGTTTTATTAATGAAAATCATTAAATCTGTTATAATAAAAATAAGATCATTTGCTCTAGAACCTGCCATCAAAACTTTGGAGAATGAAGAAGGACTACAACTCAGTAGTATTAATAATGTTGATGATGTATTATTGAGTGATAACAAGAAGATACTGAAGGCCAACATGCACACTCTAGTGAGAAACACTAAGAAATTGAGACTGGAAGTAAACATAAACTAAACATATGTTCACACATAGAAATGCATTATGTATAATGGAAATGGATAGCTATTGAAAAATAAGGGAAATTTTGAAGTGGCTGAGTTCAAATATCTAGGAACAATAAACACAAACAGGAATGAGATTAATCCATAGAAAATTCTACCCGAGAGCAGGTCTTTCACTGCAATCATAGCATTTTCATGCTATGCTTTGCAGCTTTACTAGGGAATTACGGGTGTGGTAGCTTCCCGTTGCTTTCCACACCGGTGAAGGATTATGATGGCAATGACAAGGATGATGATTATGGCCGGATGATTCTTGAGGACCGTTGGGCCCTAAGCTTCCAGACATTTGTCTTACAGGTGAGGAAAATCCCCGAAAAAATCCTCACCCAGGAGCCTGTCCCGACCGAGAATCGAACTCGGGCCCGCTGCGAGACAAGGCAGCACGCTATTTCGAGGCCACAGCGGTGGACTGGAATGACATATACGAAAATGTATAACATAGCCTCAGTTCTGGAAATGCATGATATTATGCATTACAGGAACTCTTGTCATCCCAACACATTTGAAAAGCATTAAACTGGAAATATATAAAACTGTTATTCACCCAGATATATTATATGGGTGCGAAACATGGACTCTTACTTTAAGAGAGGAAAGTAGATTACGAGTATTTAAGAATAAAGTTCTTAGAAAAACATTTTTCCAAAAAAGAGATGAGCAGACAGGTGAATGGAGGAAACTTTATAATAGTGAGCTACATGGAGTGTAAAGGAAGCGAGATATAGTAAGAAAAATTAAGTATCGCAGAGTGCGATAGGCAGGACATGTGGCACGAAGGGGAATGAAAGAGGTTCGTGGATGCTAAATGTAGGTAAACAAGAAGGAAAACACCCAGTTGGTAGACCATGAATGAGGTGAGAGAATAAGATTATCAATGATTTGAGGGAAGTAGATTAAGAAGTGGATTATTGGAAATCATTAGCGCAGCATGGGTATGTATAGAGAACATATGTCCGCGCGGCCATGAACCTACGGGTCCGATAAGGCCAGAGTTAGTTTGTACATTAAAATAATTGATAGTGTTTTACGAAAAAGTTTCGAAACTCCGTTAAACATTTAAATTCTCCCGTAAAACCCTACTTTGAACTCTTGCAACGTAAATAACTGTTATAGTCCACGATATCAATAAACAGAACAGCAACAATCATAGTAAACAGTGTTCCTTCATTAACAAAATATATTAATAAAAACTAAACTGAACACCACAGTGTGACAGGCCTGGTTCAACAGCCAACTGCTGGCCTTACATCAACATTGACTGTCAATCACAAATGTGGACGGTCATCCCGCCAGTATAGGAGAAACATGTGGTCAACATATCCCATCTCTCAGCAGTTGTAGTTTTTTCCAACCTGGAACCGCTACCTCTAACAGTTACATTATTACGTTTTGTAAAAAGTTAAAATCTGAAACAAAAGCCTGTGAACAAATTTGCCGTCTGTTTCAGACTCACATTTGAATTGCGATGCTAACAATAACCAAAGTTTGGTTAAATAAAATACAACTAATGCTATCATAATGTTGCATAAATAAAATTATGCTTAGGCTCTCCTGGTTATAATAGGAAGATTAGAAATTCAAATTCTGTCTCGACTGACATCAAAGATCTTAATTCGCGGTTGTCGTTAGAAATGAAAGCAACTTGTTTATAAAAACTTATTTATCGTGATTAATTTCTTCATGAACCATGGTTTATATGTATATACCCCATACGTCCGGCGTGTGGACACGGGAAAATGCTCCCTAGCGACAGTTCCATAACCAAACTAATTTACCTATAGACGTTAACTAGTGACATGTGGTTAGCGCAATGAGACATCTAGTAGGCAGCTAAGCTATTATTTAAATGAAGATCGGTTAAATTTTGCACACAGACCATTATTTTAAGGCTTGCGGTTCTTTTACGAGACTGATAAATCTTCAGACTCGGGACCCACGTCTTGAAGTCCCCCCGGAGGAATTTTCCCATGGATTTATCCATCCTAAAATACAAACCGGGTTTAAACCCGCGTCTCTCGGGACTGGAGGCGACAAGCACAGTTTACTATATATAAAACTGATTAAACGCACCGATAATAATACATGATTACGCACTTCTACAGTTTTCGTGTAAACAGAACAAACATAGATCTTAGACGTGATATCACACAAATACATAGTCTATTTATGGCCCCTGTACAGTTAGCAACTTTAAATATTCCCTACTATAACATTTTATATTCAGGGTGTAAACAAATTAAACGGAAGATATACATTAGGACGATTTTTATTTTATATATTTGATATTTCTTTTCGCACACCCTCTATTTTACCCCTTTCGGCCAAATTTCATAACGAATCAAATTTCTTTACTATAAATTAAGATTAACCATTGCAGCACTGGTCCTAAATTTTCCTCATTGCAGCTGTCGCCGTCTTCCGGAAACCAAGCGCCATTTCTCTCTGTCCATCCATTTATCTTCCTCCAATCCTCTGATATTCATAGCAGCTTGTACGCCTTCTATCCAATTTTCCTTCGGTCTTCCTCTCTGCCTCCTTTCCATTGGGATCCATTCCTTAATAATTTTAGGCAATCTTTGCTTTGGCATTCTTTTGACATGGCCATGTCACTGTAATATTTTTTTTATGATGTCTATAATGCCCGGCTCCTCTTGTACACTTATAATTTCCCTCATTTCTTTATTTCTTTTTTATCCATTCTAGATTTGCCAGCTGATCTTCTTAAAACATCCATTTCTGTATTTAAAATTATTTGCATTTGCCTGGTAAGAATTACTCAGACTTCAGCACCATATGTTAAAATGCTTTGAATTATGGTTTGATATATTTGTAATTTTTTATTTTTTGTAATATTTCTGCTCCAGGACCTAAATTTATCAATATTGAATAAATACATACAACAAGAGTATTATTTACTCATTTTTCTATCGTCTTAAACAAGGTAATTAAACAATTAAATATATTAAATTACAACAGAAATTTGAATACCTCACAAAATATGTATATTTATGTTCATTCTAGCTGATGATGCGGTGATAGTATTCTAAATTAGCACCCAGAATCATGAGGAATTTGGGTAGCCATAATAAGTAGCGGCTCCACGTTGGAAAAACCGCATATGACAGCTGGTGGTTCCGATATGCTGACCTTGTGTCATCCCTACACTCGCAGGATGATCATCTATCTCTGCGATTAACACATGTAGATTTGTTAATTCCCAATAGTTTAAATGGAAGTTTTGACGCTGGATTTTAGTGCCTTGCAGTTGAAAAGACAGATTTTTTTTTAGATTTTCTTAGATATTCCATTTGATGTATATGTTACAGATTAGCAGCGTAAGTCATTTAAACGTCCAAAATGTTCCGAAAAACACATTTTTCGCTAGAAAATGTAATTTTTAACGATGAAGGTATTGAGTATTACAACTCTCTTATAGCCTGAAACCTTCCCGGGAAACTCCTGAACATGTTGATAAAAACACAATCATAATGGTGTAGTAAAGCATAAAGATAAAACAGACAGACATACGTTCGCTTATTTTTCAAGAAACATTTATTCGGGCGGGATAATGTAAAGTAAATGTTAAAAAATCAACACATCCATAAATTGTAAGTTCAAATAAAACATTTCTGAGTGGAGTTAAAGAAGCTAATTAATAATCCGAAATTTTTAAGACATTTAAAAAAGACCCAGGATGTCACCCCGCTTCACTTCAAGCACCGAGTGTACATATCACATGTGAACACACTAACAATTGATAATTCACAAGTTTTTCGTTTAAGACTCTGAGGTCCTTAACACAAACTGTTCGGCAGCAAATTCAATACAACCATTTTGTTCCCGGTTTAATTAATTTACACTCTGTTAATGTATAGTAAAGAGAGACAGCAAAATGGGAGAGTCTAAATTACGTGTAATATCAATACAAGATAAAACAACACGATTTGGATCCTCATGTACCACAATCGATATCCGAAAAGAAAAGTTCTTTTAGGTCCTTTATTAAGATAAGAATACAAGCACATTAATCAATATAACTATGTTTATTGAACCCAAGTATTTGAGAACAAAGTTCTTTAGAACATTTTTGGACCAAAGAGAGATGAAGAGACAGTTGAATGGAGAATACTACATGGTGTTTATAGGAAGCCAGATATATAAAGAACAGTTAAGCCTCATATTCTACGATGGGCAGGACATGTGGCACGAACGGGAAATCAAAAACGTGCACGGAAGCTTCTTGTAGGAAAACCAGAGGTAAAATGCCAGTTGGTAGACCAAGAATGAGGTGGGAGACTAGCATTAGCCATTATTTGAGGGAAATACAATATACAGGGGATGACTGGAAAATATTAACTCAGGATAGGGATATATGGATATATGTCCGCGCAGCCATGAACCTACGGGTTCGATAGTACCAGTGAGTTAGTCATATAACACATGCATTAAGACCATTCCTCCTTCACTGGTACCTTTACGCACCCAATTGATTCAGTTCATACATCCTGTATCCTGTTCTCTACGATCCATCCTAATATTATCCTTCCAATTACGCCTTGCTAGTGGAATTTTCCAAGAGCTAAGAAACATTGAAACCAGCAATTGTAGCCATACGACCTATCCATGTAAAACTTGTATATTTAATAACACTGGGAAACTAGGATGGTATAAATTATGTAGTTTCTCATTGTGATGTTGCCTCCAATCTCCATTTCCATCTTAATGTGACTGTGTATATGTTTTTGGATTCTACTTTTAATACTTTACTAAATATTTGAACATTTTCGAAATTTTCAAAATTGCGCTAATTCAGTATACAAGGTATGTCCATCAGACCTACGTCCCAAATTTCCCAATTGTGTTTTTCAAGTCTACAGTACTTAGTGTTTTTACTAAAAATGTCAAAATTTGATAACGTAAGTGACTATTTTCCACACATTTGTAGAGCAACCGTAGACAAGACTATCGCTTTATAAATGTTAATCTTAAGATTGTTAGACAAAAGTCAAAAAAACAGACAACTTTTAATCGAATCTGTAAGTATTCAGTTCACTACGGATTAAAAAAAATTATGATGAAATTATGTGAGGTATGAAACTCACCGAAACTGAAGATAATTGCGTACAGCTTCATGTCTTTTGTTCGGCGTCAATTTGAAGACTAAAGACGGCGCGCTATGACCTTGTCCAGCTATACCCCACAAAAGAGATGCCCGATAACAATGTTAGAGGGTGGTACCTAGACACCAGTGACATCAAGCGATTTGCAGGAATAACTAATTACAGCTTGCTGAATTACCGACGAAAATTATTAGCGCCATTTAGACCAAATCTAGACAATCGAATGAAACTCCATATCAGTGACAAAATTAACTAATTGGAACTATCGAAGCGTAGGATGATGGTAGCGTGGATATGAGCTCTCTGTATATCCCTATCCTGGTTGTTTTATAATCATTTCCAGTATAATTTACTTCCCGCACAACATGGTTATTGTTATTCTCCCACCTCATCATTGCTCTACCAACTGTGTGGTTTCCCTCTGATGTTCCTATAAGAAGCTTCCTTGCTCCTCTCTCTTTATGCATTTGTGCCACATGTCCTGCCCATCGCAGTCTACGAGACTTAACTGTTCGTATTATTTCTACTGCTACTACTCCTTGGCGCGACAGGTCTAGAAGGCCCTTGGCCTACCGGCCGGCACATCTACATATTTTATTCACAGAAGTAGACAGTCATTCTGTCAGAGTAGCGGTGACATGTGGTCAGCACATCGGGTCCCCCAGCTGTTATAGCTAGTTTTCTCATCCTGGAGCAGCTACTTATTGTAGCAACCCAAATTCCTCAAGATGGTGGGTGGGCACCGGTCCCATAGTGACCGAAATTCCATGAGAAAAGTTTTTCTCCTTGGTTACTCGGGGGGGGGGAGAGGATAATTGGGATTTCTTGATCCTTGATCTGGTCAAAAGCCCTGATGGAACTGACACCTAACCTCTGGGGCGAATTTCGGTGAAGTCCGGAGGGTCTAACTTAGTCTCATCCACTCTTCTAACCACCTGTTACTTGGACCGTCGGTATCTTCTTAAGTTCTTTTAAGATTTTAAGATGCAGAAGAGAGAGAGAGAGAGAGAGAGAGAGAGAGAGAGAGAGAGAGAGAGAGAGAGAGTGTGGTGTGTTGGAAGACACGGGGAACTACCACACCTATATATCCATAGTAAAACTGCAAACATTGCATTATGAGTCTTTCCATGGTAAAACACCTCGGACGTAAATAAATGGTTTGTATGCTGAGTTAAGGAAACAATGGAAAATGCTGAGTTTGCAGTGAAAGACCTGGTCTTTGGCAGAACACTATGAATGAAATGGAGATTCGAACCAGCTCACGTACCATAGCTCTGCGCCGAGGCTCTTGCCTTAACCACTCGGCTATGGCGCGGGACTCCTAATTGTATGTGGTTTACTATCAAATGTGGCTCAGTGTTACCGAGTTTTTACCGTTTGACTTTTTGTTCATCTCTCTTTGGTACAACACATTTTTCAAATGAATTTTTTCTCAAATAATCAAACTGTAATTCTAGTTCTCCCTAAAAGCAAGTGCCATGTTTACAATATCAACTGAGAAAATAACAATTTTATTGATTTTTAGATTAACAATCCCTCCATGGTATCTTTACCTTGTCGTGGTGGAGTGGCTTGCGTGCTTAAATGATCCTGAGAGTTATGCCGGCGGTAGCATTGCTGCCGATAGGGTTACCCATGCCGGACTGGTCGAAGGTGATAAGCCAGACGAAAAAAGTACCTTGGGCGAAAGAGTGACGATCTTTCACCGTAAAAATACAACCGTCAAGAAATGCGGACATGGGTTCATCTGGGGTAAAATTTTCCGGAGGTCAAATAGTCCCCCATTCGGTTCTCCGGGCGGGGACTACTTCAGGGAACACATGCCAAAGGCTCAAACACAGGGACATGTTCCTAGGAACATGGAATGTTAGGACTTTATACAATAGCGGGGCACTAGAGATATTAACGCGGGAATTGGATAAATCGCCCTTGGATATAGTCGCTTTACAGGAAGTTAGGTGGCCAGGAGAAGGTAGTCAGGAATCAGGAAGCTTTGCATTATACTATGGGGGTGCAGAAAGACCTGCATTTGGAACGGGTTTTTTAGTCAGAAGGAGGATCCTATCCGCTATCCGAGATATTAAATTTGTTAGTGATAGGATATCATACATAATTCTAAAGGGTAAACGACATGATTTTATAATTATAAATGTACATGCCCCCACAGAAGATAAAGATGACAAGATCAAGGATGAGTTCTATGAAGAATTAGAATGCTTATTTGATACCCTTTCACGATATCATATGAAAATTGTCTTAGGAGATTTTAATGCAAAAGTGGGGCGGGAAGATATATTCAAACCAACAATAGGCAAATTCAGTCTTCATGAAGATAGTAACGACAACGGGGTTAGATTAGTCACATTTGCCACATCAAAGAATCTCATTCTTAAGAGCACAACATTTCAGCATAAGGATATTCATAAATATACCTGGACGTCCCCAGATGGAGAAACTCGGAACCAGATAGATCATGTATTAGTGGATAAACGCTGGCACAGTAGCATCATTGATGTTAGATCAGTTAGAGGGACAGACTGCAATTCGGATCATCATCTGGTCAGAGTGAAAATCAGACAACGGCTATCGCTTATGAGAGGAACGAACGCTAAAGATGATTCTGTAAAATATGAATTAAAAAACTTGAAAAATGATGAAATGCGGCAAGAATACCAAATCAAAATTGCTAATAGATTTGAAGTACTGGAATCTTCAGATGACAATGTGGCAAACGAAGAAGAAACTGATATAAATAAAGAATGGGAGGCTATAAGAGATACTATTAAATTGTCAGCATCAGAAAGCATTGGTTGTTTAAAAAGAGGCAAAACAAGAAATGGTTTGATGAGTAATGTGCCGACATTGTAAAGAAAAGAAAGCTAGCAAAAATGAAATGGTTACACGAGCCAAATGAGGTAAATTTAGAGCAATTGGGTAGTGTTAGAAGGGAAACCACCAAGCTACTAAAGAGTAAAAAGAGGGAATATTTGAGAGAGAAGATTAATGATCTTGAAATGAATGCAAAAAATAGGAACATTAGAGAATTATATCAGGGAATTAGGATAGAGAAGAAGGGGTTTCAGGCTAGAACAAACATAATTCGGAATGAAAATGGGGATATGATTGCAGATTCTAGGAGTATATTAAATAGATGGAAAGGTTACTTTAATCAGCTATTAAATGTACATACAGAACAGGACATTGAGGAGGATAAGTTACAGACAGCAGAAATGCTAGTCGCAGAGCCAAGTGCATTAGAGGTTGAAATGGCGATTGAAAAATTGAAGATGTATAAAGCATCAGGTTCAGATGAGATCCCAGCAGAACTGATAAAATCAGGGGGAGAAAAATTGATGGACAAGATACGCTGGTTGCTTAGTATGATTTGGGAAAAAGAAGCTCTTCCAGATGAATGGAAGGAATCAATTATCTTACCAATTTATAAGAAAGGAGATAAAACTGATTGCAACAACTACAGGGGCATCTCATTACTTTCAACTTCGTACAAAATTCTAACAAATATATTAGTAAGCAGACTTACTCCCTATATTGATGACATTCTAGGAGATCATCAATGTGCATTTAGAAGAAACAGGTCTACAACAGATCAGATTTTCAGTATAAGACAGATTTTAGAGAAGAAATGGGAATATAATGGTACTGTACATCAACTATATGTAGACTTCAAAAAAGCATATGATTCAATTAAGAGGGAGAAGTTATATAGTATCCTGCTGGAGTTCGGAATTCCTAAAAAGTTGGTTAGACTTATACGAATGTGTCTAAATGGCTCAAAGAGTAGGGTGCGTGTAGGCAAACAGTTTTCAGACACTTTTGAAATCCAGAATGGGTTGAAGCAAGGAGATGCACTATCTCCTCTACTATTTAATTTTGTACTAGAGCATGCCATTAAATCTTTAGAGAATGAGGAAGGCTTACAACTCAATGGTATTAATAAGCTGTTAGTTTATGCTGATGATGTAGTATTACTGGCCGATAGCGAGGAGATACTAAAGGCCAACACGCACACACTATTGAGTAACACTAAGAAATTAGGACTGGAAGTAAATATCAATAAAACTAAATATATGGTCACACGTAGAAATTCAGTATATAATGGAAATGGACAGCTAATGACAAATGAGGGAAATTTTGAGGAAGTGGCTGAATTCAAATACCTAGGAACAATAATCACAAATAGGAATGAGATGCACAAAGAAATTAAACATAGGCTCAATTCTGGAAATGCTTGCTATTATGCATTGCAGAGACTCTTGATGTCCCAACTCCTTTCAAAAAATGTTAAACTGAAAATATATAAAACTATTATTCTACCAGTTATATTATATGGGTGCGAAACATGGACTCTTACTTTAAGGGAGGAAAGGAGATTACAAGTATTTGAGAATAAAGTACTTAGGAAAATTTTTGGACCAAAGAGAGATGAACAGACAGGTGAATGGAGAAGACTACATAACAATGAACTACATGGTCTTTATAGGAAGCCAGATATAATAAGAACAGTTAAGTCTCGTAGACTGCGATGGGCAGGACATGTTGCACGTATGGGGAATGAAAGACGTGCATGGAAGCTTCTTGTAGGAAAGCCAGAGGGAAAACTCCCAGTTGGTAGGCCAAGAATGAGGTGGGAGAACAACATTAACTATGATTTGAGGGAAGTAGATTATACAGGGAATGATTGGAAAGCATTACCTCAGGATAGGGATGTATGGAGAGCTTATGTCCGCGCGGCCATGAACCTTCGGGTTCGATAGTGCCAGTGAGTAAATAAGTAAGTTTATATTAACATTTTTATAGATAACTTGGGACGACAAGAATCCCTGTATTACATAATAGCACAACTGATGCCAAGTTTAGTTGTTTGTGCTTTTTATTCCTTGATATTTGAATTCACCCACTTCCACAAATTGTTTCTGATTTGTCATTAAGCGTCCATTCCATAAATTAAATTGGAAAACGCTTGCGTAACAATAGATAATTTTGAAAAATGACAATTTAGAGAAATGATAGAGGTTATGATATTTACCCACCCTATAATGCTACTGGGGAGGCATATTTGTTATGCTACCGTTCGCAAGATCATATTAAAGTGACAGATATTTCAGCACAAACAGGATTATCAATTTTTTATTTCATTTTTAACTCCAGCTCTTATCACTGTATTTTTGTGTGTTTAATATGACAAAATTTAAAGTATAACTTGAGGTTAACCATACTTACAATTTTAAAATATGTTTCTGTACAATTAGGATCATTCCTAAAAGTATGTACAGTACATTAGGTCATGTATACATTTCTTGATAAATTTTGAGTACTATAATGAATACAGATTTTTAATAGGTTTTCTTAGCATACATAACTTACTTATTGAATGTAGGCAATGAAATCCTCGTAACTCCATCAGTCATGGAAAACCACTATCTCCAGTAGCCAGCACAAAAATATGTGATGCATAACCTGTTGAGAACACGGGCTCCAAATTTATTAATAACTTGACTTGTATTATGTTGTAAAATATGTGGGAACTATCGCTGTATCAATTTTCATAATTATTTAATACAGTTATTTGTTTCTCCTGTAAAATCTACCAAAATGGAGTTATAAAGTTTTCATTGATATAATTTTTTTAATGCTATCAAGAATACGTCTAGTTTTACTTTTTTAGATTAACTTTAGACTAAAGTGAGTGGATCATACACAACTGTATAGACACTTACCAATAAGTTGTTTCTCTGCTGTCGCATTATACAATTAAGGTGAGACGGTAGGTCCTATCCCATCGATGTTAAAACATGTGAATTTGAGACCCATTTTCTCAGGAACTACTAAATGGATTGTAATGAAATTTTTACAGTATATTAAATGAGGTTTGTAAAGATCACGGAACATCATTCAAACTTTGATATAGATATTCATGTTCTCAATAGGCCTATGTATTTTTCCACTAGTTTTTTTTTTATTTAAAATTAATTACTTACTCACTCACTGGCACTATCGAACCCGTAGGTTCAAGGCCGCGCGGACATAAGCTCTCCATACATCCCTATCCTGAGCTAATGCTTTCCAAGCATTCCCTGTATAATCTACTTCCCTCAAATCATAGTTAATGTTGTTCTCCCACCTCATTATTGGTCTACCAACTGGGCGTTTTTCCTTCTGGATTTCCTGCAAGAAATTTCAATGCACGTCTTTCATTCTCCATACGTGCAACATGTCCTGCCCATCGCAGTCTACGAGACTTAACTGTTCTTATTATATCTGGCTTCCTATAAAGACCATGTAGTTCATTGTTATGTAGTCTTCTCCATTCACCTGTCTGTACATCTCTCTTTGGTCCAAAAATTTTCCTAAGAACTTTATTTTCAAATACTCGTAATCTCCTTTCCTCCCTTAAAGTAAGAGTCCATGTTTCGCACCCATATAATATAACTGGTAGAATAATAGTTTTATACATTTTCAGCTTAACGTTTTTCGAAAGGAATTGGGACATCAAAAGTCTCTGCAATGCATAATAGGATGCATTTCCAGAATTGAGCCTATGTTTAATTTCTTTGTGCATCTCATTCCTATTTGTGATTATTGTTCCTAGGTATTTGAATTCAGCCACTTCCTCAAAATTTCCCTCATTTGTCATTAGCTTTCGAGCAAACAAGGTTTAATGTATAACACTCCGACAGCTGTCAAGTTTCAAAAAATAATTAACACACTTATAATTGGCGTTACAGTAAAAAATAATATACAGAAATGTTCAGAAACGAAGACCATCCAATTATGAAAACAACATTTTTTCTCAAATTTAGGCCTACCGTCTTACCTTAAGACATTCTGATTTTTTTTTGTTCCCTGTATATCACACCTTGGGAAGGAGAAGGCCACAAGTGTAAAAAGTTTAGTTCCGAATTATCAACAATAAAAGTTTTGAAAAAGGTATAGTAAATATAAGTTTTTATATGGACACAATTTTATCCTGCCCCCATTTTCTTGCACGTGATTTGTGGTCATAAAGAAATATATTTTGACATTTTTATACTTGTGACCCTCTTCTTCGCAAGGTGTGATTATGTATAATTTATCGTGACCGACATTATGGTAATCTGGGAAACATGTGAAAATAATGAAGTGACGGAAACACAGATTTGAATGAAATTTGGACCATAAGGATGAGAAATAAAATTAATAGAAAAGGTCCAGAGATGGGTGCACACGAATTATTCCAAGTTCCACAGAATCGCAGTGCGCGAGTTGCTGAAATGATTTATGTAGCTTTCGGTAAGTGGCTCTGTAGTTGGCGTTACCAAGTTTGTTACAAAATTCCCAAATGCTAAAAAAAAAAAATGGACGTAAACTAACTTGTCATTTCCTACCCTAAGAAAACAATTTACATGCATATTATTTATTCCCAAATGCTAAAAAAAGGGGGGGGGCGTAAACCAAATTCCCATTTCCTAACCTAACAAAACAATTTACATGCATATTATTTAATAAACTATAAACAATTTTACGTACACTAACATTAAATATGGTTTGAAATTATTTTCAAATGTTGGTAAATCTGATTTGAGAGCCGCCTAGCGGATCTTACATGAAGCATTTCCGCGTATCTGAACCCGATGCACAATATTCGCATAATTTATAAATATTTAAAAATCGTAATAAATGTTTACAAAATGGTTCAAATAGTACAAAATGTTATTATAAATGGTTGAAAAGTGTTTAGTGCATCAGTGGCATAAGAATGTAAGTGTAAAATTCTGTGCACTCATTTCTGGACCTCAGCCAAATTAATTAATTATTATCAATTTATTGTAAAAACTTAATTTTTAAAGAGACCCTACAAAAATACATAATTTATTTCTTCTTATTTCTCCATCAGCAGGTCTATTTGGTCATCTGTTTTTTTTACCTGAAACAAATGATTAATGATTATTTGAATTTTCTTGATGGGAATATTATCGGGACAAAGTGGTATCATTGTAAGGAGAGTAATGGAACATAGGCTCACGATGTGAAATAAACAAATTAAACTTAGATCAGGGTATCAATAATAATTTATTTTCATTGTAAAAGGGGACATTTATAAAAATGTGGGAGATTAATATGATATTTAAGAAACAGTTATTTTCTTTTTTATCACAACACTTTTACCAACACAAATAAAAAACAACCAAAGTCATTGTTTATTGCGTTTAAAATTATTTATTTATCCGTGCAAGGGGCATATAAATCCACTAATTAAACCTATTTCATCCAAGTTAAAATTGTATTTCTCGCCCCTAAAGTACCAGAATCAGCAGGAAATATCTGATATTAGCTGCATTGACCATGGATTGACAATTTGAAAAATGTACCAGTTACCAATATATTACTATATTAAGGTAAAAAAATATATAGACCAAACAGTGCATCGTGGTCGTACAACTGGCGCTTTCTAACGTTCGTATTTATAATGAGCAAAACTAAAGTCGCCATTCATAAATACATTGACAAAGCGTCAGTCCAAAAGCGGGACATTTGAGCGTCCCCAAGAAAACTTTCGGGACAGCGGGACATTATAAAAAAAACAGGACTGTCCCGCAAAAAAGGGGACAAATGAACACCTACATCAAACCTTAAATCATTAAATTAGGGGCTATAAATTAATTGAAACCTAATGTACTTACCTACTGTTACTGCGGTCCACATAGTTTATATAGGTTTTCACAATTGTGATCTAAACGTCCAAGGTCCTCAGCCGCGACCAAATTCTCGATATCTCGGTTCTTTGATTTGCTGGGCCTAAAAATTATAATTTTAATATATCACTTTACTTTTAATATAGGTCCAGAACAGCTCAGAGCATTATTTTTGCGTTACATTGAACCAGAATGATATTTTCTATTCAGCTACGGTCAGTTCCCAATAAACTAGGAGAAGTAACTGCACTCGAGATATCTATTGCTAACCTATTTCTCATTGCGTTCATTAATTGCAACTTCAGGGACTATTTAACTCATGCCCCAAATGGGAGTCAATGACCAATCACATTTCAATGAATTTTACTTACAACCAATCACAGTCGTTTTTCAACTCGATTTTATCAGTTTAATTTTATCACTGTTAAATCAAGCTCCTCCTTTTGAACATTCTGATAGATCATATCAGTAATTCGCAGTGACCTCATGTGGCTACCAGATTGTATATATAGTGCACAAATGTAATCTTATCGTGGTTGCGGGAGCTAGTATAGAAACATTTTTAGCAATTGATTATACCACAACTAAAAAAAAAAAAGAAACCACTGTTTGCACTTTCGTAAACGTATTTTTTCCCCAGGTAATATCTTTCCAGAAAAATATAATTGACATATTTACATCATATGACATCAAAAAATTAATTAATATACAGTTTCATGTGTTTCATTTTTTCTCCACTAGGGTGCACCCTTACAATATTGCGATCCTTTGGCATTAAATAATATGATATGGTTGCAGTGATAAACAAGTGAAACATATAGTTTCTCATATGTTTTCAAACATCGCCGTTTACATTAAAAATATACATATTTTAAAACAACTATATTTAGATAATGATTAGTGAGTAAACAGCTTAATTTTGTTCGTTAAATAGTCCTAACAAATGTCATTCTTGATTTCCAAATCCTCTAGATAAATTCACGAATCACGTAGTGACTTGTTAATTTATCGATGAGTTGGAAATCACTCGTGACATTACTTATGATAACCTAGTGAGCATATGGCTCGTTTTAAATTATTTAATTGGTGATTAACTCTTAAATTCGCAATGTATCCTATAGGACACATCAATTGGTTTAATTTATTCATTATTGTAATGAAACAGACTAAAACATTTAAATTTGTGTTCAATTACACAATGTACCTAATTATGACAGTTATACACGATTTCGTTTCCACTGCGGTCTGTCACATTTAGGTAACTGGCTCAAGACGTTATTGTCTTGCCAATTTTAGGGTTATTTAGTAACGAATTATATAATAAATAAATAAATTTTACTTACGTCATGAGATGTACGAACGCCTTTGGTAGTATTGAAGAATGTTCAAAACCAGTTTCCATTCTGTGTATTGCACAGATGAGGCGTTGCAAACATTCCTCTCCATTTGGAACATAACTCATGAAGTAGTCGTTCATTTTCCGGAAGATGTTCAGCCTTAAAAACAAAACACACATAATTACAACAAAGTTACAGGGCACAATATTTTTAACACTCTAAGTTCCCTAATTTCTGATTGTTATATTACAACTAGTCCACCGCTGTGGTCTCGAGGTAGACTTCTGCCTTGTCACGCAGCGGGTCCGGGTTCGATCCCCGGCCGGGTCAGTTTTTCTGGGTGAGGTTTATATCGGGGTTTTTCCTCACCTGTAAGACAAATGTCAGGAAAACGTTAAGGTCCAGATTGTCCCCGAAATCATCCGGCCATCTTCATCCTTATCATCATCATCCTTCACCGATACGGAAAGCAATGGGAAGCTACCACACCTACAATTCCCTAGTAAAGCTGCAAAGCATAGCATGAAAATGCATGATTGCTGTGAAAGACCTGCCATCTGGAAGAATTACTATGGATGGATATTACAATCTTTTTTGATAAAATGTAGGCACTAAATAGTTTTAGTTTGTTGGAATGTGTGTGAATGAAACAAAAAGTAGGATGTGTGTAAGCAAAACGTTTTGGATAATTTTGAATTCCACAGTGGGTTAAATCAAGGGTATGCACTATCTCCTCTACTATGTTTAATAAAGGTCAATAAAACTAAATAATAATATGTATACTAACCTATCTATTCAGAGACGCCATTTTCTCTGCCTTGGTCTATACTATCCTCTGCATTGTTGAAAATGATTTTATATCCAGATTCGGGCATTATCCTTACAAATCCCAGGTCACCTGAAACCAAACAGTGCATCATCAAGTTCTATGTATTTATTGTCGGGTCTCCCAGCCGTTATAGCTGGTGTTCTCAATCTGGAGTCGCTACCCAAATACCTCACGATGCTGGGTGGGCACCGATTATTATTTTATACAACTTTCCTCATTAGAGGATTGCCTCAAGGACAAAGTGATACAGACAACTGATTTTTGGAATTGATGAAATACATTTTGTATTTGGCCGAAATTACATGAGAAAATTTATTCCCCCACGGGGACTCGAACCAGCGCAAGTTCAGTAGCTCTGTGCCAACACTTCTTCCTTTAACAACTTGGCTACTTTATTTCCTTCTCCCTTTAACATTTTGTAATGTATTTATTACGTAGAGGAACTTCGGATAATTTGGACCCCTGTTTTGAATTTGTGGTTTTTCTTCTTTTAATTGTGGCATTTGAATTTTGTTTAATTATAGTGATTGTCATTAGTGTTGTAACTATGAAATAGCATTGTTACTTTATTCAAATATGGAAACATCTTCATATTTTTTTTACATTACAACAAAAGCCCACTTTAGAATAGATTAGATTAGATTAGATTTATTTAGTCTGGTGGAGTAAAGGCTATGTGGCCTTCTTTCCACTCACCAGGACAAACATATATTACATCAGAATATAACAATTTGAATTAACTCTAATATTAAATACTAAATAGAAATTTGATGAGAAAGATATTATCTATTATATTACGATCTTATTCCAACCAGTTAATGTTAGTTCAAATTAAGACTAAAAGTAATAATAAAATGTATACAAGCAAAACATATTAAATTGTTCCTGTCTAATGTATATAAATATCAAAGAAAAGTAATGTGATATATAAAACTAATTTTACGATTATACAATATTTAAAACAAAGCAAAAGAAAATATTTGTTAATCTTAATATTACTTTCATTAACAATTAAATGTATTAATTGTTAAAAGAATACTATCAGTGATAACCTCCATATATGGTTAAGTGGACCGCAGAGTCCACCTTAGCTTTTAGTCTATTTTTAAGTTTATTTACTCTATTAATTTATACAGACAGGCACAGATTAATCTATAAATATTTAAGACTAATCATAATTAAAAAGTGTTGATATTTATTTAATGTTTTGAAAAATTATTGATGATTATAACATTCACAGTCATTCAACTGCAGAAAGCGACGGTCTTTGGGTTTAGTAAAATTAGAAGGATATTGAAAAAATTAATTAAGTGAATGTTTTTCACATATAGCATCCTCATTGATAAAATATACGTATTGATGTAAAGTGGAACAAGAGGGTCCACATTAACCGAATTCCTTTGTCATGATTAATTATTTTATACAGCCACTATGTCACATAATATCAAACGAAACCCATCACCATATTAAAATAGCATCTACTTAGTATAATATATTTAGGTGTTATTTCAACATAAATAATATTGAATAGCAGAAATTAAGAATTGATTCTTAGCTTGAAAACCTTTTGAAGTGGTCATTTTCATAAATATCACAAATAAATCCTTATTCGTACAAATAATGAAAGAAACTGGCCTTGAACCCGTCAACGTTTATGAGGGGAAGAAGTTACAATGTTTTTTTCTTCGAAGGCAGCACCAATTAAAAAAGATATTAACAGGGTCCACTCAGACAGAAGGGTTCACATTACCCGAATTTCCCTATATTTATTTTCTTTTCTAACTGAACTGTACCCGAGCACGAGCTTTAACCATTCAGTAGGGAGGTGATATAAGGTTACTCTACTTGGGATGTGGAGTGGTAACAACACCCAGAAAGAATTACTTTTCTTTTCTTTAAACTGTGACTTCACAACTGCACAGAATTTACAAACATGGTTACTTTGTGTACCTAGAACTATGTTTTATAAATTTTCTAGAAATTAAAATAAATACTGAAATAATAGTGTTGTAAAAATTTGTAATATTTCGTCAATTTTTAATTACAACTGATTTAGTCAGCTGTACGATCACAAAATATGTAAACATTAACAATGTAAGATACATTAAACTATTTTGCAATTTATTACATTTTGCAATCTAATTTACAGGTATAATGATGGTTCTTGGAATTCTATAAAAAAATATATATTTATGTTGTTAGTTCTTTCAATAGACACATTATAAAGATTCCTGAAAAATGGCAAAGTAGACCTACAGTAACATTCATTATTTTAATATTATAATGATATTGTGAAAAGAAAAATTAATGTCCGAACCAGGACCTCTAATTCTCCAGACTAGTGTGCAGCCCACTATACCATTCTGGACCTGGCACAAACATTAACAATTCTTTCCACATACACAAATCTATAATTCTCGTTTCGTCCGTTGTCAGGTAGGTGACACTACCATCGGCAACGGCCGGCTTAGTTTAGAAGCATCTATATTTGAGAATTTTACACCACCAATTTTTATAAGCAGTATATGATGTTATTTAACATTTTCCAATACTGTTATTTTAACACAGTTCCAATAATGAATCATATTATAATATTATAATGATATTGTGAAAGAAAGTGGGCTGCACACTAGTCTGGAGAACTAGAGGTCCACGATTAGATTCCTGGTTCGGACATTAATTTTCTTTTCAGAATATCATTATAATATTATAATATTATACATTATTAGAACTGTGTTAAAATAACAGTATTGGAAAATGTTAAATAACATTGTTTACTGCTTATAAAAGTGGTGGTGTAAAATTCTCAAATATAGATACTTCTAAACGAAGCCGGCCGTTGCCGATGATAGTGTCACCTACCTGACAGCGGACGAAAGGAGAATTATAGATTTGTATATGTCGAAAGAATTGTTAATATTTGTACCAGGTCTAAAATAGTGTAGTGGGCTCCACACTAGTCTGGAGAACTAGAGGTCCACGGTTCGATACTTGGTTCCGATATTAATTTTTCTTTTCACAATATCATTATAATATTATAATATGATACATTATTGGAACTGTGTTAAAATAACAGTATTGGAAAATGTTAATTAAATTTCATTATTTACCGTTACCTTCCAGGTATACACCCAATTAAGTCTAGGAATTTTAAAATACTACATCAAATGTAGACACTGAAATACTTGTGGAAACTGATTTGTATGAATTATTGTTTCCTGAAACTTAAGTGAGGAGGTGGGGTGGCACCGTTACCCAATCACATTAAACATTTTTTTCTTAGAAACGACCAAATAATTAAAAAAAATAATTTTGAAAATCCCAGGGAAATAAATTTGATTTTTACATTCTTCGGTCAGCCTGCAGAGGGAGCAGAAATCAACCTACTGGATCCACAACCGCCGATTCAACAGTTAGAAAGAATTGATAATGATACATAGATTATCGATACCATAGTGTGCAAGAAATATACAATTATGAGGTGAGTCGTGAAAAATCTGACCCTCTATTAATTAAAATAGACCTCATAGTGTCATTTCCTTTAAATATTATATATATATATATATATATATACATACATACATACTGTATTATCCAGGTTTACGTTCCCGCATTTTACACCATTATTTAAAGGCCCTTTCACTTTCCCTCTATTCGCAAAGTATTAAAAACCTCGCTTTTACGTAGAAATCTTGTTTTCCCGCAATTTACGTCACATCATATCAACCTTCAGCGTTAAAGACCGAAGATATTAGATTTTTTATCGATTATCTCGCATCTTGGAACAAAAAGGTTCTTGGTTATGCCCTTACGTTGGGCGGTATTTGATACAAAGTATTTAATTAAGGGTAGGTTTTTGGTGATGGATTTTGGGTGTGGGGTTTATCACAGGATTTCTCGTAATGCGCGAATTTTAGGCTCGCGGTATAGTCAGGATTCCTAGGGTTCGGTGAGCGATGATTTCTTACCTGAGGGAATAACGAAGAAGCTAATACGGGAAGAATTTTAATTAATAGCGATGATTTTGATTGAAGAAAATGTTGATTTTATTTATCATATGAAGTTACTTTACAGTTGTTGTGATAATACAATAGCGGCAAAGTCCAACGAAAATATCACACGTTAGTGGGATATTTAATATAATAATATGCGTTTTGCACGATGTTCAAGTAATCGTATGCGAAAATGTTTAATGTGTGATCCAAACTCACGGACATTTTCTAAATCCTTTTCCTAATCTCTCCGATAGTTGAAGATATTCTGTATTTTCGCTCGATAAGTATTTCTTTAGGTAAACTCTGTTTCTACCACTAGGAGCTGTATCTTCATCAGAATTTTGCCTTGATATTTAATTACATAATTCACTATTGGTAGGTTACACATTTGTGGGTGGACCAAGGATGCTGTTACAATATGTTTTATCTGCACGTCATAATTTTGGCGAGTATTTTTCTCCAACTCCCTACTTGCAATGTTGACAAATTTATTCTTAGTTAGGCTTTTTGGGTTTTCTATTAAGGCCTAACAGGGTGTTTAAAACCGTTAGCTTCTCTTAATTGTATTGTCTCATTCGTAGTGGTCTTTTAACTAATATACGATGTATCGTATAATATATCGGATGTGTCAAAATTTTAATTTGAAACTTCATAGTGAAACTCCTGTTGTCAACATTCCGTCATACTTGTTATTCATAGACATTATTTTAACTTTAAATTCTAATCTGTTTTCAAATAGACGTTCTGATAAATTTCTATTAACAAAGAATTTGGTATCTCTGGATTTCTATTGTACCCATATACCTGCCAGTTGTATATTTCTTCGTCTTACAGACTTTCTGGCGCGGTCTTCGGTACTGGAATAACCGAAATTTAACAAAAGGAATGGTCTTAGTCATTTATTAAAAAAAATAAATCAACTTTTATATAATTAAGTTAATATTATTTTATTGATATGATCACTAGATTGCGAATGAGTTCAACAGTAATTTGAGTCTTGGCGGTAGAAATTGATGGATTGCGGAGACGTATGAGAATACCCAGGTTACAAGATATTAGAAATACATATATTAAACAATAAATGGGTGCACAATAGACTGTTATGGATAGGATAACAACGAGAGCTTTACAGTGTATGGACATGTATAATGGACGTCGGAGGAACAGTGACTTAAACGGGTGTTAGATTGGTTGGTACCAGCAACACAGAAGAAAGGGTAAAGTAGAACATGGTATGAGGGAATATATTATGATGCCATGATGAAGAGGAGTGTGGATTGACAATGAGAAGATAGGAATCTCTGGAAAGCAGGAATTAAAGGCAAACCTGCTGTAAAGTGGAAATCCTGTATTAAATATTAAAAAAAAGTAATATATGATAACTTGGAAGCAGATCTTAAGTAAGATTCCTTGTGATAAATATAGTAAAATTAAATTAGCTCATTTGCCTGTTTTTTGGCACAATTCACTCTTTCCTGGTTTCAAACGGCGTCAATTTGATTCTCACATCGTGCCGCTCACATTTAACAGCTTGTTTTGTAAAACAGACAACTATCTCCTAGTGGAACACGTGAGAACTAGTATGGTATCATCCCGTTATACAACCTGTGCATCAAGACATGAATTAAAGAGTGTGTATAGATTATTTATATACAACACTGTAGGTTTTGACTGTTTTCAACTATCAATAGCTTATATCAACTTTCAAAAACAGAATATAATGAAATCTTCCCCCACAAAGGAACTGTCTGGATACAATTCCTTGATGTTATAAACTTAATATATCTCAAAGCGGAGCAACTTTAACTCATTTGTTAAGTAAAATTTTTATTTATTTATTTTTGACGATATCTAAATACATTTGATTCTTTCTGACCAAATATTACCTTTATATTTTAATAAATCCAGATTCTCACAAAATTAGCTCATTACCAGGAAGTGCAGAAAGCATAGATTTGTAATTTTAACTATATTAATCAATTTTAATTTGTTAGCTCAATTTATTCTTTTGCGTCCAATTTAAAATCATGATATACTTATCGGTTCATATAAAAGTATTTAACGAATAGCCTGATAATAAGATTTATACTAATATCAAGATGAGAACATTTGGTCAAAATCAACAAAAATAAATCAGTATTCACCCTTCTGTCTTTTGAGACCCCTTCACACATATATGACTATATATTTAAAAGGACGTTTATCCAAATTTGCACAAATGTAACCTCTTTGTCTATTTCAACGGGCGTAAGTCATAATTCTTGGTTTGGAATAAAATTGTTATAGTGCGAGAGAGCGTCAAATCGCGAGAAGGCTTCGTAAGTAGTGCGGAATTGTGTAATACTGCGCTTGCGCGTGACCATTATTAAAATTTAGATTGTCATATAGTAAGCCCCACTTCTCGCTATTAGTGGAACCAGATTAAATAATTGTGGAAATGATTTAATTCATGACCTAGAAGAGCAGATGATTCAACAATCTAGTCGTTCTACCAGCAAAACGGAAAGTTTTTCTCTTCATTAAGTTGTGACTCACCTGAATCTTGTGCGGAAGAGAATCTCACAAACCACCACAACCAGCCTGGAACACACAGTCATTTTTGTTAACTTTCAGGTACGTGAACTGGAACTGGAGAGTCCCAGCCTGATATCATCTTAATTATTTACATTAGGAGGATTGGTAGTGAAGTTCTGTGGACGAGATGAGACGCAGATGAATTGGTTGAGATATTTATGACTGATATGCAGCTGACGCCTGGTTTTGGCTGGATTCTAGTGTTTGTCGCTTGCAATTTTCCATAGAATGTTCTTATATTACTGTTGCACTACAAGCATTTTACCATTTGATACTATCTTAAACATATTGAAACGATTCGTTCTTACAATTTTTAAATATTTATGTAATTACACGAACATAGTGAATGAAGTTCTACAGAATCGCAGACCGCATTTACGAGACGGCAAATGCTTAATGATGGTTGTGGAATCGGTGTTACCAACTTTCCCAATAAATTCCAAAAAAATATTTTTAAAAATTGACTTAATTTTGTTAGGTTCTGTTGGAACAAGTTAGTGAACGCAAGATTAGTTTATTAATCAACATGTATGAAATTTATTTTGTTAGGTTAGGAAGAGGGAAGTTGGTTTATGTCCCTATATTATAAACATTTTGGAATTTATTGCAAAATTTGATAACTCCGATTTCCCTGCCTCTAGCGGTAGCTGCATTAAACATTCGATCATATCGCGCATGCCCGCTGTGATTCTGTAGAACTTAGAAAAAATGTGAACGGCAAACTCTAAATTTTTGCCTGGATTTCATAACAAATTCATTAAACGCTATCAATTCTTGCAACGTAAGAAATTAATTTGAAATTACTTTTTATTTTTTTATTTGTAAGAATCTTAAAAAAATAACATATAAGAACCCACGCAACATCCAATACAGAATTACACTCTTATAATATGCTTAACTGACTCGTCCTACGGAATGTTGAGGTTGTTATGACTAATAATTCAAGAAAAATATAAACAACACTGACAGTCTGTATCTAGACTTTGTGCTAACAAAATATTAATTATTGCTAACAGAGTTATCTCAAACTGTAACATATGTTTTTATGGCGGCTCCTTTGCAAGATAGAAGCATGGCTTCACAGCATTTGGTGGATGGGAATTACAATGTATATAGAGAAAGATTTGCGTTTAGATCGGTACTTGCTCAGGTAGCTCAGTTGGTAGAGCACTTGGTCTAGAGAACCAAGGGTCCCGGGTTCAAGTCCCGGTCTGAGCGTATAATTTTTCTCTTCAAATATGATTTATCCATCATTGAGATGTACGAAATCAATAATAAAAACTTGGAAAAAGCCGTACTGGCTGTAATGTATAATTCCCAAATATGTCTTCTTAATAAAGGAGGCCGCCATTTGCAAGATAGAAGCATGGTTTTCACAGCATTTGGTGGAGGGGAATTACAATGTTATATAGAGAAAAATTTGCAGTTTAGATAGGTACTTGCTCAGGGTAGCTCAGTTGGTAGAGCACTTGGTCTAGAGAACCAAGGGTCCCGGGTTCAAGTCAGGGTCCTGAGCGTATAATTTTTCTCTTCAAAAAGTTGTAACATATGTTACGTGATTGAGAAAAATGTGCTGGATTCAAATCATGGGGACTACCAACCTGGCGGAGTTTTTTTCCTGCTTTTCCTCAATCATTAAGGCAAATGCTGAGTTCGAATTGTACTGTAACGTCTAATTTCATTTGGACTTCTTCCTCTGGGAGTATGTAAAATACCGTTTGTTTGCGACTCCAGTACAAAATATTCATGGTTTACGAACCCGTATCCTTGACACAAATTCAACAGTACCAGTGGACATGTTGGACAGAACGTGGCACGAAATCGAATACAGACTTGATACTGTTCGTGCTACTAATGGTGCAATGTAGAGTTGTTTTACTGTGTGTCAATGAAAATTCTTTGAGGTTCTGTTTGGTTTAATACCGGCCTCGCTTCATAATTTCGCTTATTTTGTTAGTTATAATTACTTAAAATCTGGGAGTTTCGAAACGGAAACCGTGTATATATATATATATATATATATATATATATATATATATGCTAGTGTTACCTGAAAGGAAGTTTTAAATGAAAAAAGCACGAAATTATAATGTGCAATGCACATCAGTACTCACAATTGACAAATAATAAATACTGATGGTCACTGAATTATATAATACATATGAAAATCAAATAAAACTATGTTTTATTTTTATTTAATTAATGAATATATATTGTATATTTCCATTGAATAAATTATGCAACTAGATTAATTTCTTCTTAATTTTCCATACTATATTCTTGCTATTTTTTGTTCTACATACTTCTGTGTTCTCTAACATTCTGCACTATTTTAAACGTTATAGTTACAACACTTTTCTTCCGCTAGATGCCGGACATATCTATGAAATCGGAATGGCCAACATTCGAAATACAATGTATGTTTTTATTTATTTATTTTACAGTTTTAAAAATACTAACACTTTTGAACTTTACAGGAAGTAACACTATGATATATATTTTCAATCTAAAATAAATTATTTATCACCTCAGCTCGTTATCAGTGTTATACTGGTATCAGAACACAATTTGCTCAGTAATTGCAAGATCCAGTATTTCTCATCATTGTGTCGTAATGAAGTATATCTTATTCCTCCTCCTGTAGGTGGACTGATGAACCATCAAACCAAATTCCTGGCAGTTTCAAATTCAATAAGAGATAAATAGAGGAAATATTGTTGCTAGGTGTGAAAAATGTCGTCAGAATAATGATATACCACTTTATATTAATTCCTTACCGTTTTTATTTAAAATGTTATGCTTCTGTTATTTTTCCCTCTTGAATAAATTTTGTATGACAAGAAGTACATATTTTGAATTGTAAATGCTACGAAATAAACTACCAGATGGGAAAAAAATATAATAGAATGAAACGCGGAGAAATAAAAATGAGTGGACCTACAAAGTGGTTAAACGTATAAAAGTTGTGGACAATTGGACGAAATGTATCTGGCATATAATGTTTTATTTATGAAAATCATTAAATCTGGCTGAATAAAAATAAGATCATTTGTTTTAGAACATGCCATCAAAACTTTGGAGAATTAAGAAGGACTACAACTCAGTAGTATTAATAATGTTGATGATGTAGTATTATTGAGTGATAACAAGAAGATACTGAAGGCCAACATGCACACTCTAGTGAGAAACACTAAGAAATTGAGACTGGAAGTAAACATAAACTAAACATATGTTCACACATAGAAATGCATTATGTATAATGGAAATGGACAACTAATAAAAACTTATGGAAAATTTGAAATGGCCTAAATCAAATATCTAGGAACAATAAATACAAACAGAAATGAGATCAATCCCGAGGGCAGGTCTTTCATTTCAATCATAGCATTTTCATGCTATGCTTTGCCGCTTTACTAGGCAGTTTTAGGTGTGATAGCTTCTCATTGCTTTTCCATACCGGTGAGGGATTATGATGACTATTTAACTCATGCCCCAAATGGGAGTCAATGACGTTTCAATGATTTCTGTTTTACAACCAATCAGAGTCGTGTTTCACGAAATATTTATCAGTGTTATAATTACCATATTAAAGACAGCTCCTCCTTTTTAATATTCTGAACAGGTCTGACCATTATTTTGCAGTGACAGAGCCTGCGAGAAATACGGCTACCAGATTGTATATATAGTGCATGATTGTCAACACATGCCGCATGCGGGAGTTAATATAAAAACATTTGTAGCAATTGATTATACCACCAAAAAAAGAAACCACTGTTTGCACTTTCTTAAATGTATTTTTTCCCAGGTAACAAACAATCCAGAAAAATATAATTGCAATATTTACATCATATGACATCAGAAATGAATTAATATACAGTTTGATGTGTTTCATTTTTTCTCCACTAGAGAGCATTCTTACAATATTGCGTTCCTTTGGCAATAAATAGTATGATCTGGTTGCAGAGATAAACAAAAGAAGCAGATGAAGCGTGCCTATCGTTTCTCATTTGATTTCAAACATCGCCATTTACATTAAATATATAAATATTTTAAAATAACTTCAGTTAAATAATGATTTGTGAGTAAACAGCTTAATTTTATTCCTTAAATAGTCCTAACAAATGCCACTCTTGATTTCCAAATTCTCTAGATAAATTGGAAATCACTCGTGGCATTACTTATGATAATGATAAGGATGGTGATGATGATATCCGAATGATTCTCGGGGACCGTTTGGCCCTAAGCTTCCTGACATTTGTCTTACAAGTGAGAAAAAAACCGGAAAAACCACACCCAGGACCCTGTCCCGACCGGGAATCGAACTCGGGGCCGCTGCGCGACAAGGCAACACGCTATCTCGAGGCCACAGCGGTAGACTGGGATGAGATATACTAATATATTAAACTTAGGATTAATTCTGGATATGCATGCTATTGTGCATTAGAGGAACTCTTGTCATCCCAAAAACTTTCCAAAAACAAACTGAAAATATATAAAAATGTTATTCACCCAGATATGTAATATTGAATCGAAAGATGCCTCTTACTTTAAGAGAGGAAAGAAGATTACGAGTATTTGACAATAAAGTTCTTAGAAAAACATTTTGGCCAAAAAGAGATGAACAGACAGATGAATGGAGAAAACTTTATAATAGTGAGCTACATGGAATGTATAGGAAGCGAGATATAATAAGAAAAATTAAGTATCACAGACTGCAATAGGCAGGACATGTGGTACGAATGGGGAATGAAAGAGGTGGTGAATGCTAATTGTAGGAAAACAAGAAGGAAAACTCCCAGTTGGTAGACCATGAATGAGGTGGGAGAATAAGATTATCAATGATTTGAGGGAAGTAGATTAAGTGTGAATGATTGGAAATCATTAGCGCAGCATGGGTATGTATAAAGAGCTTATGTCCGCCTGGCCATGAACCTACGGGTGCGATAGCGCCAGTGAGTTATTTAGTTTCTACATTAAAATAATTGAAAGTGTTTTACGAAATAACTTTTATAGAAATTCCGGTAAACATTTAAAGTCTCCCGTAAAACCCTACTTTGAACCCTTGCAACGTAAATAGCTGTTATAGTCCACGATATCAATAAACAGAACAGCAATAATCACAGTAAACAGTGTTCCTTCATTACGAAAATATATTAATAAGAACTAAACTGAACACCACAGTGCGACAGGCCTGGTTTAACAGCCAACTGCTGGCCTTACATCAACATTGTCTGTCAGTCACAAATGTGGACGGTCATCCCGCCAGTATAGGAGTAACATGTGGTCAACATATCCCACCCCTCAGCAGTTGTAGTTTTTTCCAACCTAGAACCGCTACCTCTAACAGTAACGTAATTACGTTATGTTGTAAAAAATTGAAATCTGAAACAAAAGCCTGTGAACAAACATTGCCGTCTCTTTCAGACTCACATTTGAATTGCGATGATAATAATAATCAAAGTGCGGTTAAATAAAATACAACTAATGCTATCATAATGTTGCATAAATAAAATTAATCTTAGAATCTCCTGGTTATTATCGCAAGAATAAAAATTTAAATTCCGACTGGAGTAATATCAACGGTTTTTATTCGTGGTTTTCGTTAGAAATGAGGCAAATGCTGTTTAAACAAAGTATTTATCGAGATTAATTTCCTTATGAAGCATGGTTTGCATGTATATACTGCATACATCTTTAGTGTGGGCACGGGAAAATGCTCCTTGGCGGCAGTTTCATTACCAAACTAATTTACCTATAGACGTTAACGAGTGACATGTGGTTAGCAGAAATGAGACATTTTGTAGGCAACTAAGGTATTTCTTAAATGAAGACCCGTTAAATTTTGCACAGACACCATTATTTCCACGCTTGCGGTCCTTCAGATTCGGGACCCACATCTTGAAGTCCCCTCGGAGGAATTGTCCCTAGGATTTATCCATCCTAAAATACAAACCGGGTTTAAACCCGCATCTCTCGGGACTAGAGCGAGGAACATAACCGCTAGACCACTACGGCGACAAGTACAGTTTACTAAATATAAGACTATTAAACGCACCGATAATAATACATGATTACGCACTTCCACAGTCTTCGTGTAAACAGAACAAACATAGATCTTAGACGTGATATCACACAAATACATAGTCTATTTATGGCCCCTGTACAGTTAGCAGCTTTAAATATTCCCTACTGTAAAATTTTATATTCAGGGTGTAAACGATTTAAATGGAAGATATACATTATGATGATTTTTATTTTCTATTTTTTATATTTCGTTCCGCACACCCTCTATCTTCCCCCTTTCGGCCAAATTTCATAACGAATCAAATTTCTTTACCATAAATTAAGATTAACCATTGCAGCACAGGACCTAAATTTCATCATTGCATCTGTCGCCGTCTTCCGGAAACCAAGCGCCATTTCTCTCTCTCCATCCATTTATCTTCCTCCAATTCTCTGATATTCATAGCAGCTTGTACACCTATCTAATTTTTCTTCGGTCTTCCTCCTTTCCATTGGGATCAATTCCTTAATAATTTTAGGCAATCTTTGCTTTGGCATTCTTTTGACATGGCCATGTCACTGTAATATTTTCTTTTGTATAATGTCTGTGATGTCCGGCTGTTCTTGCACACCCGTAATTTCCATTATTTCTTTATTTCATTTTTTTTTCCATTCTAGATTTGCCAGCTGATCTTCTTAAAACATCTATTTCTGTATTTAAAATAGTTTGCATTTGCCTGATAAGAATTACTCAGACTTCAGCACCATATGTTATAATGCTTTGAATTATGGTTTGATATATTTGTAATTTTCTATTTTTTGTAATATTTCTGCTCCAGGACCTAAATGTATAATTTTTAATAAATACATACAACAAGAGTATTATTTATTCATTTTTCTATCGTCTTAAACAAGGTAATAAAATCGATAAATATATTAAATTACAGCAGACATTTTTATACCTCACAAAATATGTATATTTATGTTGATGCTAGCTGATGATGGGGGTGATAGTATTCTAAATTAGCACCCAGAATCGTGAGGAATTTTGGGTAGCCATAATAAGTAGCGGCTCCACGTTGAAAAAACTGCATTGTCGGCTGGTGATTCCGATATGTTGACCTTATGTCATCCCTACACTGGCAGGATGATCATCTATCTCTGTGATTAACACATGTAGATTTGTTAATTCCCAATAGTTTAAATGGGAGTTTTGGCGCTGGATTTTAGTGCTTTGCAGTTGAAAAGACAATTTTTTTAGACATAGCCTTTGTACATTATATGCTTCTCGGGAAGAAATTTAACTCTTGAACCATGGAGATTTTCCATCATCACTGCTTTGCAGTTAAAAACGTCAGATCAAACTGTTGCCATTTTTTGTCAACACTAAATATCAACAATAGAGCTACTAAGTAATCGGTTGACAAACAGAGGAAACAATCGTACTTAACTGTTTTGTGTTTGCCTGTTTATATATAGGTTAATCCCAAGCATCATACGTCGTTAGCATTCTTATAGACATTTTGGTTTTAGTGTCGCGCGTGTTCTAGTTCGATGCGGCGCGAGTTTGTCATCTTAAATTTGAACAAAATACACTTTAAATTACTTCTTGCAAACAATGGATTAAAAAAAAAAGTTTTATAATAATATACACGGAACCAACTGTATACAGTATACAGTTTGTGTGAACTGAACTCTTTTTTGTGGAATTTCCTACAAAGCTGTGATTCTCCCCCCCACCCTTACGATTATATATAGCCTACTAGCTAAAACACGGTGTACGCTGATACGCGTATTTATATAAATGTGCTACCATGTTTAGTTGAAGAAGTGAAAAAAAAAATATTATTAACTTTTTGTATCGTAATAAATTTTAGATACAACATGCTGTTTATCCTCTGTTGCTAGCGAATCTACTTATCCCGATCATCTTGACATAAATGAGCTGAAAGACAAAAATGGTTATTGAGAGTTATTCGTAAAATATAGACATTTTCTGTCGCGGATTTTTTTTTTTTTTTTTGGGATATTCAATTCTGTGTACATTAATTTGGTGTATATGTTACAGTTTAGGCAGCTGAAGTCATTTTAACGTCCAAAACGTTCCGAAAAACACATTTTTCACTTGAAAACATAATTTTTAAGAATGAAGGTATTGAGTATTAGAACTCTCTTATAGCCTGAAACCTTCCCAGGAAACTCCTGAACATTTTCATAAAAAATCAATCATAATGGTGTAGTAAAGCATGAAGATAAAACAGACAGACATACGTTCGTTTATTTTTCAAGAAAACAATCATTCGGGCGGGATAATGTAAAGTAAATGTTCTGAAATCAACACATTCATAAATTGTAAGTTCAAATAAAACATTTCTGAGTGGAGCTGAAGAAGCTAATTAATAACGCGATACTTTTAAGACATTTAAAAAAACAACCTGGATGTCACCCCGCTTCACTTCAAGCACCGAGTGTACATATCACATGTGAACACACTAACAATTGATAATTCACATGTTTTTCGTTTAAGACTCTGAGGTCCTTAACACAAACTGTTGGGCAGCAATTTCAATACAACCATTTTGTTCCCGGTTTAATTAACTTACACTCTGTTCATGTACAGCAAAGAGAGACAGCAAAATGAGAAAGTCTAAATTACGTGTAATATCAATACAAGATAAAACAACACGATTTGGATGCTCGTGCACCACAATCGATATCCGAAAAGAAAACTTATTTTAGGTCCATTATTAAGATAAGAATACAAGTACATTAATCAATATAACTATGGGAATTACAATGTATATAGAGAAAGATTTGCGTTTAGATCGGTACTTGCTCAGGTAGCTCAGTTGGTAGAGCACTTGGTCTAGAGAACCAAGGGTCCCGGGTTCAAGTCCCGGTCTGAGCGTATAATTTTTCTCTTCAAATATAACTATGTTTATGGAACCCAAGTATTTGAGAACAAAGTTTTTTAGAACATTTTTGGACCAAAGAGAGGTGAAGAGACATTTGAATGGAGAAGACTACAGTGAACTACATGGTGTTTATAGGAAGCCAGTTATATAAAGAACAGTTAAGCCTCATATTCTGCGATGGGCAGGACATGTGGCACGAACGGGAAATCAAAAACATGCACGGAAGCTTCTTGTACGAAAACCAGAGGTAAAACGCCAGTTGGTAGACCAAGAATGAGGTGGGAGACTAGCATTAACCATTATTTGAGGGAAATAAAATATACAGAGGATGATTGGAAAACATTAATTCAGGATATGGATATATGGATATATACATCCGCGCGGCCATGAACCTACGGGTTCGATAGTACCAGTGAGTTAGTCATATAACACATGCATTAAGACCATTCCTCCTTCACTGGTACCTTTACGCACCCAATTGGTTCAGTTCATACATCCTGTATCCTGTTCTCTAGGATCCATCCTAATATTATCCTTCCAATTACGCCTTGCTAGTGGAATTTTCCAAGAGCTAAGAAACATTGAAACCAGCAATTGTAGCCATACGACCTATCCATGTAAAACTTGTATATTTAATAACACTGGGAAACTAGGATGGTATAAATTATGTAGTTTCTCATTGTGATGTTGCCTCCAATCTCCATTTCCATCTTAATGTGACTGTGTATATGTTTTTGGATTCTACTTTTAATACTTTACTAAATATTTGAACATTTCCGAAATTTTCAGATTTGCACTAATACAGTATACAAGGTGTGTCCGGGATTACTGATTCAAAAAATCAGACCTACGTCCCAAATTTCCCAATTGTGTTTTTCAAGGCTACAGTATTTAGTGTTTTTACTTAAAATGTCAAAATTTGTAACATAAGTGACTATTTTCCACACATCTGTACAGCAACCGTAGACAAGACTATCGCTTTATAAATGTTAATCTTAAGATTGTTAGACAAAAGTCAAAAAAACAGACAACTTTTAATCGAATCTGAAAGTATTCAATTCACTACGGATTAAAAAAAATTATGATGAAATTATGTGAGGTATGAAACTCACCGAAACTGAAGATAATTGCGTACAGCTTCATGTCTCTTGTTCGGCGTCAATTTGAAGACTAAAGACGGCGCGCTATGACCCTGTGCAGCGATACCCCACAAAAGAGATGCCCGATAATAATGTTAGAGGGTGGTACCTAGACACCAGTGACATCAAGTGATTTGAAGGAATAACTAATTACAGCTTGCTGAATTACCGATGAAAATCATTAGCGCCATTTAGACCAAATTTAGACAATCTAAAGAAACTCCATATCAGTGATAAAATTAACTAATTGGAACTATCGAAACATAGGATGATGGTAGCGTGGACATGAGATCTCCGTATATCCGTATCCTGGCTGTTTTATAATCATTTCCAGTATAATTTACTTCCCGCAAAACATGGTTAATGTTATTCTCCCACCTCATCATTGCTGTACCAACTGTGTGGTTTCCCTCTCATTTCCCTATAAGAAGCTTCCTTGCTCCTCTCTCTTTATGCATTTGTGCCACATGTCCTGCCCATCGCAGTCTACGAGACTTAACTGTTCGTATTATTTCTACTGCTACTACTCCTTGGCGCGACAGGTCTAGAAGGCCCTTGGCTTACCGGCCGGCTGCTGGCCTCACATCTACATATGTTATTCACAGAAGTAGACGGTCATCCTGTCAGTGTAGCGGTGACATGTGGTCAGCATGTCGGGTCCCCCAACTGTTATAGCTGGTTTTCTCATCCTGGAGCCGCTACTTATTGTAGCAACCCAAATTCCTCAAGATGCTGGGTGGGCACCGGTCCCATAGTGACCGAAATTCCATGAGAAAAGTTTTTCTCCATGGAGACTCGGGGGGGGGAAGAGGATAATTGGGATTTCTTGCTCCTTGATCTGGTCAAAAGCCCTGATGGAACTGACACCTAACCTCTGGGGCGAATTTCGGTGAAGTCCGGAGGGTCTAACTTAGTCTCATCCACTCTTCTAACCACCTGTTACTTGGACCGTCGGTATCTTCTTAAGTTCTTTTAAGATTTTAAGATGCAGAAGAGAGAGAGAGAGAGAGAGAGAGAGAGAGAGAGAGAGAGAGAGAGAGAGAGAGAGTGGTGTGTTGGAAGACACGGGGAACTACCACACCTATATATCCATAGTAAATCTGCAAACATTGCATTGTGAGTCTTTCCACGGTAAAACACCTCGGACGTAAATAAATGGTTTGTATGCTGAGTTAAGGAAACAATGGAAAATGGTGAGTTTGCATTGAAAGACCTGCTCTTTGGCAGAACACTATGAATGAAATGGAGATTCGAACCAGCTCAAGTCCCATAGCTCTGCGCCGAGGCTCTTGCCTTAACCACTCAGCTATGGCGCGGGACTCCTAATTGTATGTAGTTTACTATCAAATGTGGCTCAGTGTTACCGAGTTTTTTCCGTTTGACTTTTTGTTCATCTCTCTTTGGTACAACACATTTTTCAGATGAATTTTTTCTCAAATAATCAAACTGTAATTCTAGTTCTCCCTAAAAGCAAGAGCCAATGTTTACAATATCAATTGAGAAAATAACAATTTTATTAATTTTTAGATTAACATTTTTTTAGATAACTTGGGACGACAAGAATCCCTGTAGTACATAATAGCACAACTGATGCCAAGTTTAGATGTTTGTGCATTTCATTCCTTGATATTTGAATTCACCGACTTCCACAAATTGTCTCTGATTTGTCATTAACCGTCCATTCCATAAATTAAATTGGAAAACGCTTGCGTAACAATAGAGAATTTTGAAAAATGACAATTTAGAGAAATGATGGAGGTTATGATATTTACCCACCCTATAATGCTACTGGGGAGGCATATTTGTTATGCTACCGTTCGCAAGATCATATTAAAGTGACAGATATTTCAGCACAAACAGGATTATCAATTTTTTATTTCATTTTTAACTCCAGCTCTTATCACTGTATTTTTGTGTGTTTAATATGACAAAATTTAAAGTATATCCTGAGGTTAACCATACTTACAATTTTAAAATATGTTTCTGTACAATTAGAATCATTTCTAAAAGTTTGTACATTAGGTCATGTATACATATTTTTATTAATTAAGTAATATAATTAATACAGCTTTTTAAATAGGTTTTCTTATCATACATAACTTACTTATCGTCTGTAGGCAATGAAAACCTCGTAACTCCATCAGTCATGGAAAACCACTAACTCCAGTGGCCAGCACAGAAATATGTGATGCATAACCTGTTGAGAACACGGACTTCAAATTTGTTAATAACTTGACTTGTATTATGTAGTAAAATATGTGGGAACTATCGCTGTATCAATTTTCATAATTATTTAATACAGTTATTTCTTTCTCCTGTAAAATCTACCAAAATGGAGTTATAAAGTTTTCATTGATATAATTTTTTTAATGCTATCAAGAATACGTCTAGTTTTACTTTTTTAGATTAACCTTAGACTAAAGTGAATGGATCATACAGAACCGTATAGACACTTACCAATAAGTTGTTTCTCTGCTGTCGCATTGCACAATTAAGGTGAGACGGTAGGCCTATCCCATCAGTGTTAAAACATGTGAATTTGAGACCCATTTTCTCAGGAACTACTAAATGGATTGTAATGAAATTTTTACAGTATATTAAATGAAGTTTGTAAAGACCACGGAACATCATTCAAACTTTGATCTAGATATTCATGTTCTCTATAGACCTATGTATTTTTCCACTAGTCTTTTTTTTATTTAAAATTACTTACTTACTCACTCACTGGCACTATCGAACCCGTAGGTTCAAGGCCGCGCGGACATAAGCTCTCCATACATCCCTATCCTGAGCTAATGCTTTCCAAGCATTCCCTGTATAATCTACTTCCCTCAAATCATAGTTAATGTTGTTCTCCCACCTCATTATTGGTCTACCAACTGGGCGTTTTCCTTCTGGATTTCCTGCAAGAAATTTCAATGCACGTCTTTCATTCTCCATACGCGCAACATGTCCTGCCCATCGCAGTCTACGAGACTTAACTGTTCTTATTATATCTGGCTTCCTATAAAGACCATGTAGTTCATTGTTATGTAGTCTTCTCCATTCACCTGTCTGTACATCTCTCTTTGGTCCAAAAATTTTCCTAAGAACTTTATTTTCAAATACTCGTAATCTCCTTTCCTCCCTTAAAGTAAGAGTCCATGTTTCGCACCCATATAATATAACTGGTAGAATAATAGTTTTATACATTTTCAGCTTAACGTTTTTTGAAAGGAATTGGGACATCAAAAGTCTCTGCAATGCATAATAGCATGCATTTCCAGAATTGAGCCTATGTTTAATTTCTTTGTGCATCTCATTCCTATTTGTGATTATTGTTCCTAGGTATTTGAATTCAGCCACTTCCTCAAAATTTCCCTCATTTGTCATTAGCTGTCCATTTCCATTATATACTGAATTTCTACGTGTGACCATATATTTAGTTTTACTGATATTTACTTCCAGTCCTAATTATTTAGTGTTACTCAATAGTGTGTGCGTGTTGGCCTTTAGTATCTCCTCGCTATCGGCCAGTAGTACTACATCATCAGCATAAACTAACAGCTTATTAATACCATTCAGTTGTAAGCCTTCCTCATTCTCTAAAGATTTAATGGCATGCTCTAGTACAAAATTAAACAGTAGAGGAGATAGTGCATCTCCTTGCTTCAACCCATTCTGGATTTCAAAAGTGTCTGAAAACTGTTTGCCTACATGCACCCTACTCTTTGAGCCATTTAGACACATTCGTGTAAGTCTAACTAACTTTTTAGGAATTCCGAACTCCAGCAGGATACTATATAACGTCTCCCTCTTAATTGAATCATATGCATTTTTGAAGTCTACATATAGTTGATGTACAGTACCATTATATTCCCATTTCTTTTCTAAAATCTGTCTTATACTAAAAATCTGATCTGTTGTAGACCTGTTTCTTCTAAATGCACATTGATGATCTCCTAGAATGTCATCAATATAGGGAGTAAGTCTGCTTACTAATATATTCGTTAGAATTTTGTACGAAGTTGAAAGTAATGAGATGCCCCTGTAGTTGTTGCAATCAGTTTTATCTCCTTTCTTATAAATTGGTACGATAATTGATTCCTTCCATTCATCTGGAAGAGCTTCTTTTTCCCAAATCATACTAAGCAACCAGCGTATCTTGTCCATCAATTTTTCTCCCCCTGATTTTAACAGTTCTGCTGGGATCTCATCTGAACCTGATGCTTTATACATCTTCAATTTTTCAATTGCCATTTCAACCTCTAATGCGCTTGGCTCTGCGACTAGCATTTCTGCTGTCTGTAACTTATCCTCCTCAATGTCCTGTTCTGTTTGTACATTTAATAGCTGATTAAAGTAACTTTCCCCATTTTCATTCCGAATTATGTTTGTTCTAGCCTGAAACCCTTTCTTCTCTATACTAATTCTCTGATATAATTCTCTAATGTTCCTATTTTTGCATTCATTTCAAGATCATTAATCTTCTCTCTCAAATATTCCCCCTTTTTACTCTATAGAAACTTGGTGGTTTCCCGTCTAACACTACCCAATTGCTCTAAATTTACCTCATTTGGCTCGTGTAACCATTTCATTTTTGCTAGCTTTCTTTTCTTTACAATGTCGACACATTCCTCATCAAACCATTTCTTGTTTTGCCTAAGACAATTTTCATATGATATCGTGAAAGGCTATCAAATAAGCATTCTAATTCTTCATAGAACTCATCCTTGATCTTGTCATCTTTATCTTCTGTGGGGGCATGTACATTTACAATTATAAAATCATGTCGTTTACCCTTTAGAATTATGTATGATGTCCTATCACTAACAAACTTAATATCTCGGATAGCGGATAGGATCCTCCTTCTGACTAAAAAACCCGTTCCAAATGCAGGTCTTTCTGCACCCCCATAGTATAATGCAAAGCTTCCTGATTCCTGACTACCTACTCCTGGCCACCTAATTTCCTGTAAAGCGACTATATCCAAGGGCGATTTATCTAATTCCCGCATTAATATCTCTAATGCCCCGCTGTTGTATAAAGTCCTAACATTCCATGTTCCTAGGAACATATCCCTGTGTTTGAGCCTTTGGCATGGGTTCCCTGAAGTAGTCCCCGCCCGGAGAACCGAATGGAGGACTATTTGACCTCCGGAAAATTTTACCCCAGATGAACCCATGTCCGCATTTCTTGACGGTTGTATTTTTACGGTGAAAGATCGCCACTCTTTCGCCCAAGGTACTTTTTTCGTCTGGCTTATCACCTTCGACCAGTCCGGCATGGGTAACCCTATCGACAGCAATGCTACCGTCGGCATAGCTCTCAGGATCATTTAAGCACGCAAGCGACTCCACCACGACAAGGTAAAGATACCATGGAGGGTTTTTATTTATAAATACTTTTAAAAAATCATAAGTGAGGATTTATAGAATATATCATGTTTGTGGTTTCATATCCTTAGTATAAGTAGGTTTACTGCCTGTAAAAATATCATGTAAATATCTCTAATAGTTGCTGAGATAACGGGGCAATATTTATAAAAAAATTCACTTTCGAGAAAACAAGGTTTAAAGTATAACACTCCGACAGCTGTCAAGTTAAAAATAAATTAACGCACTTATAATTGGCGTTACAGTAAATAATAATATACAGAAATGTTCAGATACGGAGACCATCCAATTATGAAAACAACATTTTTTCTCAAATTTGGGCCTACCGTCTTACCTTAAGACATTCTGAATTTTTTTTGTTCCCTATATATCACACCTTGGGAAGGAGAAGGCCACAAGTGTAAAAAGTTTAGTTCCGAATTATCAACAATAAAAGTTTTGAAAAATGTATAGTAAATATAAGTTTTTATATGGACACATTTTTATCCTGTCCCCATTTTCTTGCACGTGATTTGTGGTCATAAAGAAATATATTTTGACATTTTTATACTTATGACCCTCTTCTTCGCAAGGTGTGATTATGTATAATTTATCGTGACCGACATTATGGTAATCTGGGAAACAGAAGAAACTAATGAAGAGACGGAAATACAGATTTGAATGAAATTTGGACCATAAGGATGAGAAATAAAATTAATGGAAAGGTCCAGAAATGGGTGCACACGAATTATTCTAAGTTCCACAGAATCGCAGTGCGCATGCGCGAGTTGCGGGAGTTGCTGTAATGGTTTATGTAACTTTTGGTAAGTGGCTCAGTAGTTGGCGTTACCAAGTTTGTTAGAAAATTCCCAAATGCTAAAAAAAATGGACGTAAACTAACTTGTCATTTCCTACCCTAAGAAAACAATTTACATGCATATTATTTATTCCCAAATGCTAAAAAAAAGGGGGGGGACGTAAACCAAATTCCCATTTCCTAACCTAACAAAACAATTTACATGCATATTATTTAATAAACTATAAACAATTTTACGTACACTAACATTAAATATGGTTTGAAATTATTTTCAAATGTTGGTAACTCTGATTTGAGAGCCGCCTAGCGGATCTTACATGAAGCATTTCCGCGTATCTGAACCCGATGCACAATATTCGCATAATTTATAAATATTTAAAAATCGTAAGAAATGTTTACAAAATGGTACAAATAGTGCAAAATGTTATTATAAATGGTTGAAAAGTGTTTAGTGCATCAGTGGTATAAGAATGTAAGTGTAAAATTCTGTGCACCCATTTCTGGACCTCAGCCAAATTAATTAATTATTATCAATTTATTGTAAAAACTTAATTTTTAAAGAGACCCTACAAAAATACATAATTTATTTCTTCTTATTTGTGCATCAGCAGGTCTATTTGGTCATCTGTTTTTTTTACCTGAAACAAATGATTAATGATTATTAATATTAATGATTATTTAAATTTTCTTGATGGGAATATTATCGGGACAAAGTGGTATCAGTGTAAGGAGAGTAATGAAGCATAGGCTCACGATGTGAAATAAACAAATTAAACTTAGATCAGGGTGTCAATAATAATTTATTTCCATTGTAAAAGGGGACATTTAAAAAAAAAGTGGGACATTAATATGATATTAAAAAAACAGTTATTTTCTTTTTATCACAACACTTTTACCAACACAAATCAAAAACAACCAAAGTCATTGTTTATTACGTTTAAAATAAATATTTGTCCCTGCAAGGGGCATATAAATCCACTAATTAAACCTATTTCATCCAAATTTAAATTGTATTTCTCGCCCCTAAAATACCAGATTCAGCAGGAAATATCCTTCATTTCCTGCACTGACCATGGATTGACAATTTGAAAAATGTACCAGTTACCAATATATTACCATATTAAGGTAAAAAAAAAACAAAGATTATAGACCAAACAGTGCATCGTGGTCGTACAACTGGCGCTTTCTAACGTTCGTATTTATAATGAACAAAACGAAAGTCGCCATTCATAAATACATTGACAAAGCGTCAACCCAAAAACGGGACATTTGATCGTCCCCAAGAAAACTTTCGGGACAGCGGGACATTATCAAAAAAACAGGACTGTTCCGTAAAAAACAGGACAAATGGACACCTACAACAAACCTTAAACCATTAAATTAGGGACTATAAATTAATTTAAACCTAATGTACTTACCTACTGTTACTGCGGTCCACATAGTTTATATAGGTTTTCACAATCGTAATTTAAATCTCCAGCAACCTCAGCCAGATTCCAATTCACGATATCTCGGTTCTTTGATTTGCTGGGCCTAAAAATTAAAATTTTAATAAATCACTTTACTTTTAATATAGGTCCAGAACAGCTCAGAGCATTATTTTTGCGTTACATTGAACCAGAATGATATTTTATATTCAGCTACGGTCAGTTCCCAATAAACTAGGAGAAGTAACTGCACTCGAGATATCTATTGCTAACCTATTGCGTTCATTAATTGCAACTTCAGGGACTATTTAACTCATGCCCCAAATGGGAGTCAATGACCAATCACATTTCAATGATTTTTACTTACAACCAATCACAGTCGTTTTTCACCTCGATTTTATCAGTTTAATTTGATCACTGTAAAATCAAGCTCCTCTTTTTCAACATTCTGATAGATCATAGCAATATTTTTTACTGACGTCATGTGGCTACCAGATTGTATATATAGTGCACAAATGTAATCTTATCGTGGTTGCGGTAGCTAGTATAGAAACATTTGTAGCAGTTGATTATACCACAAATAAAAAAAAACCACTGTTAGCACTTTCCTAAATGTATTTGTTCCCAGGTAATAACTTTCCAGAAAAATATAATTGACATATTTACGTCATAGGACATCAGACAATTAATATACAGTTTGATGTGTTTCATTTTTTCTCCACTAGGGGGAACTCTTACAATATTGTGCTCCTTTGGCAATAAATATGATCTGGTTGCAGTGATAAAGAACAGAAACATAACGTTTCTCATATATTTCAAACAATACTTTGGCAATAAATAATAATATATGATTGCAATGATAAACAAGTGAAACATAACGTTTCTCATTTGTTTTCAAACATCGCCGTTTTCATTAAATATATAAATATTTAAAAATAACTATATTTAAATATTGATTTGTGAGTAAACAGTTTAATTTTGTTCGTTAAATAGTCATAACAAATACCATTCTTGATTTCCAAATCCTCTAGATAAATTCACGAATCACGCAGTGAGTTGTGAATTTATCGATGAATTGGAAATCACTCGTGACGTTACTTATGATAAGGTAGTGAACATATGACTCGTTTTAAATTATTGAATTTGTGATTAACCCTTAAATTCGCAATGTATCCTGTAGTACACATCAATAGGTTTAATTTATTCAATATTGTAATGAAGCTGAATTAAACACTTGTGTTGAATTACACAATATACCTAATTATGACAGTTATACACGATTTCGTTTTCACTGCGGTCTGTCACATTTAAGTAACTGGCAAAAGAAGTTAGTGTCTTGCCAATTTAAGGGATGTTTAGAAACAAATTATATAATAAATAAATAAATAAATTTTACTTACGACATGAGTTCTACGAACGCCTTTGGAAGTTTTGAAGAACGATCAAAACCAGTTTCCATTCTGTGTACTGTACAGATGAGGCGTTGCAAACATTCCTCTCCATTTGGAACATAACTCATGAAGTAGTCGTTCATTTTCCGGAAGATGTTCAGCCTTAAAAAGAAAACACACCTAATTTACAACAAAGTTACAGGGCATAATATTTTAACACTCCTAATTTCTGATTGTTATATTATATCCAGTCCACCGCTGTGGTCTCGAGGTAGCATGCTGCCTTGTCACGCAGCGGGCCCGGGTTCGATCCCCGGTCGGGGCAGCTTTTCTGGGTGAGATTTTTATCGGGGTTTTTCCTCACCTCTAAGATAAATGTCAGGAAAACTTTAAGGCCCAAACGGTCCCCGAAATCATACCCTTTCCATTACCATCATCATCATCATCATCATCATCCTTCACCGGTGTGGAAAGCAACGGGAAGCTACCACACCTACAATTCCCTAGTAAAGCTGCAAAGCATAGCATGCAAATGTTGTGATTGCAGTGAAAGACCTGCTTTCGGGAAGAATTACTATGGATGGATATTACAACTTTTTTGGTAAAATGTAGGCACTAAATAGTTTTAGTTTATTGGAATGTGTGTAAATGAAACAAAGAGTAGGATGTGTGTAAGCAATAAGTTTTGGATAATTTTGAATTCCACAGTGGGTTAAATCAAGGGTATGCACTACCTCCTCTACTATGTTTAATAAAGGTCAATAAAACTAAATAATAATATGTATACTAACCTATCTGTGATTTCAGAGATGGCCTTTCCACTTCTTTGGTCAGTAGTTTCCTCTGCATTGTTGAAAATGATTTTATATCCAGATTCAGGCATTATCCTTACAAATCCCTGGTCACCTGAAATCAAACAGTGCATCATCAAGTTCTATTTATTTATTGTCGGGTCTCCCAGCCGTTATAGTTGATGTTCCCAATCTGGAGTCGCTACTTATTGTAGCTACCCATATACCTCACGATGCTGGGTGGGCACCGATTATTATTTTATACAACTTTCCTCATTAGAGGACTACCTCAAGGACAAAGTGATACAGACAACTGATTTTTGGAATTGATGAAATACAATTTGTATTTGGCCGAAATTACATGAGAAAATTTCTTCCCTCACGGGGATTCGAACCAGCGCAAGTCCAGTAGCTCTGTACCAACGATTCTTGCTTTAACAACTTAGCTACTTTATTTCCTTCTCCCTTTAACATTTTGTAATGTATTTATTACGTAGAGGAACTTCGGATAATTTGAACCCAGTTTTGAATTTGTTGTTTTTCTTCTTTTAATTAAGGGATTTGAATTTTGTTTAATTACAGTGATTGTCATTAATGTTGTAATTATGAAATAGCATTGTTACTTTATTCAAATATGGAAACATTTTCGTAATTTTGTTTTACATTACAAGAAAAGTCCACTTTAGAATAGATTAGATTAGATTATCTGGTGGAGTTAAGGCCATGTGGCCTTCTCTTCCAATCACCAGGACAGACATATATTACATCAGAATATAACAATTTGAATTAACTCTAATATTAAATACTAAATAGAAATTTGATCAGAAAGATAATATCTATTATATTACGATCTAATTCCAACCAGTTAATGTTACTTAAAATTAAGACTAAAACTAATAATAAAATGTATACAAGCAAAACATATTAAATTGTCCCTGTCTAATGTATATAAAAATCAAAGAAAAATAATGTGATATAGAAAACTAATTTTACGATTAGGCCTATACAATATTTAAAACAAAGCAAAAGAAAATATCTGTTAATCTTAATATTATTTTCATAAACAATTAAATTTATTAATTGTTAAAAGAATACTATCAGTGATAACCGTATATGGTTAAGTGGACCGCAGAGTCCACCTTAGCTTTTAGTCTGTTTTTAAGTTTATTTACTCTATTAATTTATACAGACAGGCACAGATTAATCTATAAATATTTAAGACTAATCATAATTAAAAAGTGTTGATATTTATTTAATGTTTTGAAAAATTATTGATGATTATAACATTCACGGTCATTCAACTGCAGAAAGCGACGGTCTTTGGGTTTAGTAAAATAACAAGGATATTGAATAAAATTAATTAAATTAATGTTTTTTTACAGATAGCATCTTCATTAATAAAATATACGTATTCATGTAAAGTGGACGCAGAGGTTACACATTAACCGAATTCCTTTATTATGTTTAATTATTTTATACATGTCACATAATATCAACGAAATCTATCAGTATTTTAAAACATAATATAATATATTTAGGTGCTTTTCCAACATTAGTAATATTCAATAGCAGAAATTAAGAATTGATTCTTAGCTTGAAAATCTTTTAAAGTGGTAATTATCATAAATATCACAAATAAATCCTCATTCGCACAAATAATGAAATAAACTGGCCTTGAACCCGTCAACGTTTATGAGGGGAAGAAGTTAAAATATTTTCTATTCGAGGGCAGCACCAATTAAAAAGATATTAACAGGGTCCACTCAGAGAGAAGGGTTCACATTACCCGAACTTCCATATATTTATTTTCTTTTCTAACTGAACTGTACCCGAGCACGAGCTTTAACCATTTAATAGGGAGGTGATATAATGTTACTCAACTTGGGATGTGGAGTGGTAACAACATCCAGAAAGAATTACTTTTCTTTTCTTTAAACTGTGACTTCACAACTGCACAGAATTTACAAACATGGTTACTTTGTGTACCTAGAACTATGTTTTATAAATTTTCTAGAAATTAAAATAAATACTGAAATGATAGTGTTGTAAAAATTTGTAATATTTCGTCAATTTTTAATTACAACTGATTTAGTCAGCTGTACGATCACAAAATATGTAAACATTAACAATGTAAGATACATTAAGCTATTTTGCAATTTATTACATTTTGCAATCTAATTTACAGGTATAATGATGGTTCTTGAAATTCTATAAAAATTATATATTTATGTTGTTAGTTCTTTCAATAGACACATTATAAAGATTCCTGAAAAATGGCAAAGTAGACCTACAGTAACATTCATTATTTTAATATTATAATGATATTGTGAAAAGAAAAAATTAATGTCCGAACCAGGACCTCTAATTCTCCAGACTAGTGTGCAGCCCACTATACCATTCTGGACCTGGCACAAACATTAACAATTCTTTCCACATACACAAATCTATAATTCTCGTTTCGTCCGTTGTCAGGTAGGTGACACTACCATCGGCAACGGCCGGCTTAGTTTAGAAGCATCTATATTTGAGAATTTTACACCACCAATTTTTATAAGCAGTATACGATGTTATTTAACATTTTCCAATACTGTTATTTTAACACAGTTCCAATAATGAATCATATTATATTATAATGATATTGTGAAAGAAAGTGGGCTGCACACTAGTCTGGAGAACTAGAGGTCCACGATTCGATTCCTGGTTCGGACATTAATTTTTCTTTTCAGAATATCATTATAATATTATAATATTATACATTATTAGAACTGTGTTAAAATAACAGTATTGGAAAATGTTAAATAACATTGTTTACTGCTTATAAAAGTGGTGGTGTAAAATTCTCAAATATAGATACTTCTAAACGAAGCCGGCCGTTGCCGATGATAGTGTCACCTACCTGACAGCGGACGAAAGGAGAACTGTAGATTTGTATATGTCGAAAGAAAGTGTAGTGGGCTCCACACTAGTCTGGAGAACTAGAGGTCCACGGTTCGATACTTGGTTCCGATATTAATTTTTCTTTTCACAATATCATTATAATATTATAATATGATACGTTATTGGAACTGTGTTAAAATAACAGTATTGGAAAAGTGTTAATTAAATTTCATTATTTACCGTTACCTTCCAGGTATACACCCAATTAAGTCTAGGAATTTTAAAATACTACATCAAATGTAGACACTGAAATACTTGTGGAAACTGATTTGTATGAATTATTGTTTCCTGAAACTTAAGTGAGGAGGTGGGGTGGCACCGTTACCCAATCACATTAAACATTTTTTTCTTAGAAACGACCAAAAAATTTAAAAAAAATGAATTTTGAAAATCCCAGGGAAATAAATTTGATTTTTACGTTCATCGGTCAGCCTGCAGAGGGAGCAGAAATCAACCTACTGGATCCACAACCGCCGATTCAACAGTTAAAAAGAATTGATAATGATACATAGAGTATCCATACCATAGTGTGCAAGAAATATACAATTATGAGGTGAGTCGTGAAAATCTGACCCTCTATTAATTAAAATAGACCTCATAGTGTCATTTCCTTTAAATATTATATATACGAATATATATATACATATATATATATATATATATATATATATATATATATATATATATATACACACACACATACTGTATTATCCAGGTTTACGTTCCCGCATTTTACACCATTATTTAAAGGCCCTATATTCACAAAGTATTAAAAACCTCGCTTTTACGTAGAAATATTGTTTTCCCGAAATTTACGTAACATCATATCAATCTTAAGCGTTAAAGACCGAAGATATTAGATTTTTTATCGATTATCTCGCATCTTGGAACAAGAAGGTTCTTGGTTATGCCCTTACGTTGGGCGGTATTTGATACAAAGTATTTAATTAAGGGTAGGTTTTTGGTGATGGATTTTGGGTGTGGGGTTTATCACAGGATTTCTCGTAATGCGAGAATTTTAGGCTCGCGGTATAGTCAGGATTCCTAGGGTTCGGTGAGCGATGATTTCTTACCTCAGGGAATAACGAATAAGCTAATACGGGAAGAATTTTAATTAATAGCGATGATTTTGATTGAAGAAAATGTTGATTTTATTTATCATATGAAGTTACTTTACAGTTGTTGTGATAATACACTAGCGGCAAAGTCCAACGAAAATATCACACGTTAGTGGGATATTTAATATAATAATATGCGTTTTGTACGATGTTCAAGTAATCGTATGCGAAAATGTTTAATATGTAACCCAAACTCACGGAAATTTCCTTAATCCTTTTCCTATAGTTAGTAAATTAGATTCCTAAATTTAATTGATTCGCGTGTACTCTCTTCCGCTGTGAGAGGTTCGTTATATCTCTCCGATAGTTGAAGATATTCTGTATTTTCGCTCGATAAGTATTTCTTTAGGTAAACTCCGTTTCTACCACTAGGAGCTGTACCTTCGTCAGAATTTTGCCTTGATATTTAATTACATAATTTACTATTAGTAGGTTACACATTTGTGGGTGGACCCACGATTCTGTTACAATATTTTTTATCTGCACGTCATAGTTTTGGTGAGTATTTTTCTCCAAACTCCCTACTTGCAATGTTGACAAATTTATTCTTAGTTAGGCCTTTTGGGTTTTCTAATAAGGCCTAACAGGCTGTTTAAAACCGTTAGCTTCTCTTAATTGTATTGTGTCATTCGTAGTGATCTTTTAACTAATATATGTGACAAAATTTTAATTTGAAACTTCATAGTGAAACTCCAGTTTTTAACATTCCGTCATACTTGTTATTCATAGACATTATTATAACTTTAAATTCTAATCTGTTTTGAAATAGACGTTCTGATAAATTTCTATTAACAAAGTATTTGGTATCTCTAGGTTTCTATTGTACCCATGTACCTGCCACTTAAGTATTTCTTTGTCTTACAATACGTCTTTCAGACTTTCTGGCGCCGTCTTCTGTACTGGAATAACCGAACTATAACAAAAGGAATGGTCTTAGTCCTTTATTAAAAAATAAATCTACTTTTATATAATTAAGTTAAAATTATTTTATTGATATAATCACTAGATTGCGAATGAGTTCCTGAGTAATTTGAGTCTTGGCGGTAGAAATGGATGGATTGCGGAGACGTATGAGAATACCCAGGTTACAACATATTAGAAATACATATATTAAACAAGAAATTGGTGCACAATAGACTGTTATGGATAGGATAACAAAGAGAGTTTTACAGTGTATGGACATGTACAATGGACATCGGAGGAACAGTGACTTAAACGGGTGTTAGATTGGTTGGTACCAGCAACACAGAAGAGGGGGTAAAATAGAAGAACATTGTATGAGGGAATATATTATGATGCCATGATGAAGAGGAGTGTGGATTGCCAATAAGAAGATAGGAATCTCTGAAAAACAGCAATTAAAGGCAAACTGCTGTAAAGTGGAAAGCCTGTAGTAAATATTTCAAAAAAGTAATATATGATAACTTGGAAGCAGATCTTAAGTGCCTGTTTTTTGGCAGAATTTCACACTTTCCTGTTTTCAATCGGCGTCATTCTGATTCTCACGTTGTGCCGCTGACATTTAACAGCTTGTTTTCTAAAAGAGGCAACAATCTCTTACTGGAACACGTGAGAACTAGTATGGTATCATCCCGTTATGCAACCTGTGCATCAAGACATATACTTAAAGAGTGTGTATAGATTATTTATATATAACACTGTAGGTTTTGGCTGTTTTCAACTATTAATAGCTTATACCAACTTTCAAAAACAGAATATAATGAAATCATCCCCCACCAAGGGACTGTCTTTATACAATTCCTTGATGTTATAAAATTAATATAACTAAAAGCGGAGCAACTTTAACTCATTTGTTAAGTAAAATCTTTATTTGTTTATTTTTGAGGATATCTAAATACAGTTGATTCTTTCTGACCAAATATTGACTTCTTATTCTAATAAATCCTGATTCTCACAAAATTAACTCATTACCTGTAAATGCAGAAAGCATTGATTTGTATTTTTAACTATATTAATAAACTTCAATTTGTTAGCTCTATTTATTCTTTTGCGTCCAATTTAAAATCATGAGATACTATCGGTTCATAGAAAAGTATTTAACGAATAGCCTAATAATAGGATTTATCCTAATATCAAAATGAGAAGATTTGGTCAAAATCAACAAAAATAAATCAGTATTCACCCTTCTGTTTTTTTTCTGACCTCTTCACACATATGTGAATGTATGATTAAAAGGACGTTTATCCAAATTTACAGAAATGTAACCTCTTTGTCTATTTCAACGGGCGTAAGTCATAATTCTTGGTTTGGAGTAAAATTGTCATAGTGCGAGAAAGCGGCATATCGCGAAAAGGCTTCGTAAGTCGTGCGGAATTGTGAAATACTGCGCTTGCGCGTGACCATTATTAAAATTTAGATTGTCATATAGTAAGCCCCACTTCTTGCTGTTAGTGGAACTAGATTAAATAATTGTGGAAATGATTTAATTCATGACCTAGAAGAACAGATGATTCAACAATCTAGTCGTTCTACCAGCGAAAGGGAAAATTTAACTCTTCATTAAGTAGTGACTCACCTGAATCTTGTGCGGAAGAGAATCTCCCAAACCACCACAACCAGCCTGGAACACACAGTCATTTTTGTTAACTTTCAGGTACATTAACTGGATCTGGAGAGTCCCAGCCTGATATCATCTTAGTTATTTACATTAGGATGATTGGAAGTGACGTTCTGTGGACGAGTTGAGACACAGATTAAATGGTTTCACTGTAAACATAGTATTTTCATGCTGTGCTTTGCACCTTTACTAGGGAATTACAGGTGTGGTAGCTTCCCGTTGCTTTCCACACCGGTGAAGGATTATGATGGCAATGATCAGGATGATGTTGATGATGGCCGGATGATTCTCGGGGACCGTTGGACCCTACGATTCCTGACATTTATCTTACAGGTGAGGAAAAACCTCGAAAAAAAACCCCACCCAGGAGCCTGTACCTGCCGGGAATCGAACTCGGGCCCGCTGCGTGACAAGGCAGCACGCTATCTCATGGCCACAGCGGTGGACTGGAATCAGATATACAAATATCTTAAACATAGGATCAATTCTGGAAATGCATGCTATTATGCATTAGAGGAACTCTTGTCATCCCATAACCTTTCAAAAAACACTAAACTGAAAATATATAAAACTGCTATGCACCCAGATATACTCGTATTATATTGATGCGAAAGATGGACTCTTACTTTAAGAGAGGAAAGAAGATTACGAGTATTTGAGAATTAACTTCTTAGAAAAACATTTTGGCCAAAAAAAAATGAACAGACAGGTAAATGGAGACAACTTTATAATAGTGAGCTACATGGAATGTATGGAAGTGGGATATAATAAGAAAAATTAAGTATCACAGACTGCAATAGGCTGGACAATGTGGCCGAATAGGTACTGAAAGAGGTTGTGGATGCTAATTTTTGTAGAAAACAAGAAGGAACACGTCCAGTTGGTTAGACAAGAATGAGGTGGGATTATAAGATTACCATGATTTGAGGGAAGTAGATTAAGTGTGAATGATTAGAATCCTTAGCGTAGCATAGGGATGTATAGACGCTTATGTCCGCGCGGTCATAATCTACGGGTTCGATAGCGCAGTGAGTTATACGTTTATACATTACATAATCAAATTTTTACAAATAATCAGTGTAGGTTTCCGGTAAACATTAAGTCTCCCGTAAAACCCTACTTTGTACCCTTGCAACGTAACTAACTGTTATAGTCACGATATTAATAAACGAACAGCAAAATATAGTAAACATTGTTCCTTCTTACGAAATATATTAATAAAACTAAACGAACACCACAGTGTGACGGCCTGGTTTTAACAGCCAACTTCTGCCTTCACACATGGTCTGTCAATCACAAATGTGGACGGTTATCCCTCCAGTATAGGATAACATGTGGCAACATATCCCCTCTCAGAAGTTGATTTTTTTCCAACCTAGATCAGTTACGTATTTTTCTTATGTCAAAACATTAAAATCTGATCAAAGCCTGTTAACAAACTTGCCGTCTCTTTCAACCACATTTTGAATGCGATGCTAATAATAAGGTTAAATAAAATACAACTCATGCTATCATAATCTAGCAAAATGATAGAACTCCTTAACTCCTGGTTATTATCGGAAATAGAAATTCAGTTTCCGACGCGACTAACTCAAGGTGTTTTATTCGTGGTTTTCGTTATAAATGAAGCAATGCTGTTTCAACCTTATTTATTGTGATTATTTTTCAAACCTAGGTTTATATTGATATACTCCATACGTCCTGCGTTTGGACACGGGAAAATGCTCCTAGCGGCAGTTCTATCAAGCTAATTTACTTATAGGTTACTAGACCTGTGGTTAGCAAATGAGACATTTTGTAGGAAACTAAGGTATTTCTTAATGCAGATTGGTTAAATTTTGCACGAAACCATTATTTTCATGCTTGTGGTACTTTTACGCGACTGAAAAATCTTTCAGGATCGGACCATGAAGTCCTCCCGGAGGAATTGTCACTTGGATTTTTCCATGTTTAAATCAAGCCGGTTTAAAACCCGCGTCTGTCGGGCTGAGGCGCGGAACATAACGCTAGACCACGCGGGATAATTACAATTTACTAAATACAAGGACTGATTAAACCACCGATAATATTACATGATTCCGTACTGCCTTCAGTATTCGTGTAAACAAACAAACCGAGATAGACTTGTATCACACAAATACATAGTTTATTTATGGCCCCTGTACAGTAGCATCTTATTATTTCCTATTATAAATTTATTTCAGGGTGAAACGAATAAATGGAAGATACACTTAGATGATTTTTTTTTCTTTTTTTATATTTCTTTCCACACACACCTATTTTCCCCCTTTCGTCCAATTTTATAATCAATTTTCTTACTATGTATTAAGATTAACCATTGAGCACTGGTCCTAAATTTTCCTCTTGCCTGGTCGCGTCTTCCGGGAAAACGAACACGCCATTCTCTCTGTCAATCCATTTTTCTTCCTCCCATCCTTGATATTCATAGCAGCTTGTACTCTTCTATCGTTTTCTTCGTTATGCTCTCTTCCTCCTTTCTTGGGATCCATTCCTTAATAATTTTAGCAATCTTGCTTGGCATCTTTTGACATACTGTCACTGTTTTTTTTATGATTTCTATAATGCCGGTCCTCTTGTACACTTAAATTCCCATATTTTTTTTATTCCTTTTTTATCCATTCTAGTTTTGCAGCTGATCTTCTTAAAACCTCTATTTCTGTATTTAAATATTTTGATTGCCTGGTAAGATACTCAGATTCACACCATATGTATAATGTTTGAATTATGGTTTGATATATTGTAATTCTATTTTTTGTAATATTCTGTCCAGGACCTAAATGTATGAATTTTTAATAATACTACACAAGAGTATTATTTATTCATTTTTCTATCGTCTTAAAAGGTAATAAATCGATAAATATTTTAATTTTTAATTACATTAACATTTTTTATACCTCACAAAATATGTATATTTATGTGATGCTAGCGATGATGGGGTGATAGTATTCTAAATTGCACCCAGAATCGGAGGATTTGGGTAGCCATAAAAGTAGCGGCTCCAGTTGAATAAAACTGCATTGTCGGCTGGTGTTCCGATATGTTGCCTTAGTCATCCCTACACTCGCAGGTGATATCTTCCTGTGATTACACGTGTAGATTTGTAATTCCCAACGTTTTAATGGGATTTTTGGGCTGGATTTTAGGCCTTGCAGTTGGAAGACATACTTTTTTTAGAATAGCTTTGTAATATGTTCTCGGTTAGAAATTTAACTCTTGAACCATGAGCTTCATCTCACGCTTTGCAGTTAAAACGTCAGATCAAACTGTGCAATTTTTTGACATCACTAAATTCTCAATAGCTATTAAGTAATCGGTTGACAACAGATGAACATCGTCCTAAATAGGTTAATTCCCAAGCTCATACATCGTTACATCTTATAGAATTTTGTTTTTAGTGTCGCGCCTGTTCTAGTTCGATCGGCGCGAGTTTGTCATCGTAAATTTGAACATACACTTTAAATTACTTCGACAAATAATGGATTAAAAAAAAGTTTATAAAATTACACGGAACCAATGTATACAGTATACAGTTTGTGTGAACTGTGAATCCTCCGATGTGGACAGTCCCGAAAGCGCTACAGTAAATGATAATTAGTTGAGGAGCCGGACTTTCAGGTTATATTCATATTTTATATTAATTTTGAATAAACCTCAACGGAACACATCATGATCTATAAAATTTGATGTGTGACCTGACTCCTTTTTTGTGGAATTCCACAAAGCATTGTTTTTCTTTCCCCCCCCCCATTTATATATATAAGCTTGCCTGCTCATTTAAATTTAATTATAACATATATATATTATATATATATATCTGTATATATATACTAGCTAAAACCCGTGTACGCTGATACTCGTTATTAATTACATGTGTACTATTTTAGTGACTAAGTGAAAAAATTATATACTTTTTATATTTAATAAATTTTAGATACAACATGTGTTTATCCGTTGTGGCTAGCGAATCTACTTCTCCGTTCATCTTGACATAATAGCTGAAAGAACAAAATGGCTTTGAAGTATCGTAAATATGACATTTTCTGTCGCGGTTTTTTTTTTTCTTTGAGATATTCAATTCTGTGTACACAATTTGGTGTATTCTGTTACAGTTTAGGTAGCGTAATTCATTTGTTAAGTCCAAAACTTTCCGAAAAAACATTTTTCACTGAAAACGTAATTTTAAGGATCAAGGTATTTGAGTATTACCTCTGTATATCCTAAAAACTTCCCGGGAAACTCCTGAACATTTTGGATAAAAACACATCATAATGGTGTTGTGAAGTACATGGGAAACAGACATACATCTTTTCGTTATTTTTCCCGAAAACAATCATTCGGGCGGGATGATATGAAAGAAATGTTCTGAAATCAACAATTCATAAATGTACGTTCAAATAAACATTTCTCTGAGTGGATTGAAGAGCTAATTAATACACGATCTTTTTAAGACATTTAAAAAACAACCAGGATGTCAGCCCGTCACTTAAGCACCGAGTGTACAATCACATGTGAACACACTAACAATTGATAATTGCACAAGTTTTTCTTTTAAGACTCTGAGGTCTGAACCAAACGTTGGCAGCAAATTCAATAAAACTTTTTTTTTCCGATTTATTATTTACACTCTGTTCCTGTCGAGCAAGACGACAGCAAAATCAGAAAGTCTGAAACGTTTAATTACGTGTGTATCATAAAGTTAAACAAACTTGATTTGGGTGCTGTGCACCACAATCGATATCCGAAAAGTAAAGTTCTTTTTAGCCTTTCATTAAGCTAACAACCAAGCCATTAATCATGTAAATATTTTATGGAACCCAAGTCTTTGAGAATAAAGTTTTTAGACATTTTTTGACCAAAGATAGGTGAATTAGACAGTGATGGAGAAGACTACATGGTCTTATAGGAAGCGAGATTATAAAGAACAGTAAGCCTCATATTCTGCATGGCAGGACATTTGTCATGAACGGGAATCAAAAACTTGAACGGATGTTTCTTGTATTAAACCAAGGTAAACGCAGTTGGGATAAGAATAGGTGGGAGAATAACGATAACAATTATTTGAGGGAAGTAGAATATACAGGGCCCGATAGGAAAACCTTAACTCAGGATAGGGATGTATGCGGATACGTCGCGCGGCCAGAACTACCGGTGAGGTTAGTCTATAACACATGCATTAAGACCTTCCTCCTTACTGTACCTTTTAGCACCCAATTGATCAGTTCTACATCCTGTATCCTGTCTCTACGCTCCAGCTAATATATATTTCAATTACGCCTGCTCTTGCACGACCTGTCCATGTAAACTTGTAATTAATACACTGTGAACCTAGGACTGTATAAATTATGAGTTTCTCATTGTGAAGTTTCTCCAATCTCCATTTCCATCTTACTGTGACTGAGTGTGTGTTTTGGATTATACTTTTAATACTTTACTAAATATTTGAAATTTTCGAAATTTTCAGAATTTGCTACTATTCATATACCAGGTATGTCCGGTATTAATTGTATTCTACAAATCAGACCTACGTCCCAAATTTCCCATTGTGTTTTCAAGGTTTACAGTACTTTGTGTTTTTACTAAAAATGTCAAAATTTGATAACATAAGTGGCTATTTTCCCACATTTGTTAGAGCACCGTAGACAAACTATCGCTTTTAAATGTTAATCTTAAGATGTTAGACAAAAGTCAAGAAAACAGACAACTTTTAATCGAATCTGTAGTTTCAGTCACTACGGATTTTTAAATTATGATGAAATTATGTGAGGTATGACATCACCGAAATGAAGATAATTGCGTACAGCTTAGTCTTTGTTCGGCGGTCAATTGAAGACTAAAGACGGTCGCGCTATGACCTTGTCCAGCTCTGCAGCCCACAACGAGAGCCCGTAACAATGTTAGATGGTGTACTAGACACCAGTGAATCAAGCGATTGCTGGATAAATATTACAGCTTTTGAATTACCGACGAAAATTATTAGCGCCATTAGACCAATCTAGACAATCTAAGAACCCATCAGGATAAAATTACCTATTTGAACTATCGAAGCGTCGGATGAGGGAGCGGGATATGAGCTCTCTGTATATCCTATTCGGTTGTTTATACTCATTCCATATAATTACTTCCCGACAAAAGGTTATGTTATTCTCCACCTCATGTTTGCTTACCAACGTGTGGTTTCCCTCTGTTTCTCTAAGAAGCTCCTGCTATCTCTTTATGCATTTGTGCCAATTCCTGCCCCCGCAGTCTAGAGACTTAACTTTGTATTATTCTATGCATACTCCTTGGCGCGAAGGTCTAGAAGGCCTGGTTTCCCGGCCGGCGTGTGGCCATTTTGTTTTCACAGAAGTAGGAAGTTCTTCTGTCAGTGTAGCGGTGACATGTGTCAGCATGTCGGGTCCCCAGTGGTATAGCTGGTTTCTCATCTGGACAGGCGTACTTTTGTAGACCCATATTCCCAAGGATGTTGGGTGGGTGTACCGGACATAGTGACGAAATTCCATGAGAAAAGTTTTTCTCCATGGTGATCGGGGGGGGAGGATTAATTGGGATTCCCTGATCCCTGATCTGGTCAAAAGACCTGATGGAATGGACACCTAATCTTCTGGGCGCTTCGGTGAAAGTCCGGAGGGTTTTCTACTTAGTCACATCCACACTTCTAACAAACTGATACTCGGACCGTCGGTATCTTCTTAAGTTTCTTTTAAGATTTAAGATGCCGAATGAGAGAGAGAGAGAGGAGAGTGAGAGAGAAAGAGAGAGAGAGGGAGAGAGGGACTGAGAGGAGAGAGAGAGAGAGAGACGAGACGAGAGTGGTGGGAAGACAAGGGGAACTACACACTATTATCCACGTAAATCTGCAAACATGCATTATGAGTCTTTCCACGGCAAAACACTCGGACGTTAAATAAATGGTTTGTATGTGAGTAAGGAAACAATGGGAAAATGCTTGAGTTTGCGTGAAAAGACATGCGTCCTTTGGCAGCAACCGCAGAACACTATGATGAAAGGAGATTCGAACAAGCTAACGTTTACCATAGTCTGCGCCGAGGATCTGCCTTAACCACTCGGCTGGGCGCGGGGACTCCTAATTGTATGTGGTTTTACTATCAAATGTGGCTCAGGCGTTGTTACCGGTTTTTTTACGTTGACTTTTGGTTCATCTCTTTTTGGTTCCAAAACATTTTTAAATGTGTTTTCTAAAATAATCAACTGTAATATAGTCTCCCTATAAAAGCAGAGCCAATGTTTACAATTCACTGAGGGAAAATAACATTTTTTTTATTTTGTTAGATAAACTTTTTTTAGATAAATTGGGACGACAAGAATCCTGTAGTACATAATAGCACAAACTGATGCCAAGTTTAGTTGTTGGTGAAGTTAATTCCTGATACTTGAATTCACCGACTTACAACAAATTGTCTCGATTTGGCACGAACCGTTCCATTCCCCATAAATTAAATTGGGAAAAAGCCTTACGTAACAATAGAGAATTTTGAAAAATGTACACAATTTTAGAGAAAATGATAGAGGTTCAGCCAGCAGAAGGACAGAATTATGTATTTTTACCCACCCTAAATCGCTACTGGGAGGTATTGGTTATTGCTACCGATTCGCAAGATCATATCAAGGGACAGTAATTGCAAGCACAAACACGATTATCAATGTGTTATTCAAACCCCTTCTTTTACACCAGCTCTTATCACTATATTTGGTTGGTGTTTAATATGACATAATTTAAAGTATTAGCCTCCGAGGTTAACATATTACAATTTGAAAATATGGATCTGTTCATTAGGATCATTCCTAAAGTCATGAACGTAATAAGGGCATGTATACATTCTTGATAAATTTTAGTAACATAAGGAATAAAGCTTTGTAGTAGGTGTCGTAGATACAAACTTATTCTTGAATGTAGGGCAATGAAAACCCTCGTAACTCCTCAGTCCATGGGAAAACCACTACCCAGTAGCCAGGCCCCACAATATGTGATTGAGAACCTGTTGAGAACACGACTTCAGATGTATTAATAACTTGACTTGTGTATGTAGGAAAAAATTGTGGGAAATGTCGATTGTGTATCAATTTTCATAATATTTAATACAGTCATTGTTTTCTCCTGTTAAATCTCCAAAATGGAGTGAGGTACGGGTTTTCATTGATTAATGTTTTTAATGCTATCAAGAATACTCTAGTGTTACTTTCTTTAGGATATTAACTAGACTAAAGTGAGTGGAATCTACACCAGAACT